>CM051028.1:30255828-30855828 GCA_027627225.1 Congeria kusceri | reverse complement strand
TAACAAAAAGGCTGAATCGTTTTAATTACGTTTTATTCAATTTGTACGGCATGGTATGAATCATCGAGGTACCTTTAAAACATTATCGAATGACCACATTCGGTTGTAAACACAGAGGTTGCATGGCACTATAAAGTTATTACAAATACAAAATCTGTAAAATATAACTTTATAAACAAATGACAGCACTCAGAACAGGACAACCATAACGATCTCCAATTCGAAACGAGCGTCTTTCGATACCGTTTCTTGTCTTTGTTTGGGTTATGACGTCATCTAAGTCTGGTGCACACGTTAATGTTCTTTACAAACTTATAGAGCAATCTATTTTAATCTCAATTTTAGTGAAATACTTTTCAGTTTAAGTTAAAAAAATCGAGTGAATATTGATGGAAAGGGGTACTAGCACTGCTGTTAAACACAAGACCAAGATATGATACGCATTAAAAGAATGATTATTTTGCGTATTAAGCATGATTTTGTGGCTTTATTTACTGAAAGACGATGTCTGCAAAAAAGCTTATATTTCTGGATTGTTAGGTTACCGAACATGGTGTTATTCTACAGCATCTTGTGACAAAAGGGTATCTAAGAGAGAACGGTATCTGAAGAATTAGGGATTTTTTTGTAACAATAACATCAATATTTACTTGCCCAAATTTCTAAACCGCCACTATATAAAATGCAAATTTCTCAAATATCTAAAGGCGCATTTCAACAAAACTTTGCACATAAACCTATTAAACAATTGTACACAGTTTCTCAATGTACAATTTAGTGCAAAGATGAAACAGAAGAAAAATGCAGAAAAATTGAAAGAGTGCGACATTTCATTTTCTCAGGCTGTAGTTTAAATTCAAGGTCATAGCAACAGATTTATTTCTTTTTTATACATTATTCAGACCAAAACTGATACAAAACAAATGAAATGTTGGTTAATAGCACAAATTATATGCAAAGCACAAAAAGCCATTAAAATATTATTCTATGACGTCATTTTACAAGGACTGGGAATTTTGAAACATGACAAAAATAATGTAAGAGAACAATTCTGGATGTAAGTAATGTATCTGAAAGCTGAATTTGTGAATTAAATCATTTTTGGCAAATGTATTCTAAACCTATAAAAAGTATGCTCTTCTCCTCTAAAAAGTGTGACAATTCCAAGCATTTCTCAGCCGATTCTCAGAATAATTTGGTACTTTTTAAATGTTTTTCTGTATCACCAGACAAACATACATGTAGGAAAGTGATTAAAACTTGGAAAATACTTTTTTATTCAAATTACGAAGGGAAAATACTGTTTGCCTTGATCACGCACGTGTGGTTTTCCCACCCATCTTGCAAAGTTTAAGGTCAATTAAAAGAAAAATTAAAGACACATCTAAACTAAAATTAAAAAAATAGAAGAGTAAGAATTAATTGAAATATACGCAATACAAAAGTGGCGGTTTAGCAATTTGGTCCAGTATATTATTGCTACTAGAAAAATATATTCATGAAAAGTTGGAATGTGTCGTGTTTTAATACAAGTCTATATCTATGGAAAATACCGTTGATATGCCCCTTTAAATGAGACTGTTTTAAACACTAAATAATTATGGTGTTTTACATAAATTAATATTCTTTGGAACATTATGAAGCATGATTACCGTAATTACCCTATGTATTGGGACACTTAAAAATGATTTTTTTATTGTCCCAATATTAAGGGACATAGATGGTTTGAGCGCTGTCAGTGTTCATTTTATCTTACCACTTTCATGTTGTGAATTCCATATCCACTCTAGGTTTGCGTTTCCTAGCATTTTTATTTATTTGTTATTTATTAAAAATCTTATAATGGTATATAGCAGTGTTTTTTCCAGTGATTTGTGAATATGCCCTTTTCTGTCAAATAGTGAAAAGCACATCCTAAAAGCCCCAAATTGTGAACATATTTGTTATTATTAAAAAAGAGAAATATTAACTAGTATCAAAATTCAAATAATAGCTAGTGCTTTTCTTGTATTTAATCAAACTTAAAATACAAACACATGATAAACATGATTTAAACACTCGTGTAACCATTAAACATTTCAAAGATTTCTTTTTTTATCCACTTTTCCATTTGTGAAATTTATGGAAAAAAATTGTGAAAAAAGTACTAGTATACTTTTTGGCTTTGTGAATGGTACCTGTTATTGGCACAAAAATAAGGCAAAAAAAACACTGTAAAGTATTTATACTTTAACATCTACTCCATTGTATTATATGTCTATATCACTGAATAACATAAACTTTGCTGTAGGAGATCACTTTTTATTTCATACTATGCGGTAAATGAGTGGAGAATACCTGTGAATGATAACCCAATCATTTCACTATAGATCGAGTGAAATGATAGCGTTTGATCATTTCACACTTGGTTATATGGAACTACTTTTAATTTCGTATTTATGTTAATTTTTTTAAAGTATGTGCATACCCTAATCGTCAGTGTAAACATCGGCATTTTTTAAAAACAGAAAAATCATAATAAAATTCCATATAATTATATTTAAGCGACAATGATGCAGTAAGAGTGGCACTATTTTCCCACCACAACAGTGATTGACAATTTTGGAATTATAATGACGTCATAGTACACAAAACTTGTGACGCTTCAGCATATGTTACGCATTTTTGTTTATTTATCGTTCAAAAACATGAAATAAAAATTAAATTTGTTTAATACAGTGTAAGATCGTATTTTATTTCATTTGTGGTCATAGAAACTAGATATTTTAACGCGTGGCTGTGCCACTCGTGAAATAAAATACGATCTTACACTGCATTAAACAAAATAACCTCTAATTCATTTACATTTTTCTCCAGATTTCTTAAACATGCTTCTTTCTTTTACAGTTTTCCTACAGAAATACTGAGTTGTGACACCTGATGCTGACAGTTACAAGTACCACCAAGAAACGTGCACATTTAGAGTAACAAACTGTGGCTGCATGTAGTAATTTCTGAAAGAAGAGTTGAATTATCTGATTGAACAAAATGTCGGAAAAATGAGGTTGAATCCAGATCATGTGATAGAACTGTGGACCCACAATGGAATGTACAGGATTGAGCTTCTGTACGGAGACATCACCACCATGCCCAGAGACGAGAAAGTGGATTTTATCATGGTGTCGGCATTTCCAGGTATGTTTACTATAAGCATGGTGTCGGCCTTTCCAGGTATGTCAACTATTATCATGGTGTCAGCATTCCCAGGTTCGTTAACTATTATCGCGGTGTCGGCATTTCCAAGTATGTTAACTATTATCATGGTGTCGGCATTTCCAGGTACATTTATTATTATCATGGTGTCAGCATTCCCAGGTACGTTAACAATTACAGTTGATACTACAAAATGACAGGATACTGCGAATAAAGCGGCTGGTCCTGTCCATTTTTGTCCTATATTTAACTACAAATTCGCGAATGAACAAAAGATGCGTTATGACGAACAAATGTTTTGGTCCCATCATAGCGTTTGCAATGAAATGTTAAAGGCGCTTTTCCATATGTCCGTATCTGCATCCGCATTGCGCAAATCTTCATCTGCAAAAAATCGAACAAATTGAAAACAGTTGGACCGTTTTTTTATAAATTATTTATGTCAGCAGTCCGTATCCGCAAAGCACATCCGCAAAAGCCGTCTGCAAGAAATCGCTTGTTTAGCGATTTTATGTGGATGCGGACGACATGGTATCTAGCTTAGCATGTTACACAAAGGGATGTTATACATAAAGCATTGGGAAAATAGAAAAACAGTCTATATATACCTGGATAACTCAACCTAAGACTAACGACGTACAGTAACTCGGTAATAACGCGTAACCTTTAAATGAGTCATTACTGACACTGTTGGTAAACTTGTTGAATGTTTTATATTGTTTAAATCCACCACATGTGAATGTGTTGGCATACTGGCATTAATATTTGCAGTTAACGTAATTAAAAATGTTTAAAAGTTTCTTATTCAAACATTGTAACTATTCGAAAATAAGAGGAAAACTAAAAAATTGTCTACGTTTATTTGCGGATTCATGGAAAAGCGCGTCCGTATAATATTTATACGGAAACAGATGTGGATACGGATGCGTATACGGACATATGGAAAAGCGGCCTAATGCGATACTAGATTCAGATTGTCGAGGAGACATTTCACACCTTCTCGACCTAGATTTCACACCTCTGCCAAGTCAGACACCAAGACAGTTTGTTTGCAAAATGGACAAAGATAGTTGTTAATGAGTATAATTACCATATTTATTCACTTTAAATGGTGTGCACTGTGAGATGATTATTAAAGGATTTTCGTAATTAACAATATGTCTTTGCGAATTTGATTTTTTTGCAGATTTTTATTTTGCTTCATAATGTGAATACACAAATGTATTGTCAAATGCATTTAGTTTAAGTGCATTAATTAACATAATGGTGTGGGCATTCCCATGTACGTTGACTTAGACCAAGGAATCACTGGACATTTCTCAGAGCACTGTTTTTGTCTGAAATTATTGTTAACGATATTACACCAATAAAAAAATAAAAAAATAATGTTTATCACTTATCACTTAAATTGAAATATTTTGCTATACAGGCTTAAGTGTGTAGATAATGATAACAAAACATTTAGAATATTTGTTTTGCTGGTAAAAAATGATCTCTAGTGGCAAACTTTAATTAATACAACAATATGGGCCATATTATTGTATTAATTAACTTTCACCATATTATATGGCATATAATGTAAGAGTGGAATAATTGTGTATTTACAATTATGAACATTGGCATTTAAATTCACATTGCATGTTCTTTATTTATGCAATTAATGGTTACACAATTTTCATTGTTCTTGTATTTCCAGGTGACTATGCGCCACTGTCGGGCACAGTGATTGGAGCGTTAAAGCACAAACTGGGGGTTAACTTGTTGCAGCTCTCGTACGAGAAAGAACTTGACCTGCGACACCACTTCTCTTGCTGGCTTTCTAAACCAATAGACAGCAGCCTCAACTGCCCCTTTGATAAAGTCCTCTGCTTTGAAAGGTGAGCTCAGAGTTTTCATTTATAAAAAATGCAGATTTTTAAATCGGGGCATTTTCTTGATGGATATTGTTTCTTTTCCATAGTAACTGGTTTTCATTTGATGAAATTTTTAGCTTTTACTGTAATGGTGAGTTTTCTTTAAAGCTCAACTTAGGACAAAGTGCAATCGAGCTATTGGTATTGGGGATTTCTTCATCAAAATGTCTAGCGCTTAAGCGCTGCAGACTTAATTTTTGCATCCAATCCTGACAAAACTCCCTATTTGTGTATGGCCATTGAATCTAATGGACAAATTTAATACTAAAACAGGGATAAATCTAACCAGGAACACTAGAGTTATTTTATTTTCATGAATTTTTTTTGGCAAAAATGGTTTCAATAATTGGCATGCAGCGGCATTGGCAACTTCATTTCTCATCCAAGCTTGACCAAACTTGCATCATTTTTGTATGGCCATAAAAGGTTGGACACATTTGATAAGGCTTAAAAAAAAAAGTTTGTTTCAGGTAACATGCCCCAAAAAATCAGTGTAGGTACGTAAAATTTTTTTTTTTTTTGTTTTTTTTTTTTGGGGAAAATTGTCAACTTGAAGATTCTAAAACTGAATAAATATTCAAAACGTATCAGGAATATCCTTAAACATTGTTTATAGGTGGATACTGTCCAAACAAAACACTTATTTATCCAAAAATAATTATTGAAAAAGGTTAATAACCAAAAATCAATCTGACAAACCCAATAAAATGTTTTAGGGTCGAGGCATTTTTTTTACGCCTAATTAGCCAGATCAGACCCTGTTTGTGAACAACTGTTTGTAAGATACGCATAGAGATTTATTTTTTTACTCAATCTTGACCGATCTTGCATAGTAGTTGTATGACCATAATTTCTTAGATATTGCCCGAATCGGACTAGAAATGTTTGGTATTTGCCTCTTTTTCTTGGCAAGTGTGAAGGTGGTCTGCATCACCCTTCGTCGGCAATGTGGAAAAAAGCTTTTTATTTCGTTTTGGACTTAGCCGTTTACTAGTAACTTATTAAATAACGCATATATTGCTCTTGCATGATGGTAAGGAGACTATACCGAGCGTTCTGGGTGCCAAACTTTTAGGGCCGCGTAGCCCTAACAGACTGGCAAGTGTGGAGGTGGTCGGCACCACCGTTCGTCGGCAATGTGGAAAAGAGCATTCTCTGTGGTTTTGGACTTAGTCGTTTTCTCGCAAATACACAAAAACCACATATTTCGCTGTTGCATGCTGGTAAGGAAACTTTACATAGCAAACATTAAAGGCCGCATAGCCCTAACAGACTGGAACGTGTGAAGGTGGTCAGCCTCTTTTTCATGACAAAAAAAGCAATATGCAGAGTTTTTCAACCTACTGAATGATATTGGACTATTGTGGCATTTATACGCGTATGCATAATCACATCTAGCTGTTCAAATTGTTCAACCTGGCACATACCACAGAAAGGTCTCTGCCATTATCAGGTTGGTGCTCATGCCCTCTTTTAATAAAGACTTAAATATGTTAAAGCAAAAGTGCTATATACTTTACATACTTAACACTGCTTATTGATTGATGTCTCTATACGTAAAACATTGTGTAATGTTCTTTTCAGGCGTAAGAGTGCAATGGGAGTCCCTGCCCAGATTGAAGACATGTACCGCGTGTTTACCCCTGTCTTCAACAACAAAGACCACTCAGTTATCACTCCGTTACTCGCCACTGGAAGTCAGGTAAGATTTGTAAAACACCCTGTGGAAGACTATAACCATGCATAAGAAATATTTATATCCCCCCGCACAACAAAGTTGTAGAATCAGCTTGTCTGTCCGTTAGTGTGTTGGGGCTTTTTGTCCGGAGCATATCATTCAAACCCTTTGAGATATCAACTTCAAACTTAATATGAGGCGCGTCATGGGAAAACCGGTCTTAATTCATGTGCTTAAAGTATCGTCCCGGATTAGCCTGTGCAGTCCGCACAGGCTAATCCAGGACGGCACTATCCGCCTACAGTGAATTTATGTTGAGAATAGACTTCTTTGAAACAGAAAATACCACAAAAGCGGAAAGTGCCATCCCGAATTAGCCTGTGCGGACTGTACAGGCTAATCCGGGACGACACTTTACATACATGCATTAAGTCCGGTTTTCCCACGACGCGCCTCATATATGGATAGATGGTTGTAAGGCAGAGTGCACTGCACAAGATTTATAACTCTGCCCGCATTTTTTACGGAGTTATTCCCCCTTTGTCAGTTTTCTTGTCTGGCCATGTTCTCAAAAACTACTGAAAGGATTGACATCAGACTTCATACATAGAAAGATGTTTGTTAGGCGGAATGCAGTGCACAAGAATTATAACTCTATCTATCTGAGTTATTCTCCTTTGTCATTTTTAGCTCGACTTTTTGAAAAAGACACAAGACTTAGTGTGGTAGAGTATAGTGCTTATTTCCTAAACATAAACAAATGTCTGCAGACTAGCTCTGTTACTTATGTAGTCAGCAAAACATCCCTGCATTTTTTGTGCATTCAGTAAGGACTCCCATGGACTAGTTATTTATATTAACAATTGTCAGAATTTTGCAAGTAGACTCAGATTATTTTCTTTTTATAGTGTCAGTCAAAAGCTGCGGTGCTGGAAGCCATGATAGAGGGCGCAGCGTCCTGGATTTACGCTGGTCTTCCTTTGCGACTGCTCAAGATTGTAGTGTACGGGAATTTTGATAGTAATATACAAGAAACGTTTGACAGGTTGAAGAAGAAACATCTAATAAAAAATAAGCAGATGAAGGTTTGTTTATGAGATATCACCAGATTTCTAGATTAAGCTCATTTTCTTCCTTATGTGTGAGATAAATATGCCCGGCCCAGTAATTTTCATTTATTTGGAAAACTTGTGGGGTTGGTCTGGCCATCTTATGAATGTTAGAAATTGTGGCTCTTGATACCATATTGGTCCCATTACATTGTTCTCACTATTGACATGTTATGTGGATATTTTTCAGCAACAACAACAATCATGTACATTTTGCAATTTTCTGACTTATGTATGTTTTTGACCCATATTTTCCCCATGTTACATTAAGTTGCATATTAAATGTTGTGTAGGTTTTTGGTTGCACTATACTGTATGGGGTAGTGCAGACAATTGTTCCCTTGTTTTAAAAAACAAGATTATTCTGTATTATTATACCTCACGTTTGTCTACAATGATAAAATCCCTTACCCGAGAAAAATATATTTGACTATCAAAAACATGTTCAATTTTTTTGACACGTAATCGAGCGAAAGCGACTGTCAGTTCATGTGACTGCGCTGAGTCGCTGATGTTTTGAATGTCATATAAGGGCAAGTAACTGCTTCAATTTTTAGCCCCCGAAGGGAACTTAGGGGGCATATAGTAATCGCATCGTCCGTCCGTGCATCACTAGTATTGAAGGGATTCAAATGAAACTTCATATAATGATAGAGGACGATGAGAGGAAGTGCAGTGTACAAGGACCACAACCCTTTCTTCAATATTGATGGAGTTATTGCCCTTTGTTTAATTTTCTTGTGCGGAGCATATCTCCATTAGTATTGATGGGATTCAAATGAAACTTTATATAATGATAGAGGACAGTGAGAGTAAGTGCAGAACACAAAAGCACAACTCTGTCTTCAGTATTTACGGAGTTATTGCCCTTTGTTTTATTTCCTTATCTGAAGCATTAATTTTCTTGTGCGGAACATAAATCCATTAGTACTGAAGGGATTCAAATGAAACTCCATGTAATGATAGAGGACAAGGAGAAGGAGTGCAGAGCACAAGGACCACAACTCTTTCTTCCATATTTGTGGAGTTATTGCCCTTTGTTTTATTTCCTTATGTGAAGCATGAATTTTCTTGTGCGGAGCATAACTCCATTAGTATTAAAGGGATTCAAATGAAACTTCATTTAATGATAGAGGGCTATGAGCGGAAGTGCAGAGCATAAGGACCATAATTCTTTCTTCAATATTTATTGCCCTTTGTTTCATTTTCTTGTGCTGAGCATGACTCCATTAGTATTGAATGGATTCAAATGAAATTTCACATAATGATAGAGGACAATGAGAGGAAGTGCAGAGCACAAGGACCACAACTCTTTCTTCAATATTTACAGAGTTATTGCCCTTTGTTTTATTTCCTTATGTGAAGCATCAATTTTCTTGTCCGGAACTTAACTCCATTAGTATTGAAGGGATTCAAATGAAACTTCATATAATGATACAGGACAATGATAGGAAGTGCAGAGCACAAGGACGATAACACTTTCTTCAATATTTACAGAGTTATTGCCCTTTGTTTAATTTTCTTTTGCTGAGCATATATCCATTAATATTGAAGGGATTCAAATGAAACTTCATATTATGATAGAGGACAATGAGAGGAAGTGCAGAATGCAAGGACCACAACACTTTATTCAACATTTACAGAGTTATTGTCCTTTGTTATATTTTCTTGTGCAAAGCACAACTCCATTAGTAATGAAGGGATTAAAATCAAATTTTATATATTGATAGAGGACAATGAAAGGATGTGCAGAGCACAAGGACCACAACTCTTTCTTCAGTATTTATGGAGTTATTGCCCTTTGTTTTATTTTCTTGTGCGAAGCATTAATTTTCTTGTGTGGAGCATACTACTATTAGTATTCGAGGGATTCAAATGAAACGTCATAAAATGGTAGTGGTCAATGAGGGGATCTGCAGAGTACAAGGACAATAACTATTTGTTCAATATTCCCGAGTAATTGCTCTTTGTTTAATTTTCTTGTGCAGATCATTTCTCCATTAGTATTGAAGGGATTCAAATGAAATTACATATAATGATAGAGGACAATGAGAGGAAGTGCAGAGTACAAGGACCATAACTCTTCCTTCAATATTTATGGATTTATTGCCCTTTGTTAATTTGTTTGTGCATAGTAAAAGTCCATTAGTATTGAAAGGATTTTTTAATGAAACCACTTAAATTGATAGAGGACGTTGCAAGGAAGTGCAGAGTACAAGGAAGTGCAGAGTACAAGGACCATAACTCAATCTTCAATATTTACAGAGTTATTGCCCTTTTTTTGCAGATAATTACTACCTTAGTATTGAAGGAATTAATATAACACCACATATATTGATAAGAGGACATTGAGAGGAAGGGCAGAGAACAAGGACCATAACTCTTTCTTCAATATTTATGGAGTTATTACCCTTCATTTAATTTTATTATGCAGTGCATATCTCCATTAGTATTGAAGTGATTTAAAATAAAACCATGTATATTGATAGAGGATGTTGAGAGGAAGTGCAGAGTACAAGGACCATAACTCTTTTTGTAGGAAGCATCATTTTTGCCAACATGTAACTGACATTGTGTTGCCGTCCTCTGAAAAGCATATGCTTCGGGGGCATACGTCACATCCTGTGTCAAGCCTTGTTTTAAACCAAATTATGGATTGATTGCCTCCCTTGTCATGACGTCATATAGTCGTGACGTCACTATTCAATGTGTAAACAAGCCTTTCTCTTCAAAACTAACTGTCAGAAAAAATGTCAAGATTTCCAAGTAGATCTATTTCTGAAGAAGGAAGAATATTTAAACACTTTGGAATCTTGATGGGCAGAATTAAATGGATTAAAACATATTTTTACCTTTCTTATTTAACTTAATTTCGTTCGGTGTGATAAAATTAATATAAAATGGCAGCATGTGTGACATTGATATAATTTTCCACCCACTCAGCTGTCGGGTGACATTCTGCCCTTGGGTTGACAGTGTCAATGTCACACACGCTGCCATATGATATTTATATATATAGGATCCGACACGAGTTGTCATTTCAGATCATATTTTATTAAACGAGTTCAGGAATTTTGTTAGTAAGTGAGCCTTTGGCGAGCTAACTAACGAATTTCCTTGATGAGTTTAATAAAATATGGTATGAAATGACAACGAGTGTCAGATCTTTTTTATCACATGCTTTTAAACGAAAAAAATGCTTCTAATTTTACCAAAGCATGTTGATAAATCCTAAAAGTTGTTTACTGCATTGACGTCATTTCATGTTGACGACGTCATTTCACCAAGATAACGTCATGCGATTGGTCAGTAAAAAAATATGCAGCCAATGAAAACGCTCAAAATGTTATCTTACACATGTGTAAGATCAAAATATTCATAATGGTTGTATTACATGGAAAACAAGGTATAGCATGTGATAAAATATAATTTCTTCTGTAAGACTTAAGCTGCTTCAGGGGGGGGGGTGACTAAACACCAAAACCCATAAAAACCCACGGAAACCTACTTGATTAACAGAAACCTGCAAAACCCCAATAAAACACATGAAACTTAATCAGCGAAAACCAACAGAAACAAACAAAAACCTACTTAAACTTGTGAAAACCTAAGGAACCTACTTAAACTAATGAAAAACTGGGAAAACCAGAGGAAACACACGAAAACCAATTGAATTGTGCACAATTCACTTTTTGGCTGTTCAGTTATGGTTTTTGCGGGTTTTCGTTATTTGAAGTAGATTTACATTGCTACTTGTAGGTTTCCACACATTAGTTTAGATTTTCGAGCGGTTTTATTTTTATTTTAAGTAGGTTTTTGTGGGTTTTCGCTGGTTCCCGTGGGTTTTTGGTGTTTAGTCATACCGCTTAGGGGTAATATAAACAATGTGAACGTCAAGCTGTATCAGTAAAAGAGAACTATTTTTAGCAGCACAAATTCCTTTATTTAAGGCAAGTGACCAATTGCAAGTAACTTTCACATTGAAGCAGATTTATGTCTTTCCAGGATCGCATCTTCAACAAAAAATATGACATCTATTTGCTGTACGAATCATCTGACGTTGAGCACGGCAAGGCAGTGGAGAGAGCGTTCTTGAAGTGTCAGCTTGATCTCAATATCTATGTCCAAAAGAAGGAGTTCGAGAAGGATGTAGTCTGGCAAAAGGAAATCTTCAAGACGCTGGTGTCCTGTAAACGGTGATTAAAATCTGTTGAAAATCTGTTCACATTATTATGTGAAGTTAGAATAAGACATCAGAACCCAGTTGTTAAAAATAGTAACCGTGAGTTAAACTAACCATGGTTTAAGTTTGGAAACAAATTTCTCTTTCTTTACTGAGATGTTCTTCACTACGAAAGCTAAAATCTGCAGAACTAGGTAAATACTTTGTGCAGATTTTGAACAGTGATAAATGTATCGAGGGAAATAAAAACCATATCTGTTAGAAAAATAACCATGTTAAATTTTTAAACAACTGAACACAGACATACATGTAGATTAAACTGTTTTATTGTACCAATGTTCTTTTGTGCTGTTAGCCTTTTGTAATTAAAATGATGCTTGTCATGGGAAAACCAGGCTTAATGCATGTACTTAAAGTGTTTTCCCAGATTAGGCTGGGCAGTGCGCACAGTGCGCCTGTTCAGACTGCACGGTCTAATCAGGGATGGCACTACGCACATGCTTTATGCCCAGTTTCCCACAACACACCTCTAATGTTTTGCAATGTAATTAGTACAGTAAACACCTGAATTTATAACTGCATCAGTTAAATGATTTTACAAAAACATGTATATTTGTACGCATTACATGTACAAAATTATTATAATAAAACAGATCCGTGTCTATGCATGCGGTAAAAACTTTGAAGGACACAATCAATTTTGAAGTAAGAGTAATAGTAAAAAATGCATATTAAACAGTAAGTATTATTTGAACAAACTAAATTAAACAGCTTGAATTGCCCAGTTATCAGTTATACATGTATATAGTAAAAGAAACATAACAGATCCATTTTTTGTTGGATGTCTTATGCTAACTTCACATAATAGATCGTTTATTGGTAAATATACATTTATGATGACCTGTTTAGCTGCATGTAGTGATTAAATTCTGTTTTCAACTTTTCATGGCTATCAGTATTCCTATATGTTGAACTTCGCAATGACCAAATAACAAAGTTCAGTTGTATTTGTGTAAAATTCTTTATCATAAATATTTTCCATTTATAATTGATATGTATACCATGAAAATTTGGAATTCTATCGCCTACAGAATTATTATAATGAAGATTTAGTGTTTTGATCTTTTGAAGTTTGCCATTGAAAGATTTAGCTTTTGATCTTTAGTAGTCAGTTTTTCTTCCACATAAGAGCTGTGTAACATCAACTGGTCGATGAATACGGTATGTCATGAAAATTAAAAAAAACCTCTGAAGTCTGAACCAATGAAAAAATATCATATTTAATTGATACCGTTACAGTGTGGTAGCCCTGTTGACCCCACAGTTCATGTCCAACACCCAGTGTTTGGACCAGTACAACATGGCCATGTGCTGCAACAGGCTTTTCAGTACGGAGGTTCTGGCCCCCTTGTACATGGAAAGCATCTCCAACCTGCCCTCATACATGGGCCTGGTACAGTGGATTGACTGCAGGTAGTGAGGGTTGAATTATAAAGCTCTTGTATTGTTATTGTAAATGGAAACCATCTCCAACACGCCCTCATACATGGGCCTGGTACAGTGGATTGACTGCAGGTAGGGTGGGTTGAATTATACAGCTCTTGTATTGTTATTGTAAATGGAAACCATCTCCAACCTGCCCTCATACATGGGCCTGGTACAGTGGATTGACTGCAGGTAGGGTGGGTTGAATTATACAGCTCTTGTATTGTTATTGTAAATGGAAACCACCTCCAACCTGCCCTCATACATGGGCCTGGTGCAGTGTATTGGCTGCAGGTAGGGTGGGTTGAATTATACAGCTCTTGTATTGTTATTGTACATGGAAACCATCTCCAACCTGCCCTCATACATGGGCCTGGTACAGTGGATTGACTGCAGGTAGGGTGGGTTGAATTATACATCTCTTGTATTGTTATTGTAAATGGAAACCATCTCCAACCTGCCGTCATACATGGGTCTAGTGCAGTGGATTGACTGCAGGTAGGGTGGGTTGAATTATACAGCTCTTGTATTGTTATTGTACATGGAAACCATCTCCAACCTGCCCTCATACATGAGTCTAGTGCAGTGGATTGACTGCAGGTAGGGTGGGTTGAATTATACAGCTCTTGTATTGTTATTGTACATGGAAACCATCTCCAACCTGCCCTCATACATGGGCCTAGTACAGTGGATGGATTGCAGGTAGGGTGGGTTGATTTATAAAGCTCTTGTATTGTTATTGTAAATCGAAACCATCTCCAACCTGCCCTCATACATGGGCCTGGTACAGTGGATTGACTGCAGGTAGGGTGGGTTGAATTATACAGCTCTTGGAAACCATCTCCAACCTGTCCTTATGTTATGTTTAAATGCAGATCTTGCATTGTCAGAGTGTTTTGAACAAATAATAGCCATTTTTCAGGGGGTTTTCAACACTTTTAAGTGTACAGATTTTCATAATTTTGGAAAATGTCATTTAATGTTTTAACTAAAAAAACTTGGATTAACCAAAAACAAATATTATATGAAGAAAAAAAATAATGAAAACATTTGCCTTCACCGGGACTTGAACTTCCAGGATAAAAAATCTGTCACACTAAACATTCGGCCTTTCTGTCTTACAATCAAGGTAGTAAATTGTTAAAAAATATTGATGAAATGCGCTACAAACGCTTTATAATTTCATTCATTTCAGTGGATGATTTTTCATGAACAACACCAATATACATCTTTGTCAGTAGTGTTATTTTGTTCGTTATATTATATATAATGTAGTTTTCTTTTTGGGATCAGAATGACACAAATTTTGAAAATTGTCAATTTGCCAAACTGTGAACAAGTCCCTTTAAAAGACAGAAACTAATTCAGAAGGTCAAAACAATGAATTGTAGAAAAACAATACATTGTTTAAATTTCTTTTGTCATAAGTTGAAACAATTCATTTAAAATTACAATATATGCTTCTGAAAAAGACAGTTATTTGTTACAAAATACAAATTCATTGTTCAATCTCCTTAATCGGGAAATGTTATGTTTGGTTAGGTAATTTTTGTGTAATTTCAATGTCTGTACTAGTTTTGTCAGTAACTCATGCTTGTCAGTTATCAAGGTGAAAATAAAAAGTTTTTTTTACAATGTGAGCAAAAATACAAGATACACATTTATATGTAAATCTGAATGAAATAAACTTTGTTTGAAAGGCTTTTATACATATTCATTGGTAACATTGAATGGTTGCATTTTTTCTACTTGCAGAGTACGTAAGGAAGGTGAAACAACACAGAAAAAAATTGCGTCTGCTTGTTCTACAATCCTGTCCTCACTGTCAGACGAGTCGGATAATGGAAAACACATTGGGCAGATAAACAAGGAGAAGGAAGCAGCAGAAAAGTTTGACTACGATGTCTTCATCTCCTATTCTCACAGAAATGCGGAGCATGCGGAAAAAATGTTGAAGACAATCTCGGACATGGATCCTGGCATAAGAGTGTTTTACGATAGAAGTGAATTGACAACAGGTTTGTAAAAGTATTGTTTGAAAATAACTGTAGTTATGTAGATACTAAAATTTCTGAAACATGTTATATAAATCATACATGCCATATATCCCAGATCGTCCGGGATCGTCCCGGAAATGCAGTGCTCGTCCCGCAGTCCCGGAATTGGTTCATATGTCCCAAAAATCATAAAAACTGTGCATACCTATATATGATCAACTTTTGACAGACCACTAATCCCCTAATTGTCCCCAAGGCAATGCATACCCGATTGGGCAACGTGTCATAAACAAGCAATTAACAGCGGTTGTCACACTGCATTCTTAAGCTGCAATCAGTCACCGAATAGCTCCGCCTTGAAGGCAGAGCTTCATTCCCACAGAAAATAGATATAAGCCAATTAAAATGCTGAGTGATTTCAGTTTTCCAATGCTGTAAACAATCGACCAATCAGCGTAATAAACATGTATACATGAATAAGTATGTGTATACATGCATCAGTTGATAGTATCCGCAGTTAGTTTACTACCTAAATAAGGCATTGTTTTAAATTACTTTCCTTGAAATTTTGGGTAAAATAGTTGTTAACACAATTTTTTTGTTTTGCCATGTAAAACACGTGTTTTGCTAGAAAAGAGCTCGAAATGTCTGCTGGCACCAACGACGTCATGTTCCACTCATGGAAAGCGTGTTTGTACCGACCATGTGCTTTGCTAAATATAGATGTATCAACTGGCAATAAGTACTGCGCAGTGAAAGAACTTTGAAATCTTTACTTTTTGTATATAAGTTTCGTAATGCAATAACTTTGCGATCTTAAGCATTTTAATAAATATTTTTATAGCCACGAGTACTTGTAACAATAAAACTTTTTTTCATGAAAAAAAGTACATTGCCGTGGATTTGAATAAATACATTAACTCACACCCCTATTTCCCACTTAAACGATTTTTTGCCAAATAACAACTCTTATTTGGAAAAATAATAACCGTACGTACATGTCCCGGAAAATAAGATCTGCTTTTATGCCCCCACCATTCAAAGAATGGTGAAAGGAGCATTAAGTGTTACTCTTGTCTGTGCGTTCGCGCGTCCGTCCTAAAAATTCCGTGTCCGGTCAATAACCGAACATTGATGGAATGTGAAATTACTTGGCAGAAATGTTCTCCATCATAAGACCATGTGTTGCAGGCAAGATCCAGGTCTATACCTCCAAGGTCAAGGTCACACTTGGAGGTCAAAGGTAAAAAATGGTATCTGTTTTACGTGTCCGGTCAATAACTCAGCCATTTTTAGATGGATTTTGAAATTGCATAGGAGAAATGTTCACCATCATGAAATGATGTGTCGAGCACAAGACCCAGGTCCGTATCTCCAAGGTCAAGGTCAAAGGTAAAAAATGGGGACTGTTTTTGGTGTGCGGTCAATAACTCTGTCATTTCTGGATGGATTTTGAAATAACTTGGTAGAAATGTTCACAATCATGAGGCCATGTGTAGCTCCAAGGTCAAGGTCACACTGTACAAATAATTTCCACGCATTGTTCTGCATGCATATTTATTTCAGCTTTACTAAATACACTCGCTTGTCATGAACATTAAATTTTAATTGGTAAAACATTTCTGTGACCAGTCCCAATCTTCGGGGGCAATCGTGTCTTATGGACACATTTATATTTTTATGTATATAATGATTTGTGTATTTAACACTGACCACTGTGTTAAAATATTTATTATAATATATCAATTACCATAGACCATTACATACCTTTATACAATGGATCTTTTCTGAGATAGTATAAACTGGCAGCACATGCTATTCCACTGTGTGGAATTGTGACCATGGCATTATCTCACTCATGTGCCGTGGACTTTAAAATTGACAGAATCAAGTTTTTTCTGTATTGTTGTATGTCAGCTAGCAATACATGTTCTTTATTGTTGTATATCAGCTAGCGGTACATGTGTGAAAGAGGGACTCTACATTATCATGCTAGTGTAATGGCCGTTAGGTTGGCAGGATCCATCATTACCTTATTACTAGGTGTCAACACATGTTTAACCACAGTGACCCTGTATCATGATCAAGCTGAGATCATACACTTCGGGTGTTAACTTGGCAGGATCCATGATTTATTTATTCCCTTGCAGCCCATACTGTACCATTGTTACTTTTTCCCAGGTATCAACTGGCAACACATGCTGTACCAGTGTGCTGGAGAGTGCCGCTGCATGATTGCGCTCGTGTCCCAGACCTACATCAACTCCACAGTCTGCATAGAGGAGTTCAACCTGGCGATAGCCAGGCACCTGTGTAAGGTAGGCACCTGTGTAAGGTAGGCACCTGTGTAAGGGAGGCACCTTTTTAAGGTAGGCACCTGTGTTAGGTAGGCACCTGTGTAAGGTAGGCACCTGTGTAAAGTAGGTATCTGTGTAAGGTAGCCACTTGTGTAAGGTAGGCACCTGTGTTAGGTAGACACCTGTGTAAGGTTGACCCTTGTGTAAGGTAATGTAGGTAACTGTCTAAAGCAGCAGTGATTTTCCCTTATTTGACATGGTCTGGTAAAAGAACCCATTCGCAATCCCCTAAAATGGCTTATATTTACCAGTTGGAAAATTAAAACAATCCCAAATCATAAATACATAGGAAATATGAGTTGTAGCTGTAAATTCATAAAATTACTTGTTTATTTATGAATTCTTACAGTTGAAGTACTTAGTTAAGGTGAGCACCAGTTAAAGGTAAGGTAAGTACCTGTTAAAGGTAGGTATCGCTGTAGGTAGGCTCTTGTTTAAGGTAGGTGTCAGTGAATGGCAGGCTTCTCTGTTAAGTAGACGACTGTGTATGGTAGACACTTGGGCAGGGTACATCACCTAATGTGTAATAAGGTGCCCGTGTAAGTTATGCAATTGTTCAAAGTTGGGACCAGTATAAGGCAAGGACTTTGACCATAAGAATACCCAAAGAAAGCTTGCTCTTTGATTAGAAAATATTAGAATTTAGTGACAGTAGTACAAAGATAGAAGATGGCAGAAGACTTTATTTACAGTCCGTCTAAATGTGTGTGCATGACTCTAATGTATTAATGTATTTGACAGAAGTGGATGGTTGGCAGTAACGTATAATCCTTTCTGACAGGACAAAGGTATGCGATTGATCGTGGTGCTGATTGAATTATCGGAGGATGTGCCAAGTCACATGACAGAGGGTGTTGAAGTCGTACGATGCGATAAAGACTTCGAAAGAACAGCATCGTCCTTGGCAACCGATATTGTACAATGGCTGAAGATGCAAGACTCTCCAGAATCTTTTGTTGACCCAGATGATATGGTAAATTCCTGCAGCAAATTGTGTTTAGCAATGTATTGTTCGTAACATGAGGTGCTTGGAGTACATTTAGCCCATGCAATCAGCAGTGATTTTATTTTTGGTATGCAGCATTTTGTCAAAAAATATTCACAAATGGTAAATATAAAAAAACAAGTGTAATTGTACATCAAATGAAGGATCATTTGCAATAGGGCTCTACAATGCACAAACTACCTGTAGGAGTATTTTTAAAAGGTGTACAGTAAACTCCACTTGTAACAATAGATCTATCACTTATAGCGATATATCGCATATAACGATACCGAGTCCAAGGTCCTGACCTAATACCTATATATTTCAATTTATATAACATCGGTTGTAATGATATAGCATGTAACGAAGTTTCTGGTATAACGATGTTTTCACAGTCCAGTCGCAAATATTCCCCTTTTGTAACGATATCGGGATCTGTACAAAGTGTGAAAAACATTGATCCAGGTAAACAGTCGGCTTGATTAAATAATCGCTGTTGTGGTAATCAATTACAAGTGGCATTGGGTGTGACTGTCCCTATAATTGAGGCGCGTCGTGAGAAAACCGGTCTTAATGCATGTGTGTAAAGTGTTGTCCCGGATTAGCCTGTGCAGTCTGCACAGGCTAATCCGGGATGGCACTTTCCGCCTACAGTGAATTTATGTTTAGAAGAGACTTCCTTGAAACAGAAAATACCATAAAAGCGGAAAGTGCCGTCCTGAATGCTAATGCATAATATAATCCATCCAAAACACAGAAACACTAAATATTTATTCCGATTTCATGTATTTTAAACTGCAAAACACTTGCGTTCTGGTTTGACTACATTGTGTAAACTTACAACTCGAAATGAATGACGTAGTTGGTGTGACGTAATTTAACTCTTTAAAAACCAATATAATCTGGTTTAAAACAAAAGCAGATTTACTACGTCATTTTCGTGTCATACTGACATCAGCAAATAAGATTTATTAATATTTTACTTTTGCTTTTTGAAAAAGTGGATTAAGAAATAGAGAACTATTTTTTCCGGGTAGTACGCATTCATGCAAGCGAGTTATTAGGTCGAGGCCCGTCTGGAATTTTTTTTTTTATTTAAAACTTTAGTGTTTGGTGTTTTTAAATTTAATTGAATATAACTCAGGATAAATAGAATACAGGGTAGGTGCCGGGAAGGAGAAAGTTTATCCGGTTCGGCCCGTGTAACTGAAAGTGAAATAAATCATAAAAAATGTTTAGTTATACGTTAAAATTTTGATAACTTTTTTTCATTTCTTTTCTTCGGAAAATAATATAAATGGTTATTTCTTTGATGAATATGCTCTGTTGGTTGACCAAAGAAAGTCTATCCACAAAGAATAACCCGCTTGCATCAGATTCAAGTGTGTTGAAATGGAATGGACCTGGAAGAAAGTTGTTATTAACCAGTCAAATGGAATGTGAGGACAAACAACTCATTTGTTGTTAAACTCTGTTAAACTAGACAACACAAAGTTTGTATCGATGAAAAACTCTGGTAAGTAGACTTTATGATGTGCCATTCTCGACAATGTTGTTATCCGGCGCGTAGGAATACCTATTGACGGTATATCACAGTCACGTTATCTACTGCCGGATATCAACAAGTTTATACGGTCACCGCTTTATTAGGTCACTGTTTGGGTTAGTAGCAGGATAAAGATCAGTGTTGTGTCTCTCTTCTTATGTTCATGCTCTTGGTTGCCTATTTAAGGATGTAACGATATTCTGAAAAAAAAAAAAATTCCTGTGGTCTGCTCAATATTGTTACAAGCGGAGTTTACTGTATTTGTACCTGTTCTTGTAGCACTGGAATTAGTTCCCTATAATGGCAGTATTAAAACAAAATATTCTTCTGAGCATAGAAAAATTAAGAAATCAGAAGTTAACATATTGCTGTAACTTCAATATGAGTTCATCTATCTTTTCTTAGGAATTGTGATTGTCAAGTTTCCAACTCACACACTTGTGCAACATGTTTTCCCAAAAATGTAAAACACCTGATTCTGACAGACTAAGAGACATTTGTAAACTTCCCAGAGGAAGTCTAAAATCAACACAAATCCAAAATGGTCGCAGTGGTATAATGGACATTGTGTCTGCCTTGCAGTCGGCAGACATGAGCTTGATCCCTACTTTGAAAGTGTTCAAAGGATCTTTTTTATAATGCACCAAGTACTGGTTATTTCCAGGAAACAGACTTGAGTGTCTCAGTAAGCCCTTGGCTTTGGACACAATCCAGCTAAAATAAATAGGTTTTAACTAAACTAACAAACGTCCAAACTGCATTCAAGCTCCCTTACCACATACATCCCTCGAAGTTATTCATGTTCATTATTGTGCATAAGTAAAAGCATGCATATGTAAAATTCTCAAATTTCAGGCAATTGTGGATATCTATGACAAGATTGCCCATGTAAGGTGCACAGAAGTTCTCCAGACTTATAAGATGATGCAGGAGAAAGAGCTTCAAAGGCGGGTCCCACTTGAGCTTCCAAAAAATACTACCAAGGTGAGATACATTAAAACACCGTTATTCCGAAGTCGTTGGGACCGGCGAGAAAACTTCGAAAAAAATATACTTCGGATTTAACACGTTCACCATTTTATAACAGCCCGCAACGTTCGCATCACATTTTGCTTTTTATCTACATGTGCGATGGTAAAGGAGCTAAATATAGTCCTGAAAATAGTAAATAAAATACATTTAAAATCAAAATTCTTATCAAGCCCACCTGACTTGTATTAAAGATATAAATGCAAGTCCTTTGTTATTTGGTTTACCTTTTACATGGGTTTGACCTCTTACCAGTTTGAAAGTCTTACGTTGGCGGGACACCAGTAGTTTTGATTACCCAGAATACCTTGTGCATACTTACACATATCGCACGTCACTTGCCTTAATGAGTGTTAATTGCGCCCATTAGCGAATTACCCCCAATATTTTGACATGCTTGGTCCGTGAATCCTTTCATCCAAGGTGTGAAAACATTGAGTCCCAGACAAGACCGTGACTTCAAATTAACAATAGGCAAATAAGTGTGAAATATTCATTTGGGACCAAATTTGGACTTCAAAATAATGATAATTCGAATAAAAAAAGTTCGAATTAAACACGTTTATTTTAGTTTAATAAAGAAAAAATAAATTTCTGACCAGAAAAATATTTCGAAATAACGCTTACTTCGAATTAACAGAATTCGAAATAACAATGTTCAAATGTAGTTAAGAGCAACTCTAGAATCTATCCACTTATAAAAATTACTAGTTTGTTCTTACTATTAAGTGAAGATTATAAAGTCTAGACGAAAGGTAATATTCTCAGTGATGACCGCATCTTAGCATTTCATTTATGCATGCTGTATTATCTCATGATACCATTCATTGCGCAAGTACTAAATGAATAGATACCGTAAAATGCTGTGTATAACGTGTTTTTAACCGTAAAGTTCAGTGTGCGTTATACATGGCCACAGTCATCTGCAGTAAAACATTCAATCCAGAGATGTATTTCTTCGGTCATATAAGATTTTGAACCATACTCAATACTATTTGTTTTGCTTGGCCGTCTTTTGGATTTTTTCTTAGCTTGGGCCGACACAATGATTGTACTGTAGAAACAAGTTGAACAATTTGTTTGAATCTCACTATTTACAAAAGATTTTTTTGCTGTCAGTAGAAAAATAATATTTTAACATTTCCTGAAAGTAGCTAGTATTGCACAACGGAAAGAGGCGTAATGTTATTTGTTCACAGATTTTCTAAAAAAAAGAATTTTTGAGAAATGTCATTTAATGTCGTAACTGCAAA
This sequence comes from Congeria kusceri, assembly GCA_027627225.1. Taxonomy (NCBI): domain Eukaryota; kingdom Metazoa; phylum Mollusca; class Bivalvia; order Myida; family Dreissenidae; genus Congeria; species Congeria kusceri. The sequence goes on along the minus strand of CM051028.1, from coordinate 30,833,101 downwards.
ATCTAAAGCAATTGGACTAACCTAACCACGAAGACACAAAGCGAGGCACGAGAATCGGGCGACACACGAAGCGAGGCACGATATTGTATCGTTCAAATATCGCCCGAATATCGAGTCTCGTCTGAATATCGTGTCTCGCTTCGCATCTCGTGTCTCGAACTTTGATCGCAAGGCAAAATAATTGCGCGAGACACGAAGCGATGCAAGATATTTTATCGCGAGACACGAAGCGAGACACGATACTCGATAATAGTGCGATATTTGAACGCTACAGTATCGTGCCTCGCTTCGTGTCTCGCGCAATTCTCACATCTCGCTTCGTGTTTCGTGAATCGTGGTTTGAAATCTACTGCGAGACATGAAAATCTGGCGATATTTGAACGATATAATATCGTGCCTAGCTTCGTGTCTCTCCTGAATATCGTGTATCGCTTCGTGTCTCGCTTCGCATCTTGTGTCTCGACCTTTGAACGCGAGGCACGAGAATTGCACGAGAAACGAAGCTAGGCACGATATTTTAACGCGAGACATGAAGCGAGACACGAGAATTTCACGAAACACCAAGCGAGACACGATATTTTACCACGAGATTTCGTGGTATGGGATACTGCTAGATATCGTTTTACAATATCGTGCATCGCTTCATGTCTCACGGAAATATCGTGTCTCGCTTCGTGTTTCGCGCAATTCTCGTGCCTCGCGTTCAAGGGTCGAGACATGATATTTCATATGGCCTAACCGGATTCCGTAGCCCCCGAAGGGAACTTCAGGGTCATATAGTAATCACATTGACCGTCCGTCCATCCGTCCTTCAGGCTTCTAGTGCGGAGCATTACTCCATTAGTATTGAAGGGATTCAAATGAAACTTAAATAATGATAGAGTGATAGTGGAGAATGAGAGGAAGAGCAGAGAACAAGGACCACAACTCTTTTTTCAATATTTACAGAGTTATTACCCTTTGTTTTATTTCGTTATGTGAAGCATTAATTTTCTTGTGCAGATCACAACTCCATTAGTATTGAAGACATTCAAATGAAACTTCATATAATGATAGAGGATTATGAGAGGAAGTGCAGAGCACAAGGACCATAACTCTTTCTTCAATATTTATTGAGTTATTGCCCTTTGTTTAATTTTCTTGTGTGGAACATAACTCCATTAGTATTGAAGGGATTCAAATGAAACTTCAAATAATCATAGAGGACAATGAGAGGAGATGCAGAGCACAAGGACCACAACTCTTTCTTCAATATTTTCAGAGTAATTGCCCTTTGTTTGATTTCCTTTTGTGAAGCAATTATTTTCTTGTGCAGAGCATAAGTCCATTAGTATTGAAGGCATTCAAATGAAACTTCATATAATGATAGAGGACATTGAGGGGAAGTGCAGAGCACAAGGACCACAACTCTTTCTTCAATATTTATGGAGTTGTTGCCGTTTGTTTTATTTTCTTATGTGAAGCATTCATTTTCTTGTGCGGAACATAACTCAATTAGGCGTAAAAAAATCTGTTTGTTTCAGGTTACCTGACCTACCCTAAAAAAATGCCTCGACACTAGAACTTTTTTATTGGGTTTGTCAGATATACTTTTGTTTCATTTACCTTTTTCAATAATTACATGTGGTTTTGGATAATAAGTGTTTGTTTGGATAGCATCCACTTATATACAATGTTTAATGATTTTACTGATATGTTTTGAATATATTTATTCAGTTTTAGAATCTTCAAGTTCTCCATTTACCATATAAAAATAAAAATAAATCCCGACCTACCTACCTTATTTTTTTTTACGCCTTAGTATTGAAGGGATTTAAATTAAACTTCACATAATGATAGAGGACAATTAGAGGAAGTGCAGAGTACAAGGACCACAACTCTTTTTTCAATAATTATGCAGTTATTGCCCTTCAGTTAATTTTCTTGTGCAGTGCATAATTCCATTAGTATTGAAGTGATTTCAATAAAACCACATTATATTGATAGAGGATGTTGAGAGGAAGTGCAGAGTACAAGGACCATAAATCTTTTTGAAGGAAGGATTTTGCCAACATGTAACACATTGTGTTGCCTTCCTCTGACAAGCATATGCTTCGGGGGCATACTTTACATCCTGTGACAAGCCTTGTTCTATATAAGATGGTATGTTTTTTATGCCTCCACAAAGTGGGAGGCATTAAGCATTGCACTTGTCTGTACGTCTGTACGTACGTACGTTCCAAATTTGTTTGGACTCAACTCCTCTTTAACCGATAGGCAGATTTTGCTCAAACTTTCACAGATGAAGAACCTTAATGTGGAGGTTGTAAAGGAAGGACTTTTGGCTGCGACCAATTTTAGCAGAATTATGGCCCTTTGCATTTTTCCTCTATAGAATGTATACTTTATGAAATTTTGTGGACTCAACTGCGCTGTGACTGCTGGGCGGCTTTCACTCAAACATTCATAGCTGTAGAACCTTAATGTGTAGGTGATCCTAAAGGAAGGAAATCTGGCTGCAACCAATTTTGGCACAATTATGGCACTTTGTCACTGTTTTCACAATATAATTTATATGAAAATAAATGTGTGGAGGCAAAAATTAGTGTTGGCGACACCCCCTTTGTCTGTGTCAAAACATGTGTCGTGGGGGCATCAGTGTCTGTGATACATCTAGTTTAAAACAGTATTTGCTGCAGTATACACTCAACAAAAATTATAATGCACCAAATGGAAATAAAAGGAAATTGTTGTATTTTCTTTATTTATATGAATTTCAGCTTGAAATATCAGCTATGATCATTTGAGTTATACATGCATGTGTTCATACCAAAATATTGGAAAATATTGGTGTTTACCATGGCCAACTGAATTCTTATAAATAAAATAAATACAACTATTTTCCCATGGATTAATCTTTGCCATAACTCTTGTTATGTAAAACTACCTGGTATTTTCATATGATTGAGTGGTCAAAGCTTTATTTCTTTGTACAAAAAATATCATTATTTTCATCTTATTTTATTATTTCAGGATAATTCCACCGTGCACATAGCGCTAATCTACGCCAATGATGCTGTTCATTTGGCGGGTACATTCTGTGCGCTCATTGACAAGCAGTGTCCAAACTTAAACATCAGTGTTCACACATCGTCCGATCAAGAGCGCATAACTGCGTTAGAAACTGCGAAGACCATAGTTCTGTTTATCACCCAACAGTTCATTCAAAGTGACGGCCACATGCATGAACTGCATATGGTCATAAACCGACAGCGGTCAGAACCAACTGATTTTCTCTACCTCATAAAGGCAGGACCTTTGCACGGGAGGCCGTTTTTCCCGAGGATTCTCAAGTATGATTTAGTTACCTCGGATGATGTGTGGCTGCAGTTTGAGACAACTTACCACAAAGGCACGAAAGACATTGAAAAGAAGACTGTGTACAGCAAGATGAGCAGAGTAGGAAATGCTAGTACGTTTTTCATCCGGTATGCCGAGTACTTTGCCATGGTGAAAGCCTCAGATGATGTTCTTGATTTCCTATTTAGCCAGAGGTAATAATTATGATTATATTTAGTACAAGTTTGCAATTTGTGATGAAGTTCACACACTCATTATTTCAAAAGAAAATGCCAGACAAATATAAGCAGTCATGTATTGTTGTAGTTAACTGTTTGTTCAAATTCTGTTTTTAAAACCTCTGAGCATGTTTATTTTGTAATGGTTATTAATGAAAATATTCATTTTTATTTAGCTTTTACATTTGTAATTAAAATATTGTTTTTATTATGTATACTACAAGGCCAATTTTAATTTATTTTCAGTTTTATGTCGAAAGAATCACAATTCTGGAGCCTTGTCGTTAGGCAAATCAGTGCTTAATTCAGTTTGAAAAAGTGTTAAGATGAAACAAAACAACATTTTAACATGGTCACTAGGGTCCATAATAACAAAGCTCCAAGGAAAAACTTCAGTAAATTTCGTATAAAATACAAAAAGTCTGTGGCTGTTTCATGTATAAGTCTCGTTTTCATTAAAATGTTTTAAACTAGTAAGTATTGCTTAGATGTTTAGTACTTTACCCTTTTGAAAAATAAATCATCAGATTCCACATAGAAACATTAATCTGAAATGTTCACTTAAGTTCAACTTAAGATTTCCCTTAGGAGCTTTGTGAATGCCAGTCCTGGGGACATATTCCAGAATCATCTTAAATTTACCTTCAAATATTTTCACAGTACAAATTTGTGTAAGGTAATATTTTTAAAACTACACATAAATTAATGAATTCAATTGCAGTTAAGTAAATATTAGTTAATAATAAGTTAATAATAAGTTGATAATCAGTGAACGTTAAGCAGAATTTCATGTACACATGGAATAAAGTGCTTAAGAAAAATTGTGATTTTAATTCTTAGGATAAGATTTCACTTCAGATGTGCCATATTCCAGTAACATCTTAAGTGTACCTTAAAATATTTGCACTCAAGTTCTAATTTTTGGCAAGATCATATTTTTTAACTACATATAAATTTACTAATTTATAAATCTAATTATAGTTATCATAATAATAATTAATAATAAGTTGATAATTAGTGACCATTAATCAGAATTTTACGTACACATTGAATAAAAAATGCTAAAGAAAAAATGACGAGTTTAAGGATAAGATTTTACTTACAAAATTTCTGAAATATGGTCCCTGGTCTTACGTGTAAGCTTCATGTTAAAGGTCCAGTCCTCAACTCCATGGGCCTTTATTGGTGAACTTGAGGAGCCCCAACTCTAAAAGTGACACGGGTAAAACCACGGTAAGCTAAAGCTGCACTGAGTGCAGATCTCCGCCACTCCAATAGACCGATCCGGGTTTTGCCACGAATAATTGAAACTCTTCCCCAGCTATTGTTAACGGATTAATTTCCATTAATCGAAAAATCACAAACATTACCAAGTGCTCATTTGAATATAACAAACATTATACATGTGCTCTTTTGTATGAAATTGTTTAACCGCTAAACACGTGATATCCAAGTGCGATGATTGGATAATATTGCAGATTTATTTGAATATGATTCACATTTGTGGAAGGGTCTATTTGCAATTTCCCAATAAATAAAGAATCCGTTGATAAATTCCTCAATCCACACCGTGATCTAGATCGCTACCAAAATCTACTGTTAATCATTTGTTTTGTTCATTGGCCCTATTCCAACCTTCCCAGAAAATTGCATGCAAATCATTCAAAACGCTTTGCGTAAAGTTGCTGACAAACAGACAAACAAACCAATGCCTGCAAAAAACGTAACCCTCTTTGGTGGAGGAAATTATTATTATCAGTACAACAGTTTACAATAGTTATTTAAAAAAATATATATATAGGATCCACTGGAGTTCTAAAACCAAGTTGTTAAAGATTCTTTAATTTATAACTTCTTCATTTATCAGATATTATATTTTCCATTTTGGAAATACTTTTCTAACCATCTTCAGTTAGCTACACATTTTGCATGCTGTATTTTCTCCAGCCCATGGTTCCCCGCCCAGTGGAAAGCCACAACATTCTGGGATCCAGTGAAGAACAAAGCAGGGAACCAACCACACAGGATATGACTTCCAATGTGCAGGATGGTGAGATCATGAGTGTAGATGCACAGCATAGTGACAAGTCAGACGGCACCAAAGTAACAGAGGTACCGAAGCAGGGAAAAGAAGAGAAAGAAACGAAAACGAAATTTGAAAAGTCAAGCTCTTGTAATATTCTTTAAATTAATTATAACTGTTTTTGACAGCACAAAGCCATGGTTATAAAAAAGTCTACCTCAAATAAGTCATGGAAACTTGTTGTAATGTGTAACTTTAAATCCAGTTTAGTTACCGAACAGTTGATCTGAGGTTTTAATCAATATTTGTTGGTGAATCATTTGTAGTGCACACATTATTGATATAATTTTGTCTCCTTGCATCTGCCAAGCCATGTAGCTATCAGAGCAACAAATAACGATTTTGTAAGAATTAAGTATCACCCAATCATTTTAAAATAATTGAGTACTGAGTGACTAAAGGTGCCCATACAATTGTATGATCAATGGTATGGATTCAATAAAATTGACATTCATTTTGAGCCACAAACTGTTCAATTATTTTACTCAATATTTTGTTTCATTTGTGATTTGAATGCTGGTCTGGCAAAGATGGATCCTGTTGTAGTTTTATTTTTGTATGTTTCTCTGCTTAGCATTGTAGGTATTAACAAGACAAATAGAAATACTTGGTGGAGAATTGGCCTTTGAAATAAGGAAATGCTAAATCGCCATTTAATATGCTAAAAAAATGTATGTAAAATCCAATTACCTTTAAAAACTTGTTCTCAGGATGCAGGGATAGTTTATAACAAAGACTGCAGATAATAACACATTAAATGCAAAGATAAGTACTTTAATGCATCAGTTTATAGCCACGTTCAAGTTTTTTTTATCCCAAAATTTAAATATTGCACCATATTATTGATATGTAATGACACACAGCTATATTATTGACAGACTCTCAATAAATATCTGCGATTTCTGATTTTTCTCAATATATTGCATCCATCTTCAAGCCCACACACTTCAATATAGTTGTCAATTTCATGCACAATGTACACTCATATATTATGACTATCAGTTTAACATTGACCAATCTTTATGCTATCTGTTTGAAGTTTTTGTGAGTATTCAGTATATGAGTCAAGTTTTGTCACTCATTAGATTTTTAATTAATTGCGTAAATGGTGTTTCAGAATTGAGCATTTCTGCAAGTACACACCTTATCTGTTGCCTAGGTTTAGATCTTAGTTGATTTTACCTCGTAAAGAATACTCGCTTTTCATTGGTTTAGCTGGGTCACGTACTGGCCGTATATTACTCCATACTATATCAGTAGCAGTTAATATCCAGTAACAAAAATCATTCTTTTAAAATAAACGTTATATAAATTGATTGATAAAATGTTTTATGTTAAAATTGCTTAAAGAATGGTACTCGGTAAGATAAATTCGTTACATGGTTTCTTACTGACCCTGTACGATGTGAAAGGGTAGTATATTTATATTGGGTTCCAGCTACACTCTCACCAATATTAATTTATTGCCTCTTTATCACAACGTACCGGGTCAGTAAGAAGCCATAACTAATTGTGCCAACTTTTATTAGGGTCTGTTCCAATTCAATGACTTAATATTGTTAATGTTGTTTTAGGGGCATTTGTTATGTGTGATTCTATGTCTATAATTATGTTGTTATTGTTGTTTTGTGGCATTTACTTACATCATTTTGTCTTCCTCAATACTTAATCGACATGACAGGAGGGTAAAATAGTGTTGTTGTTGTTTTCTGTTTGTTACATGTTTTGGCCGCTCAATTATAAAACTCTTCAGACTTTTGGCATATTTTGCCATAAATAAAAACCCAAATTGTGTGCAGGACGCATAATTCACTTACATGGAATCATAGATTGTGTGTTGTAGATTCTTGGTGAAATGTAAAATTTAAAGAAAAAATGCTCTAAGTTTGGTCTCATGTGAGGTCATCAAGTGATGAAAAGTGATCATAAAAAACATTATTGGTATGTTTTATTCATCACTTAATTAACATGTATATTTTTATTTGACTACGTGTGACATACCGGTAAAATGTGATCCAACTCTGAAACACAAAATTATCTGTTGTACATTTAGATTTTTATCTTTTCACTGTATACATTTGGTCAATGACAAGATATTTATATTAATGAGTAAGAAATGTAAACTATACTCATTTAATACATGTTTGTGTATTTTTGAAGTGGGAATAATAATTAGTATGTTCAGTGTTGTCTTAGGCTAGTGTAACTGTTTAAGATCGTTATTTACTCCATAAAGGGACCTGTTCACAGATTGGCAAATTGACAATTTTCAAAATATTTGTTATAGACCCCAGAAAGAAAAAACACAGTATATATAAACAAGTAAATAAATACTGGCAAAGAGATATATTTGAAATATAGTGTCGTTTGTGAAAAATAATCATTTGAAATGGATAAAAATGTAAAGCGTTTGTAATGTTTTTCATGGGTATTTTAGAAAATACTTGTATTCGGTATTTTAGAAAACACTTTTATCACTTACATAGTGTTCAAAATTCAACATCATTGATCATTGATCAGAATGGTCGAGTGGTAAAAGGTACAGATTTTTCATTCTGGCTGTCATAGGTTTGAGTTCGGCAAAAGCAAATCAAAAATACCAAAATCTGTGAACAAATCCCTTTAAATATTTGTCTTTGTATAAATACAGAAACAGGTGTATTTGCTTAGTAACAAGTTGTAAATTATAGACTCAGTTAACAGATGTCCAACTTCTGAACGTCTTCTATTATTCAGAAGAGATTATTTCATTTGTATTTTGTGTAATAAATCATCGTGTTGGTAAATTAGATTTTTGTAGAGTACAGTTTCCTTCTGAACAATGAACAATTAAGTAACATTCGTCATTTTAAGAAACAATAACATAAGCTCATTCATTGGCTGATAAAAACAGCAGCCTTCTTTCCACTTCCTCTTTTGCTTAAAGCTAATTGTTATTAAAAGGGAATCTCTTTATTTTGCCCCCGGCACCTTGATGTGGAAGGCATGTAGTGATTGTCCTGTCCGTCTGTCCATGATTCCGTCTGTACAACGTTAACTAGATTTTACCGTTTTGTCTAGCACTAACACTGCTTACTACAACAGTTGAGTACTTAAAGAGTTGTTGCTTACGACCATTCCTTATCCACCCATATCACCCAACCTTACTTTCACCTTGACCATGACCTAATTTGGACTTAGAATAATTCAAATGCGCTATTTCTTGGTTAACTAGATTTTACCCTGTCGTCTAGCACCAACACCGCTTACTACAACACTTGGATACTTACACAGTTGTTGCTTACCACAATTTCTAATTCACTTTAAAATAGGAACATATCTTTATCATCCACTCCAGTATCAGGGGCAACCTTCCTATAACTCTGTTTTGCATTTTGACAGAGTTATGCCCCTCTTTCACATAGATTTTCTATTTAAAGTGTATATTAAAAACTCATATAACTTCAGAACTGCACAAGTTTAAACTTGCAATAATTTGGTGAAATAATTGCCATAACTCAGTTTTGTATTTCATCAAATTTATGCCCCTTCAACTTTCCAAAATATGTACGAACTGAAATACTTCAAATAGTCGAGTACGCTGCCCTCTGACAGCTCTTGTTTTTAGACTGCTGTTCCCATTTATTAGTTATGAACTTCGCCAAATGATATTCTGCGTAATGTTTCTTGAAAGGTTGGAGTATTATTTTATTCACAAAGCTCCTAAAGGAAATGTTAACTTAAGTTGTAAAGTGCAAATTTCAGATCTTATTGTTAATGTGAAATCTAATGATTTCTGTATACAAAAGGGTTAAATACTAATCATCCAATCCGTATGCAACATTTTGATGTAAAAACCTATTAATGAAACAGCCTGATACTTAGGAAATTTTCCCTAAGGAGCATTGTGTATACAGGCCCAGGTATCTTAAAAGTCAATGTATTATTAAGAATTCTAACATGGCACGCGGCCAGTTTTCCATAGATAAAGAAGGAAAATAACCGTGGGTTATTCTGCAACAAATTATGGGCGGAGCCTAATGTTTTGAAAATAGTTCTGAAATTTCAAAGAAATTGTTCCGTAAAATGCACGTGTGTAAACGTGCGTAAGCAAAATTGTGACACACAAATCATTTCTGCATTATATAGCGCAATAAAACCACATTTGTACTACATATTTTATATTTAAGCTCACAAAAACGTCTACGGTTTGTTAATATGTTATTAATTTGCGCTTGTAAGCATCAAATTTTCAGTGTATTTATAAAATTTATAAAATTGACGTCATTTTGAATTGCTATTTATTGACGTCACAGAAACGCAAGAGTGAATGTACTTTGCGGAAAATGGGCGGCGTGTAAATTAATATAGTTCTCGTTTATAACCTTTAAAAACACAGACAAATTTTATATAAAATCGTGCTAGAATCGAAATAATTGACGTTTTAGTGTTGGTTATTGCGGTAATAAGACATGGTTTGTCGTTCCGATGCTTGTTATGAAACCACTCAGGCTATCGCCCTTCTGGTTTACTTCCTACGCATCGAAACTCCAAACCGTTGTTTATTACCGCAATAACCAACTCTTACCCGTCAATTATTTCTTAATTAAATGTTTTGTGGTTTAGTTGATTTTAAGAAATGTTGTCTCAGTTGCCGTTTATAAATGTCTTCATTTTATAAATGACTATTTGGATTCTGTTTTGGCATTATCATTTTAAGTATACCTGAAACTATCTAATTCAAAATGTGCACTGTTATTAGTTCACAAAAGGTATACTGTAGTTTATTATTTTTGTTACAACATCTAGCGCTTCACATTTCTCACAATTATAAGTGATGGGCTTGTTAAGAAAAGAATAAATCATAAGATGCTACTTAATATATAACTATAGGTTATGATTCATACTCCTCAAAAGTTTCATCGTTTATTATCATGCTGCTCTTAATTTTCCCATGACCAGTTCTTCTTTTCCATTCTCCAAACAATGCTCATTTGATTTAATCAGACATTTATCTGTAATCTCCTTTTGCTGTGATATTTATCCATGTTTACTCTTTTCTGGTTTATTTTTATTAACATATTTTGTGCTTACACAAATTATATTTATTTTCATTTATTTGTTGCTCTTATTTCTGTTTACAAAATATTGTCTGTTTTTGTTACCGGCTAATTTTTATTTTAATAAATTGCATTCAATTCATTTCCTTGTTGTGTTTTGTGTATCAATTTAGTGTGATATTCATTTATATCTTGTCCAGTTCACAGTTTGTTAAACAGATCTGTGTGCAGGTTTATTCATATCGTCAAATATTTAGGGTGCTTCTTTGATCCACCAACAATGCCCTTGTAGTCTCTTGTAGTAATAGGGTGATAAAAGCAATTATCAAACAAGGTAGTCCAAAGGACAGCTTTATCCCCCGCCGTGATCCTTCATTAGATTTTAAAGGTGACTTTGAAGTATCACAGTTGGACCAGATATGAAAGTACAGTTTCAGAAATTTAGATATGGAGCTGACACGAAAATGGAGGCTCAAACATTTGACCTTTAAGTGTGACCTTGACCTTGAGGTGGCAAGACTGCTCCATGCCTTCTGCACGTCGCCTCAATGTGATAAACATTTGAGCCAAGTTTTATGAAAATCCTTCACAGGGCATAGGAGATATGGAGCAGACACAAAAATGGAGGCTCAAACATTTGACCTTCAAGTGTGACCTTGACCTTGAGGTGGCGTGACTGCCTCATGCCTTCTGCACATTGCCTCAATGTGATAAACATTTGAGGCAAGTTTCATGAAAATCCTTTAAAGGGCACAGGAGATATGGAACGGACATAAAAATACAGGCTCAAACATTCAACCTTCAGGTGTGACATTGACCTTGAGTTGGCGTGACTGGCTTATTCCTTCTGCACATGGTCTCAATGAGCAAAACATTTGAGCCAAGTTTCATGAAAATCCTTCAAAAGGCATATGTGATATGGAGCGGACACGAAAATGGAGGCTCAAAACTTTACCCTTCAAGTGTGACCTTGACCTTGAGCTGGCGTGAAAGGCCTATGCCTTCTGCACATCGTCTCAATGACCTAAACATTTGAGCCAAGTTTCATGAAAATCCTTCAAAAGGCATAGGAGATATGGTGCGAACACGAAATGGAGGCTCGAATATTTGACCTTCAAGTGTGACATTGACCTTGAGCCGGCATGACTGACTCATGCCTTCTGCACATCGTCTTAATGACCTAAACATTTGAGCCAAGTTTCATGAAAATCCTTCAAAGGGTATAGGAGATATGGAGCGGACACGAAAATGTTACGGACGGACGAAGGGCAGTCCTATAACCCCCGTCCCGCTTCGCGGCGGGGGATTAATAACAAATATTCAGGACCTTAAAATAAGTTTGACTGAAATCAATATGTAACATGACAATCAGTTTCCTTGTGATTTTTCTCAAATAACTATAAAATAGATATGAGGCATGTCGTGGGAAAATCGGGCTTAATGCATGTGTTGAATTTTGTCAAATAACTATAAAATAGATAATTGAGGCATGTCGTGGGCAAATCTGGCTTAATGCATATGCGTAAAGTGTCGTCCCGGATTAGCCTGTGCAATCTGCACAGGCTAATCCAGAATGGCAGGCTAATCCGGCACGACACTACGCATTTATGGTATTTTTTGTTTCAAGGAAATCTCATCTAAACATAAAACCACTGTAGGTGGAAAGTGTTGTCCCGGATTAGCCTGTGCGGACTGCACAGGCTAATCCGGGACGACACTTAATGCACATGCATTAAGCCCGGCTTTCCCACGACATGCCTCAATTATTGAACTCACAACCTCCAGAGCGCATGGCAAACACCTTATCCATTACACTACTGCGACCTTGTTGATGGGGTTTTCATGTTAATAGCGATTTAGTTCAGTATTCAATCAGCTCCTAGATAAATCCTTACTGAAGATATACTTTTTCACATTATATTTATTTGAAGTTTATTGTGTTCATGAAAGTTACATGACATATTTACTTGCACAAAACCTTGCAATGTAAATTGAACTAGCAAAATGTGCCCTCAATTTAATTATTGTAATACTGCTCTAAGCCTGTCATATATATGTATGCCTTAAAAACAACATTATAATATATTGAAATCATGTATTTTGGGCACCACGTTTAAGATAAGAGAACCAGAAAATATAAGCAGTATACCACCGTTTGCACATTCAGTGATGTTACATACATATACTGAAGGGATACAGAAACGCAGTTTTTTTAGTATCATGAAATTTACTAATATGGTAAGTCAACTCCATTCACAAAGTTTTCTAAAGTGAACAACAATAATCCATAGATAAATAAATCACAAATTTGATGAAATAAAGTGTGCTCTTAAATCAGTCTAGACGTTCAAACCAGACAACTGCCGACAAAGTCCATGTTCAGGTCAATACCGGGTGTGACCACCCCTAGCAGAAAGTCCAGTTTAGCACGAGGAACTGGAGTTTATTATCTTGGGGGTGTTATGCATCAACCATTCTGAAATGACACGCGCGGAGGTTTCTTTAGACAAAGAACAATTGCTGTTGTTAAATTTCCAATAAACAACTCAAACAAGTAGTTTGAAACTGTAAAATTTAGTTCGCATTGTAATTGCAGAATAAGTGGCCAGGTCATGTTACAATCAGAATAATTGTCGCTTTATCGTTGTTTATCTGTAAATAAACAACGAATGCTCTTTCTGACATCCTCGTGGTTTAACTCCTACGCATTAGAACTCTAAATCGTTGTTTATTTACAGATACACAACTCAAAATCGAAAATCATTTCTTAATTAAATCGCTAGCCACAAACAATACAATACCATACCGATCTTATATTCAAAGTCTACAACACAATTATTGTGAGTTTCATGCCATAAAACATTTCAAACATCAAAATTATTATATATGCTTTTCTTTATTGTTTCAGTATATATACATAATGAGAATGCTGTCTAGAAGACATTTCCTACAGTGTTTGTGTTGACTGTCTACAGCCGAGGATTGTCTGTTTCTAGCCGTGTGTAGCAGACATTTAACCATCTTAAGTACTTAACAATAATGATTATTAACTTCTGAAACTTCTGAACATTTATAAAGATATATAATCATTTGAATTTTTCTTGACGCTCATTATGGTTTTGGCCGTCAAGACATGACCGTCTGAATTTGGGCCGTCACGACCGACTTGTCTGAACTTTCGAAGGGCAGCAACTCGAATTTCTTGAATATTTATACCAAACCGAATTGTCTCCCTTGCCAATTTGAAATCGAATTTTAGGCAGAAATTTGGAATTACCGTAACCTTCAGTGTGCGTGTAAAGTATGAAGTTGTTATATTTTGTCCATGATCACATGCTTTCGAGTGGCTAACACTCTGTTGAGGGTCACCGTGCAAGCAAATGTTAATGTATATACTTATTCTTCATGATATGGCAATATTTTCAGTTTAACGGAAGGCATTGGATATCGCTGAAAAATATCTTCACAGCATATTTGTCTGTAATTAGTCCGTCGTTAAAGACAACGTCAAAAACGAAATAATGTATTAGGTAGCCCGCCGGACACAGTAGCTGAGCCCACGATAAAACAGGGCACATATTTATAACGATGCTTAGGCCTAGGCTATTCTTAACTGAAGTTCATCATAAGTCAAAAACAGAATTCGTGTTTCAAACACTATGCTTTGGAACATGTGTATGAAAACTACTAAATATCAATACGCTTAGAATAATATTGCAACTTCTGTGTCATAATCTTTAATCAATGCATTTCTTTGTCAGAAATTACAATTACAACATTTCAGACGTTTAAGTTTTTTCTTCATTTTATACTAAGATTCTTTATACACCCCAGCCCAGATCGCCCGTCTGACATAGTAGCGGTGTGCAAGATAGAAAATCTGGCCCGCCTGACATAGTAGCGGAGTGCACGATAGAAAGGGTCGCCATCTGACATAGTAGCGGTGTGCAAGATAGAACATCTGGCCCGCCTGACATAGTGATGGGATGCACGATAGAACAAGTCGCCCGTCTGACGTAGTAGCGGAGTGCATGATAGAATTGTCCGCCCGTCTTACGTCGTAGCGGAGGGCGCGATAGAACTGTCCACCCGTCTGACATAGTAGCGGAGGCACGACAGAACAGGTCGCCCGTATGACATAATGATAGAACAAGTCGCCCGCCTGACATAGTAGCGGAGTGGTCGATAGAACAGATCGCCCGTCTGACATAGTAGCGGAGTCCACGATAGAACAGGTCGCCCGTCTGACATAGTAGCGGAGTGCACGACAGAACAGGTCGCCCGTCGGACATAGTAGCGGAGCCCACGATAGAACAGGTCGCCCGTCTGACATAGTAGCGGAGTGCATGATAGAACAGGTCGCCCATCTGACATAGTAGCGGAGCCCACGGTAGAGCGGTCCACCCATCTGAAGTAGTAGCGGAGGGCACTATAGAACTGTCCGCCCGTCTGACATACGGTAGTAGCAGGTCACCAGCCTGACATAGTAGCGCCGCGCCTGATAGAACCGGTCGCCCGTCTGACATATTTAATAGCTGAGTCCACGATAGAACAGGTCGCCCGCCTGACAGTAATGGAGGGCACGATAGAAAAGGTCGCCCGCACGACATAGTAGCGGAACCCATGATAGAACAGGTCGACTTTCTGACATAGTAGCGGAATGCACGATAAAACAAGTTGCCCGCCTGAAATACTAGCAGAGAGCACGGTAGAACAGGTCGCCTGCACGACATAGTAGCGGAGCCCACGATAGAACAGGTTGCCCGCCTGACATAGTAGCGGAGCCCATGATAAAACAGGTCGCCGTCCTGACGCAGTGGCTTCGCCCATGATAGAATGGGCCACCCATTTGACATAGTAGCGGAGCTTCCGATAGAACAGTTCATTCAATAAGAATTATTCAAGAACAATTCATGAAGATTTTAATACCACTGCCAATTTTATTTGTGAAATTATAGTCATTAATTTACTCGAGTCTGTGATATTTTTTTTATCATTTTTATTTTTGTTCCTTCCTCCAACCGGAAACTTTGCCAAACATGTCCAAGAACCAATAAAAAAAAATCTCTGGCCTAACAATAGACGCAGTGCATACTCACTGATCTACGACTTCACACACTTTCCTAGCCTAGACATGTAATTACACATAACGGTTGTGTTGACCTTGGATTAAACTCAGCAAAGAGGTAAACTGACCGGAAGTGACCGTGCATTTCGTGGACGAACATGACATAGCGGCAGCCATTTTGTGTTTCAGTGAAAACTTAAACATATTTTAAGTTATTTAAGACAGCATGGCGAAATGTTTGCATTTGGAGCTAATAAGCTGGAATAAGAATGGAGCCAGACCTTTTGAACAAAAAGTTATGATTAAAATGCTTTTTGGTCCGTTCCAAATCATTGTTATATGTCTGTTCAAAAACCAACCATGTTTAGTAAAAGAAGCGAGTGCACCTTCCACTGCGTTAGCCTGGCTTATCAGCTGATAAAGCAGGTATTCCATGTGCACGTGAACGTGGGAATGGATTTAACGTTACGGGTATGTACAAAAACGCGGGAAAACGTGTATATATTGCGTGTAATTTTACGTTGAACGTATTAAGGTGCGTACATAAAAAAATCGATCGCCAAAAATATTGTTGGTCACATTCCATGTGTCTCTTAGAGTTACATGAACATGAATACTATCAATGTAGATATCTACGTGAAACTTCGCTCCTTGAGCGATTTTTTTCACGTTCACAGGCACATCACAAATGGACACCAGGGCGACAACATGCCGAGGGCAAGTCTGTTGTCAACTAAAAAAAAAAAACAAGGGAAGAATTGATTCGCCAACATCCCGAAATTTACTATATCACACTGTCAGGGCACAAGGATGCTTTCATAAGAAGAAATATCTGGCGGTCAATCAGAAGCAGCCTGAATATGGCAATAGTTTTATGTTCATTTGTTCATACATTCTCATACATTTTACTGTGTTACAATAATAGTTTTAGTGGCCCTTTCATTTTATGGCGCAAGCTGTAAGAAGGTCGAGGGTCACGTGACATTGTCTGTCCGTCGGTGGTATATCACACACTAAGTTTAACTATGTTTATTTGGCATGGAGAAATCATATTTGGAATGAATGTTGGTCATGGTAAGTATTTTAAACCAGGTCAATGGGACAAATGTCACGGTCATGTGCAGCCGACACATCTTTTCCAAAAATTTTACGGTACAACTGTTTATGACAGTGAAACTATTAAATCAGAATCGTTCTTTAATTACTAGATTTATCACTCCAAGCCTTCTTGTTTTGATTTGCAGTTGATGACACAGTATACGCATGCGTCTTCGTCTTATTATAATTACAACCTCAATCATAAAGAAATTGTAAAGTGTCTCTTCATTGACATCCATCGTTTCCCTACAAAACCGACACGAGAAAAGAACCGCGTAAAGCTAATTTGTGGACACATGGAATTGCCTTTCACGGATCACAGATCGTGGATCACGCAGTACATTTATGTTCATGTTCACGCACGCATGGAATACAGACCTAACAGAATTCTATTTATAGATTGTATCTATGGAGCTTGATGGTAAGCAAGTTAAGCAAGGGAGGCGATTGTTGTGAAGTACAACAGAAAATATCTCTTCATTATCTATATCCCTGATCAGCTTCGGCTTATCATTACTGCTGATTATTGAATATAATGAAGCAAACTGATATAAGATTGAGTAATATCTTATAACATGAGACATAATAAAAATAAACTTGTACAGCAGTATGTGGCTATTCCCCCTAAACAGAAAGTCTAAGGCTTTAAGTGCTTTAACTGGCTTTGGACAAGTCTTTTTAGATATAATTAGAATTAGCAGCATATTTTTGTCAACATGTCTGTTGTTGTGTTTTCTTAGCAGTCAAGGTCATCATAATTTTGGTGTGGTGCAGAAAAGATGATTGGTGATGTTGCTGTTGCTGCCACCACTGCTGATGATGATGTTAAGACGTGGAGTCAAATTAGTAGTCAAGCCGATGTCAAGATGTGGAGTCAAGCAACAGTACTCGTATCAAGTATAGTAAAGTAATTTGACTTGTGAACTTTTTTGCAATATTATAGGGGATGTAAAGTTTGTCCGTCTGTTCACACAGTTTTGTATGCCCAGGAAGAAAGGCATATTAAAATCGAACCGTGCGTGCGTCTGTCCGTCCTTTAGTCCGTCCAGCCAAGGTTAAAGTTTTTTATCATGTCAAATATCTTGAATACTATCAAAGGTATTTACTGAAACTTGTAATACCGGTACTTCTTAACTATCAATGTCTCCACCAGGGAATGCAACCCTCTTAACTCTTGTTTTGTATTTTGACAGAATGATGTATGCCCCCTTTGTTGGTTAAATTTTTTCATAAATTAGAATATCTTGAATACTATCAAAGGTATTTACTTGAACCTTGAAATACTTCTTTACTATCAATGTCTCCACCAGGGAAAGCATCCCCCCATAACTCTGTTTTGTATTTTGACATATGTATGCCATTTTTTAACTTAGACATTTTGATTATTTTTTTTTTATAAATTCCAATATCTTGAATACTATGAAAGGTATTTACTTGAAACTTAAAATGCTTTTTTACTATCAACGTCTTCACCAGGGAAAGCAAGCCCCATAACTCTGTTTTGTTTTTTGACAGAGTAATGCCCCTTTTTTAACTTAGAAATTTTGGTTTAAGATTTTCTTAGTTTTTCCAGAGCAGCCATTTTGACTGAAATAATTATGTTTACAGTTGTCATTTTTTTTTTTTTCCCCTAAGATTCAGTTTGGTATCAAAGGTTGCACTTAATGATTGTGCATTCGGGGGCATATGTCACCTGATAGTGACAGCACTTGTTATTAGCTCGACTATTCGATGAATAGGTGAGCTTTTCTACTCGCCCCGGCGTGGGCGTCCACGTCTGATCTTGGTTAAAATTTATATTCAAAAGTCTTGTGAAGTCAAAACTACATAAGTTACTCACTTGAAACTTAGAACATACTTGTTCAATCAACTCCAGCATCAGGTGCAACATTCACCATGACTCTGTTTTGTATTTTAACATATAGATTTTCTGGTTAAAGTTTGTATTCAAATGTGATATAACTTGAAAACTACACAAGTTATTCACTTAATACTTTGAATGTACCTTTGTCATCAACATCAACTCCAACAGCGCATGCAACATTCCCGCTAACTTTTATATTTTGACAAAGTTATGCCCCTTTTTCACATAGATTTTCGTGTAAAAGTTTGTATTCAAAAGTCTCATAACTACAAAACTACACAAGTTATTCACTTGAAACATGGAATGTAGTTTTGTCATAAACTTCAACATCAAATGCATTATTCGTCATAACACACTTTTTTATTTTGACAGAGTTATGCCTCTTTTCACATAGATTTCCTGGTTAAAGTTTGTATTCAAATGTCTTGTAACTTCAAAACCGCACAAGTTGAAACTTGGAATATACCTTTGTCATGAACTCGAGCATCAGGTGCTACTTTCCCCATTACTCTGTTTAATATTTTGGCATAGTTATGTCCCTTTTCAAATAGATTTTCAGATTTAAGTTTTAATTCAAAAGTTTGATAACTTGGTTATTTACTTGAAACTTGGAATATACCTTTATCATCAACTACAGCAACTATGCCCACTTTTCACATAGATTTCGGGGTTAAAGTTTTGTTCCAAAGTCTTATAATTTCTCACCTACATAAGGTATTGACTTGAAACTTGGAATAAATTGATGAAATAATTGCCATATCTCAGCTCCTTTACTTCAATAAATGTATGCCCCTTCCACTTTCCAGAATATAAACCAACTGAAATACTTCGAATAGTCGAGCGTGCTGTCCTCTGACAGCTCTTGTTTATGTTTTCAACTCTTACATACATGCGTCCCATTGTTATCCATTTTATTGTGGTTACTCATTACGATACCAAATTTTAATAACAGGTTTAAGCTTTGCTTTCAAATTTTGATAACTTGTGATTTGTGACCCCATTGAGTATTTGTTTGCGTGTATTCTTCTGCATACATTGATAGATCTGTAGTTTTATGAAGGATTTAAAATAAGTCTAATTATAACACCTTCACATTGATATATTCAAAATGGCAGTATATTGTTACCATAATGAAATAAGGCTTACCAAAATATGTTTAAACATGAAATATTGTACAGATTTAATTACCCGTTCCCTACCTCCCTGTTGTAGAAAACACATGAAAAATCCCCACATCTGATGGCAGTATGCGGCTATTTGCCCAAAACAGAAACTGGTCTAAGGCTTTTGTGCTTTAATTCAGTTAATATTGTCAATATGTCTGTTGTATTGTTTGCTTTGATGCCATAGCAGTCAAGGTCATCATCATCATGGCGTGGTGTAGGAAAGATGATTGGCGATGTTGCTGTTGCTGCCTACACTGCTGATGCTGTTGCTGCCACTCCTGATGATGATGTCAGGATACGGATAGAAAAGGAACAGTGCTTATGACCAGTATAGTATAGTAGTATGACTTGTTAATTTTGCAATATTTATTATACCCTCGCACAATAAAAGTTGTAATGGAGGTATATTGGAAACAGCTTGTCTGTCTGTCCGTCCGTCTGTCTGGATGTCGAGGTTATTTTGTCCGGAGCATAACTTTCAAACACTTAGATACCAACTTCAAACTTCATACATGGATAGATGGTTCTTTGGCCGTGTGCAGTGCACAAGAATTAGAACTCTAGCTGCATTATGTACAGAGTTATTCCCCTTTGTCAATTTTCCTTATCCCGCCATTATCTCAGAGAAGGGATTGACCTCAAACTTCATACATGGATAGATGTTTGTTAGGCTAAGTGCAGAGCACAAGACTTATAACTGTAGCAGCTGCACTATTTATGGAGTTATTCCCATTTGTCAAATTGCCCCAGGAATTGTGGAGTTATGGCCCTTGAATTATCTAAAATGAGCCTTTTTAGCCGTTTCCGCTCTCTAAGTCCAACAGCTTTCATCTGATCTTCACCAAGCTTGATGAAAATGTTTGTTATAATAAAATCACGGCCAGTTTTGATAACAAGCCAAATCACCCAAGGAATTGTGGAGTTATGGCCTTTGAACTGGCCCTTAAATTACCTGATATTGACCTTTTTGGCCGTTCCCGCTCTCAACAATTTGCATTGGATCTTTGCCAAACTTCATGAAAATGTTTGTAATAATAATATCTCGGCCAAGTTTGATAACCCTTATGGCCTTGAATTACCTAAAATTGGCGTTTTTAGCTGTTTTCATTAAGTCCACTTTGAACCTCTTGTCTTCGTAGCTTTGCCTGTGACATACTCATGCTTTACAGGGATGTATCTGGGCCCTTTTTTGCCCAGTGTTTTGTCCACCTTTCTGTGAAAGGAAGCAGGGCCTAATCCCATTTTGTCGTAAAATTCCCCATCTGAAGGATGACTCTAGTTAGAAATTTGTCAAAATTATGGGCTTTTTTGCACTTCAAAATTTTACATATAAACTATATGGACAGGTTCAAGTTTTTCGGTAAGCTAGTTTCTCAGAAATGGCTTAAGGGATGTCATTCAAACTTATAACACTTATTCTCTATATTAAAATGAGCTCATAGCCCAATTTTGATCACACTAGTTTGAAATTTGTGAAAATTACGGGCTTTTTTGCACTTAAAAAACTTGAGAATCAGTCTTCATATATAAATACCCTCAAGTAACACTTTACTCAGGATTGCATTTGTGGTGGGTTAGGTGGGGTCAAGGTCACTGTTACTAAAAATAGAAAAAAATCAGCTTTATAACGAGAGAACAAATTGAAATATTTAAATAAAATTCAATTTATAGATACTGTATAATGAGACATTACATGACATTGCATATGGGGTTAGTTTGGTGAAGGTCAAAGTCACTGTTTTGAAATTTAGAAAAATGCTTCCACTCGGTAACTCGAGAAAGAAATAAATTTTGTTTAATTGGCCCCTACTATACATTTTGCTTTGACAAGCACAAGAAAAGTCGAGGGCGCGCTGTCCTCCGACAGCTCTTGTTCAAAATCAAGCCTATATTCTGAGAGGAATTCTAAAGTAAAAATGTGGGAAAAATATATACTTTTTAAGCCAGGGAATGGGGCAAATTGGCCTTAAAAAAGCACCCCCCCCCCCCCACACACACACACACATCAAATAAACAATAGGCCTGATGAAAATGAAATTATTTTTGTTGTGGATTGTGAGATTATTGACAAATTATGTCTTTAACATTTGATGGAGACTTGCCATTGTTTTAGTAAAACCTTAGTTTTAATGCATAATTTGCATCATTGTTATTCTCAACATTGTTGTCAGCAGAATACAGACATATGCCAGCATGTATGCCAGCTCTTATAGTTTCCAGTCTTGGGTTTTGTTTTTGTGTGAACATTGAACCTCGAGCACAGACACTAGAATTAGTAGTAATTGATTGTTGACACAAGTACAACAGATTGATCACTATTGAGAAACATATTTCTGGAGGGGTTTTGAATCTTACGGTTAATATTATGTATGAATTCAGTTATGTGTGATCAGCACAATCTTGAAAAAATATCATCCCTTAAACATTCAGTGATAATGATCAAACTGACCATTCACTGGTAGCAAGACCAACACACTATCCATGACATATTACTGCTTTGTAAATGCAGCATGTAGCTCACTATAATGAAGATGAGATATGGTTATTAATCGGCCATTTTTAGCTAAACTTTTTGGAGAATAGGTGAGCTTTCCGATTCGTCCCGGTGTCTGCATCGGCGTCCGCGTCTGATCTTGGTTAAAGTTTATATTC
The DNA here is from genome assembly GCA_027627225.1 of Congeria kusceri. Lineage (NCBI taxonomy): Eukaryota > Metazoa > Mollusca > Bivalvia > Myida > Dreissenidae > Congeria > Congeria kusceri. The sequence continues at coordinate 30,810,574 of CM051028.1, read as the reverse complement.
AGAAGTATTATAACTTCAAAACTACATAAGTTATTCACTTGAAACTTGGAATATACCTTTGTCATTAACTCCAGCATCAGGTGCAACATTTCCCATAACTCAGAATTGTATTTTGACAGAGTTATGCCCCTTTTTTACTTAGATTTTCTGGTTAAAGTTTGTATTCAAAAGTCTTGTAACTTTAAAACTACATTATATATAATATATATATATATATATAAGTATTATAACTTCAAAACTACATAAGTTATTCACTTGAAACTTGGAATATACCTTTTTCATAATTCCAGCATCAGGTGCAAAATTACCCATAACTGTGTTTTGTATTTTGAAAGAGTTATGCCCCTTTTCCACATAGATTTTCTGGTTAAAGTTTATATTCAAAAGTCTTACTTAAAAACTGCACAAGTTATTCATTTGAATCTTGGAATGTTATTTTTGTCATCAACTCCAACATCAAGACTGCAACATTCCCTATACCTCAGTTTTGTATTTTGAAAGAGTTATGCCCCCTTTTTACATACATTTTTTGGTAAAAGTTTTAATTCGGAAGTCTTATAACTTAAAAACTACACAAGCTATTCACTTGAAAATTGGAGTTTACCTATGTCATCAACTCAAACATCAAGTGCAACATTTCCCATAACTCTGTTTTGTAGTTTGGCATAGTTATGTCTATTTTCACGTAGATTTTCAGATTTAAGTTTTTATTCAAAAGATTTATAACTTAAAAACTTGATAAGTTTTTTACTTGAAATGCCATTTTCATTAACCACAGCATCAGGTGCCACAATTCACATAACCCTGTTTTGTATTTTGACAGAATTGTGCCCCTTTTCACATACATTTTCGGTGTAAAATGTTTGTTCAAAAGTCGTATAATTTCAAAACTATATAAGGTATTAACTTGAAACTTGGAAAACATCTTTGTAATCAACCCCAGCATCAGGTGCAACAATCCTCATAACTATGTTTTGTATTCTGGCAGAGGTTATATAATGCCCACTTTTCACATAGATTTTGGGGTTCAAGTTTTTGTTCCAAAGTCTTATAATTTCTAAACTACGTACTAGGTATTTACTCGAAACTTGGAATAAAGTGATTATATAATTGCCATAACTCAGCTTTGTATTTCAACAAATATTTGCCAAAAACTTTCCAAAATATGTAACAACTGAAATACTTTGAATAGTTGAGTGCACTGTCCTCTGACAGCTCTTGTTCTAATTGCTGCATTTATCTTTAAATTTTGATAAAATATGCACATTCGTGTTTGCCAACAGACAATTATAATTAAACAATTATTGCTGTTTAACCATGCATTAATTTCATCCATTGATGTCAGCATCATTATTATGGAATTTCATATAATAAGTAGTTTATTCTTTATGCGATACTAAACATTTGTGTGTTTATATATGCGTCTTTGATCATTAAAACGCATAGCTATGTATTCAAACTGTAGCATGATCTATAAAGAAAAACAAATCCTGTATAATGGTTAACATTCTAGGTTATAAGGTATACACATTTAAAATAAAATTGTTAACTTTCCTGATTTAAAAAAAAAAAAGAGGAGCTATTGTTGTCCATTGATTGTTAGTTGATTGTGATTTGCACTAACAGTCAACATTTTATTTTTGCTAATTTTGTTTGTTTAAGTCCACTTTTCTGGAAACTATTTGCACTACAGCTTTTAAACTTGGTATACTTATTCAGCATGAAATGCTCAAGATGTAGGACAGAAACCATATCTCATTTCTACAGAACTACATGTAGTATTCACTTGAAACTTGACGTATACTTTTGTCATCAGCTCCAGTATCAGGTGCAACAATCTCCATTACTCTGTTTTTGTGTTTGACAGATTTATGTCCCTTTTGAAAGTCCTATAACTTGAAAACTGCATAAGGTATTCACTTGAAACTTTTAGGTTTTAGTTTTGTGTCATTTTTCTTTTAGCTGATCTGAGTATGAAGTGCTTGGTGAGCTATTGGTATAGGGAGACTGTCCTGTGTCGTCAGTCGACTCGTCCGTAATGTGTCAACAATTGAGCGCATGGACGTGGTAGAGACTTCACTTTTTATTCAATCTTAACCAGGGAGCATATTCCAGAAACATCTTCAGTTGATTTAAAAAAAATCCATAATTTGTTTTTGCTCGTACAATTTGCTTTTACTCTCAATAGAGAATTAACTTATCATTCAGTGTTGAATAAACTTGCACAGTTTGTGTATGACCATAAGATCTCATCTGAGAGCAATGATGGGCCAGAAAGCACCAGGAACACTAGAGTTATTTCCCCTTTTTATGAAGAAAACTTGCAAAAAATGGACTTTGTGCAAAATAGAAACTTCATTTTTCCACTAAACTTGATCGAACTTGCACAGATTGTGTATGACCATTAAATCTCATAATGAACCAAATAATTGCCCAATTTGGGGTACAAAAAACAGTGTTATTGGCCTTTGTTTGTGAAAAAGAAGCATAAAAATGGACTACATGAGGATAGAGACTTGACTGGTAAAATATATATCATTTATTTAGACCTAAACACGCAATTAAATACATCCAGTATGATGGTCTGTTTGATTGACCTGTCCTAATTGATGGTGTGGGTAACGCTGACAGGTGTTTTTATTGCTGTCACTTGCGACTGTTTTCATTTATTGTTCTGTAATAAAAGAACAAAACACCTGATTTGGAATTCAGCTGGATGTTTGAACCTCGTGTGATTGCAGAGATTGGATCAGCCTCTGTGTAATGTTATTTTGATTGGGCACGGTAAATGCATCGCTTGTTGTTGGTCTTGGTCCCAACAGTTTCGACCTTAAATGCATCTGTATTGCACCTGTCGATTGCCAGGTGAATAGCATAAGTAGGCCGGACAGGCATCTGTATTGTGCCAGTATATTGCCAGGTTAACTACAGAAGTATGCTGGACAGGAATCTGTATTGCACCTGTCGATTGCCAGGTCAACAACAGTATGATATCTGTCGGATGTGGGTTGTTTTGTAGGTGATAAGATTCATCTGATTTCAGAGATGGTCTCTGTCACTGATGGTACTCGGGTGAGCGCTTTGGGCCATCATGGCCCTCTTGTTTCTAATATTTGCAGAAATCATTTCCCAAACAGTTTGTTTGTTACCGGTGTACTTTGTACCTGTGTGATACTAGTGACATTGATCTAGACTAAGTTCATTTCAGCATTTCATTCAGATTTAGTAACCTTTAGATTTTTATAAAGTATTTTAGGTAACATTGTTACAAAACAAAGAAATTGTGAAATTGTATGTTAAATTTTTAAATTAAACTTACATTGTCATTTTTCTACATAATGTGAAGAATTGAGCAGAAAGTTAAAATCATGTAATGCAATGTTTGAAATGGGAAATCAAATAAGCTGTTTGTATTTAAAGGGGTGTATTGATGGTAGGTCCACAATAACAAAATTAAAAAAATGTATTTTGCTTTTCTTAACGATTCCATCAAGGTATTGTTGCTACTTTATAAATATTATTCATGAGAAATGCAAATTAATCTTGTTTAATATGTACCTATATTTATGCCTAATACTGTCGATATGCCCCTTTCATGCAAGACAATGTACAAGACTGGGACTGATGTTTGTATAGAGCATTTGAATAATTAAATAGATGGCCACAAAATGGCAATGGCCACATATCAGTCCATGGTTTTAACTTTCCCATAGGTATGTCCATAAAAGTGCAATGGCCAAGTGTCAAATTCCATGGTTTCAGGTTTTTCCGAGGTCAAAGATCACGTGTGTTTATGTTTTTAAAATTACAACTGTATTGGTTATGTCATGCCATGTTGCAAAACTGGTTAATCCAGCAACACTTTTTGATCAGTTAAAATGGCCTAACAAACATGATCATACCGTACTTAAAATACAATCCAAACGGTTAATAAAAGAATAAAATACAAAGATATTAAAAGTCGAATATTCACAGTCTTTCTTTTACAGATATCATTGTCTTATATTCAGCTACTTGTATGTTCACGTCTTCAGTCCCAGTCTAGTTCTGAATTGTATCAGAACAATGCAGTAATAAAATGTCACATGCAAGCTGTTTTCAAACGGTATCCATATTTGATCAAACTTGTTTTTTGAGAAACATGACTCTGAAACATTAACAAAAAATATATAACAACTGACCCATTTTTTTGCACGCTTCTTGCTGCTTAAACAGGTAAACTGGGTGCTACTCCACCGAACGGCAACAAGTAGGTGGGGTTTGGGTGCAGTATGTCTGCGTATTGAGTGGGCATGCTGGACTGTATAGGACTGGGGAGTGACCAGTCCATGTTTGCGTTAGCAACAGTTTTTATGCACTTTTTACTTAGAAATGTGCAAGTAGCAACCAGAATTGGAGGCTGGTTGCCCTTTCTGATTTACCTCGTAAGCATCTAGTTGCCTGAGTCCATTTTCTTTTCTTTTGGCGCAGGTTTAAGTTTGAACTTATTACTTTTTTCTATGTTAATGTAGTCAGAGTCATTTTGCTGCATTTGGTAACCCATTTTTGTTAACTTATTTTGGTTTATAAGTTTCTTTGGTCATGTAATAATGTTAAGGAAATGACACATAAACAAATGCAACATCTAATGCAAACTCAAAATGTTTATATTAATTTTATAAAGCCTAGCAGCCATCTGGGGTGTAATTCCACCAAAAGTAAACAAAGTAGGTGGAATATTGGTGCAGTGTAGCTTTAAATCACCATTCCGTGTGTCCATGGTGGCACCCTGTTTGGCAAGCAGCCACTTGTTATATTACATTACATTCATGAGTCCATGCTTTACACATGAAGGTGAGTACTGCATGTGGTCAAACTCTTCTTTTGCAAACAGCAGTTCTACCATTTCTTGTAGTAACTGCTAATTTGCATATTTATATCATTAGAAGTCATGCTGATGCAGACTCAATGGCTGAAATGCGTGAATGGCATTATACATGTGATTAGCCACACTGTAACCATATTGGACTGGGTTCTGACCCGTCCATGGTAATGTGTCTTTAAACATCTTAAGACTTAACATAGTCAAGACACTTACCCAGTTAGCTTTGGCTACTTTATATATCTCTTGATCCATTTAAATTTCAACAAAATTCTAAATCTTGATAAGATAGCGTGTTTTTCTTTTCAGCATAAAATTAATTTTAAATTTGCTGTCTTGACTGCCATGTCTTAATATCTTGAATGAAACAGTGCCAATGTTCCAATTAATTGCATCCCATTTTGCTGATCAAAGTTTTGGTTACAGTTGGTTTAATTGGAATAAATTTGATTGTTTTTACAGTTTGGGTCAATTCCTTCATTCTTACATGTGATCGTAAAATGTACAACTTGCATGTTGTCATACCAATTACTGCATTAACTAAAAAACTATACAGCTTTTTTCCTATGTAAAAAAAAGTATTAAACAGTTTTTGGATAAATTTTTTGCATTATATTTTTGACATATTTTACAATAATAAAATAAGTTTAGAAGTGCTTAAGAATTTGTGTGCCTCAGTGTTAATATATTTTTGTGTCTACCATTTTTACTTAACTAGATTTAAATATACAGAATCTCCACAGAACTTTATGTGTAAAATTGTTTCTATTAATTTATTAATAAAAAAGCACAAAGACTGTTGGGAACCAAATATTATTTTTTAAAAACATGCAGATTGAGTAATTTTTTTAAAAAGCAACATTTAATAACCCCTTGCTTAATATTTAGACGTTCGAAATACTGAATTAATATTTTTAACAGTTTGTCTGCAGATAGGCTAAATGACCATATAAATCTGATTTTGTCACAAATGCAAGTTATATTTAAGCCAATAAATGTGCTGAAACCTGAATGGAATTGGTGCATGTTTAAACAATAATAATTATCATCTACAGTTAAAAAAACAATTTGAACGGTTTAATTAGAGTTTGAAACAATTCATCTCCCCATGGCCTACTAGTATTTGTCAGTCCACACCACTTCCAAGCATCTTCTCACCTCTAAGGACTTCTCAACATTATGATTACACCATGAAAACTCTATGAAACAGAGTGTTTGAAGCACGCTCAGGAAGTTCCATATGTTTTATGGAACCGCATCATTTCTTGAAGAATTTGCTTACAAAAAATTGGGCACGGATACAGAATTTGGATTTAGAGGGGGAGGAAATTTCAGAACCTACCAAACTTCAGCATCACTATTAACACCAATACCATGTGACAGTAACTTCAGCATCACTGAAAAGACTGCCATCATGTGACTGTAACAATAAATTCAGCATCACTAGCAACACCACCATCATTTGACATTTACAATAACTTCAGCATCACCAAACGCTGCTTCTGCGCAGACACCCCCCCCCCTCTCAAATTCTCTCTATGAACGAACCTCTTAAATACTGGGCCACACATAATTCTTCCATCTCTAACCTCGAAGCAATTCAAAGATTTAATTATGCAGCATTGCTTTTCCTTTTATTCTTGACTTCTTAAACCATTGGGCCAACTTTGATGAAACATCACAGAAATGTTCCTTGGGTGTTCGTCTTCCAAAGTTATTCGAATGGTTCCGGTCCCCAGGAAAAGATGGTTGTCGCAGCTTTAAATAAACACATTTTAAACAACATTTCTTCCTAAACCCCTGCATAGATTTTCAAATAATTTCACAGAATTGTTCCTTGGATGGTGCACTATTAAAGTTGCTCAACCATGGGTCCCTTCCATTGAAAAAACATGACCGCCAGAGGCCGGGGCCATTATTATGCGCCCGGCAGCTTGATACGGGGGGCATATAGTGATTGTCCTGTCCGTACTAGGTTCCGTTGTGTCTAGCACCAACACCACTTAGTACAACACTTGGATAATTACACAGTTGTTGCTGTTACCACCAGTCCATGTGGGCATGTTTGTTTATCAAACACAGCGTCTAGTGCTTTTATGGCTACCGTAATCTTATGTATATAATACGCACTTTTTTATGTTTACTATGTTTACTATGTTTCCCCAAGTTTCAACAATATTTTTGGGGAAAAAAAAAAATCTGAATATAATACGCATCCAAAAATGAAGTGTCAGTGATTTTTATAAAAACATTAAAAAAGCGAGCTTTATTCTAATAATTTCTGCTAAAATGCAAGTGAGAATCATTAGAAAAATTGACGAATTGAAATAAGTAAATCAGACGATATAAATACAGATGAATGTGGCATGTTTATTTACACAGAAAATTTTGTTCACTCTATTTTCAGAATATGGTTTGTACGTGTAACTACATTACATCTAAATTTAAATACACTACTAGATTGGTCACTATTTTTAAAATATGACCTTTACCCAATGTGCGCACATTGCAGTACGTGATTTATGCTCAAAGGGAATGCCCCCATCCCATTCGGACGTCAATTACAGCATATCTTTAAATAGAAACATATCCCAAAATGCACTCGATACTTCCGAAAGATGGCCAATGTTTGTGTTTATGTCATTCTTAAACACATTTATCGTCAATATTGGCCAGACTTTGCTTTTAAAAATGAAAGTCGTGAATATACTGGATTATCAGGTAAGAGTCGTATGTATCCAGTAATTGATACGTTCTGGTTTATACGTATCTATAGGGGGAAAAGGTTGGATATAAATTGTCAGGTAAACTTTACATTTAAGTATAATACGCAGCCCCTACTTCTGAAAAAAAAATTTGGGTAAAAAGATGCGTATTATATTCGTAAGATTACGGTATATTGAAAACTTTGAAAATCTTTCAAAAACCATTGGTTGGAATTCAAAAGAATCTCACAGAAATGTTCCTTATGTGGTTCTTTACCAAAGTTGATCAAATGGTTCCCATCCATTAAAAAATGGCCCCAAGGGGAGGGACCATTTTTCCTTACATGGCTATATTCAAAACTTTGAAATTCTCAATGTAAGAAACCACTGCTTGGATTTCGAAATACTTTCATAGAAACGTTCCTTAGGTGGTCTCTACAAAATTATTTTGATTCGTTAAAAAAAAACAACATGGCCACCAGAGGTCTGGACCTTATAGGAATCACTTGTCTGTCGGTCAGTCCCAAAACTTGTGTACACTCAAACTTTCCCAGGCATTGAAGGATTTTGAAATTACTTGGCACAAATGTTAGCCTAAATGAGACGGTAAGTTTAGCCGAAGACCCTGAATGCTACATTTTAAGGTCAAAGTCATACTTTGAGGTCAAAGGTCAAAATAGAGCACTTTATATTATTATGCCCCCCATCGAAGTATATTGGTTTGCTAATGTTGGTCTGTCGGTCGATCTGTCGGTAGACCACTTTCGTTTCCACCAATAGTTTTCATCTGATCTTAACCAAACTTCATGAAAATGTTTATCGGCATAATATCTTGGCCAAGTTTGCTCCAGGAATTGTGGAGTTATGGCCCTTGAATTTATCTAAAATCGGCCTTTTTAGCAGTTTCAGCTCCCAATGCCCAACAGATCTCATCCGATCATCACCAAACTTGATATTTTAAAGATTGCTTTTAACCTAGAGGAGGCATAACTGTTTAACAGCTTTTATCACATTTAGTTATCTAGTTACTTTAATTGAATAATTAAAAACAGCTAAGTCAATAAAATCACCAATAAAACAACACATTACAAGCTTTATGCTAGGCTTGAATGTTGATATTTTATGAAATTAATGTTCAACATATAGTTTCAGGTACCATACTATTTCATTGGCATGATGACATTACATGTAGCTCATTGACTGAACATTGCATACAACTGCCAGAGACAATCTTGACATTTAACCACTCATCAATGATGCCCAAACCCAAATATCACCAGCCAACATGAATGAATCCTTTACATCCTGTTATGGTGGAAACTGGAGAAACGAAATGGAGATCTCAAAAGGTAATTAAAACAAAAGAAAACTCGCCATATAAGAACCACTACATCTTAAGCATTTCAAACAACAATTTCTTGATATAAGAACCTCTATACCTTCAGCATTGCAAGTAACACTTCATGTACATTCAAACAACACCTTGTGTACATGTATGGCTTGCAACCCTTCCTTCATGTAACAGCAACTACATATTCAGCATCACTAGCAACACCACCATCATGTGAAAGTAACAATAACCTCTGCATAACTAGCAACACCACCTTCATGTGACAGTAACAATAACCTCAGCATCACTAGCAAAACCACATGTTACAGTAACAATAGCTTCAGCATCATTAGCAACACTGCCACCCTGTGGCAGTAACAATAACTTCAGCAGTATTAGCAAGACCACATCATGTGACAGTAACAGTAACTTCAGCAATGAAAGCAACACGATCACCATTTCACAGCAACAATACCTTCAGCAATATAAGCAACAACACCACTATTTGACAGTAACAATAGCTTCCTCACTAGCAACACTGCCACCATTTGACAGTAACAATAACTTCAGCAATTTAAGCAACACAACCACCATCATGTGACAGTAACAATAACTTCAGCAATATTAGCAACATCACCATCATGTGCCAGACTTTAAATTAAATTAAATTCAGCAAAATCCCGTATCATTTGCGTACCGATCGACATAGCGGTAGCGGGCGAAATTGACGGGCAACACATCAATTTGTTGCCCGCTGCAGTTTATATGCATTATATAGAGGAATAATCAAGCGAGGTATAACAAGAAATGTCATTTAAAGACAATCGGCGTTGAAATTAATATTGAAATGTCATTTAAAAATTACCTAAACAGACGGCCAAGATGATCGGCTACGTGACTTTTCAGACCCCAGATTTTTTGGTCCCCACCAATATTAGGAGACTAATTATTGGACCCCAGATTTTTCGGACACTATAAGAAAACTTCTTGGACCCAAAAGTTAATTTGAGATAAATTTATTAATTTAAAAATTAATCATTAATATCTATGCCATGAATAAACCAATCATACAGCTCCATGTTTCCACCACTGGTATTTGAATAACCAAAATAATTTAGGTTAACATAATTGTTATCTGACGTTGTCAAGCCAATTTAACAGATTAACAATGTAAGAAAATAATTTCGGGAATGAATTACAATTATTATGTATCCGCCGAGTCTGTATAGTTATTTATAGTACCGGTAATATACCATTCATGTTAGTTATCTAATATAATAACGATTTGAAGTCAAATAAGCATTTATACTGTGTATCCCAATAAAAAGCAATAGTCAGGGTACATTCAGCAATTTTTGAAATGATGAGACTTTATTTTTGATAACGCAAACCTAAAAATTCATTAGACTATGACAATTTTAAATTATATCAGTAGAAATATGATAAATCAAGGGTTCCTGTGTATAATTAGTATTGCAAATTGTGTATTCATGCTACGCGAATAACAATTGACGTATTCCGAATCTTCTTTCATAACATTTTATCTATAGAAAATGTAGCATCTTTTTACAGATTAAATAACATCTACTGGAGAAGTTTATAGAAAGATGCAATTATAAATAATTGTTAATAAATCGTAACCACAATTTTAATTCAAATTAACAGTAAGTTTATAAATATAAATACCCCATTTATCGAAATTTTCAGGTTTATGATTCTGTGAACGCTATTATTGACGCATGTACGAGTATATTAACACAGCTATACAACTGTTGCTAGCTACACGCGCTATTTTTAGAATGACACTACTGTTTCTGGAATGTGATGAACTCGCTAGAATCAATGGGCTACATGGAACGGCAACTCTGTGAATGAGATTTATGACTGGCAACATTGCACAATTGCTATTTATAGAGCGTACTGCTTATATAAATGTAGGCTAAACAAAATAGTTATTTCGTTGCGTGAATATAGCATTCTGTTTATGGCATACAATGAGAAAATACGTTCATAATTAGCCTCAGTTCTAGAGTATATGTCGAGGATATGTTTATAACTTCATTTAAATCGCTTATGTAAACAATTATGTAAATTTGCAATCCCCAAAAGTATGCAACAGTTATTGGTATACGTTAAACCATTGTTTGAAGTTTGCATTCCCTAAAATTAGAACATTTGCCCAATTCTATTGGCATTCAATTTTCCCGCTGCATAATTATCGCAAGAAATGTAGGTCACAAGTGATCGTAGACAGGTACGCCGAAAAATAACAATTACGTAAGCACCACTAGCAACACCATCACCATGTGACACAAATATTTACTTCAGCATCACTAGCAACACCACCATTATGTGACAGTAACAATAACTTCAGCGTCACTAGCAACACCAACATTATGTGACAGTGACAATAACTTCAGCATCACTAGCAACACCACCATCATGTGACAGTAACAATAACTTCAGAAACACTAGTAACAGATCAACCATCTCACAGTAACAATAACTTTCTCATCACTAGCAAAACCATTATGTGACAGTAACAATAGCTTCAGCATCACTAGCAATGCCATCATGTGACAGTAACTATAGCTTCAGCATCACTAGCAACGCCACCATGTGACAGTAACTATAGCTTCAGCATCACTAGCAACGCCAACATGTGACAGTAACAATAACTTCAGCATCACTAGCAACACCATCATGTGACAGTAACTATAGCTTCAGCATCACTAGCAACGCCATCATGTGACAGTAACAATAACTTCAGCATCACTAGCAATGCCATCATATGACAGTAACTATAGCTTCAGCATCACTAGCAATGCCATCATGTGACAGTAACTATAGCTTCAGCATCACTAGCAATGCCATCATGTGACAGTAACTATACCTTCAGCATCACTAGCAACACCATCATGTGACAGTAACAATAATTACAGCATCACTAGCAACACCATCATGTGACAGTAACAATAACGTCAGCATCACTAGCAACACCATCATGTGACAGTAACAATAACTACAGGATCACTAGCAACACAATCATGTGACTGTAACAATAACTACATGATCACTAGCAACACCATTATGTGACAGTAACAATAACTACAGCATCACTAGCAACACCATTATGTGACAGTAACAATAACTACAGCATCACTAGCAACACCACCATGTGACAGTAACAATAACTACAGGATCACTAGCAACACCATCATGTGACAGTAACAATAACTACAGGATCACTAGCAACACAATCATGTGACAGTAACAATAACTACAGGATCACTAGCAACACAATCATGTGACTGTAACAATAACTACATGATCACTAGCAACACCATTATGTGACAGTAACAATAACTACAGCATCACTAGCAACACCATCATGTGACAGTAACAATAACTACAGCATCACTAGCAACACCATCATGTGACAGTAACAATAACTTCAGCATCACTAGCAACACCACCATCATGTGACAGTAACAATAACTTCAGAAACACTAGTAACAGATCAACCATCTCACAGTAACAATAACTTTCTCATCACTAGCAAAACCATTATGTGACAGTAACAATAGCTTCAGCATCACTAGCAATGCCATCATGTGACAGTAACTATAGCTTCAGCATCACTAGCAACGCCACCATGTGACAGTAACTATAGCTTCAGCATCACTAGCAACGCCAACATGTGACAGTAACAATAACTTCAGCATCACTAGCAACACCATCATGTGACAGTAACTATAGCTTCAGCATCACTAGCAACGCCATCATGTGACAGTAACAATAACTTCAGCATCACTAGCAATGCCATCATATGACAGTAACTATAGCTTCAGCATCACTAGCAATGCCATCATGTGACAGTAACTATAGCTTCAGCATCACTAGCAATGCCATCATGTGACAGTAACTATACCTTCAGCATCACTAGCAACACCATCATGTGACAGTAACAATAATTACAGCATCACTAGCAACACCATCATGTGACAGTAACAATAACGTCAGCATCACTAGCAACACCATCATGTGACAGTAACAATAACTACAGGATCACTAGCAACACAATCATGTGACTGTAACAATAACTACATGATCACTAGCAACACCATTATGTGACAGTAACAATAACTACAGCATCACTAGCAACACCATTATGTGACAGTAACAATAACTACAGCATCACTAGCAACACCACCATGTGACAGTAACAATAACTACAGCATCACTAGCAACACCATTATGTGACAGTAACAGTAACTACAGCATAACAAGCAACACCATTATGTGACATTAACAATAACTACAGGATCACTAGCCACACCATTATGTGACAGTAACAATAACTACAGCATCACCAGCAACACCATTATGTTACAGTAACAATAACTACAGGATCACTAGCAACACCATTATGTGACATTAACAATAACTACAGCATCACTAGCAACACCATCATGTGACAGTAACAATAACTACAGGATCACTAGCCACATCAACATGTCACAGTAACAATAACTACAGCATCACTAGCCACACGATCATGTGACAGTAACAATAACTACAGGATCACTAGCAACACCATCATGTGACAGTAACAATAACTACAGGATCACTAGCCACACCACCATGTGACAGTAACAATAACTACAGGATCACTAGCAACACCATTATGTGGCTGTAACAATAACTACAGCATCACTAGCAACACCATCATGTGACAGTAACAATAACTACAGCATCACTAGCCACACCATTATGTGACAGTAACAATAACTACAGGATCACTAGCAACACCATCATGTGACAGTAACAATAGCTACAGGATCACTAGCCACACCACCATGTGACAGTAACAATAACTACAGGATCACTAGCAACACCATTATGTGACAGTAACAATAGCTACAGGATCACTAGCAACACCATCATCTGACAGTAACAATAACTACAGGATCACTAGCAACACCACCATGTGACAGTAACAATAACTACAGGATCACTAGCCACACCATCATGTGACAGCAACAATAACTACAGAATCACTAGCAACACCATCATGTCACATTAACAATAACTACAGGATCACTAGCCACACCACCATGTGACTGTAACAATAACTACAGCGTCACTAGCAACACCACCATGTGACTGTAACAATAACTACAGGATCACTAGCAACACCACCATGTGACAGTAACAATTACTACAGCATCACTAGCAACACCACCATGTGACTGTAACAATAACTACAGGATCACTAGCAACACCATTATGTGACAGTAACAATACCTTCAGCATCACTAGCCACACCACCATGTGACAGTAACAATAACTACAGGATCACTAGCAACACCACCATGTGACAGTAACTATTACTACAGGATCACTAGCAACACCATTATGTGACAGTAACAATAACTACAGCATCACTAGCCACACCATCATGTGACAGTAACAATAACTACAGGATCACTAGCAACACCATCATGTGACAGTAACAATAACTACAGCATCACTAGCAACACCACCATCATGTGACAGTAACAATAACTACAGGATCACTAGCAACACCATTATGTGACAGTAACAATAACTACAGCATCACTAGCAACACCACCGTCATGTGACAGTATCAGTAACTCCAGGATCACTAGCAACACCATTATGTGACAGTAACAATAACTACAGGATCACTAGCAACACCATTATGTGACAGTAACAATAACTACAGCATCACTAGCAACACCACCATCATGTGACAGTAACAATAACTACAGGATCACTAGCAACACCATTATGTGACAGTAACAATAACTACAGGATCACTAGCAACACCATTATGTGACAGTAACAATAACTACAGCATCACTAGCAACACCACCGTCATGTGACTGTAACAATAACTACAGCATCACTAGCAACACCATCATGTGACAGTAACAATAACTACAGGATCACTAGCAACACCATTATGTGACATTAACAATAACTACAGCATCACTAGCAACACCATCATGTGACAGTAACAATAACTACAGCATCACTAGAACACCATCATGTGACAGTAACAATAACTACAGCATCACTAGCCACACCACCATGTGACAGTAACAATAACTACAGGATCACTAGCCACATCAACATGTGACAGTAACAATAACTACAGCATCACTAGCCACACCATCATGTGACAGTAACAATAACTACAGGATCACTAGCCACATCAACATGTGACAGTAACAATAACTACAGCATCACTAGCCACACCATCATGTGACAGTAACAATAACTACAGGATCACTAGCCACATCAACATGTGACAGTAACAATAACTACAGGATCACTAGCCACACCACCATGTGACTGTAACAATAACTACAGCATCACTAGCCACACCACCATGTGACAGTAACAATAACTACAGCATCACTAGCCACACCAACATGTGACAGTAACAATAGCTACAGGATCACTGGCCACACCACCATGTGACAGTAACAATAACTACAGGATCACTAGCAACACCATTATGTGACAGTAACAATAGCTACAGGATCACTAGCAACACCATCATGTGACAGTAACAATAACTACAGGATCACTAGCAACAACACCATGTGACAGTAACAATAACTACAGGATCACTAGCCACACCATCATGTGACAGCAACAATAACTACAGAATCACTAGCAACACCATCATGTCACATTAACAATAACTACAGGATCACTAGCCACACCACCATGTGACTGTAACAATAACTACAGCATCACTAGCAACACCACCATGTGACTGTAACAATAACTACAGGATCACTAGCAACACCACCATGTGACAGTAACAATTACTACAGCATCACTAGCAACACCACCATGTGACTGTAACAATAACTACAGGATCACTAGCAACACCATTATGTGACAGTAACAATACCTTCAGCATCACTAGCCACACCACCATGTAACTGTAACAATAACTACAGGACCACAAGCCACACCACCATGTGACAGTAACTATTACTACAGGATCACTAGCAACACCATTATGTGACAGTAACAATAACTACAGCATCACTAGCCACACCATCATGTGACAGTAACAATAAATACAGGATCACTAGCAACACCATCATGTGACAGTAACAATAACTACAGCATCACTAGCAACACCACCATCATGTGACAGTAACAATAACTACAGGATCACTAGCAACACCATTATGTGACAGTAACAATAACTACAGCATCACTAGCAACACCACCGTCATGTGACAGTATCAATAACTCCAGGATCACTAGCAACACCATTATGTGACAGTAACAATAACTACAGGATCACTAGCAACACCATTATGTGACAGTAACAATAACTACAGCATCACTAGCAACACCACCATCATGTGACAGTAACAATAACTACAGGATCACTAGCAACACCATTATGTGACAGTAACAATAACTACAGGATCACTAGCAACACCATTATGTGACAGTAACAATAACTACAGCATCACTAGCAACACCACCGTCATGTGACTGTAACAATAACTACAGCATCACTAGCAACACCATCATGTGACAGTAACAATAACTACAGGATCACTAGCAACACCATTATGTGACATTAACAATAACTACAGCATCACTAGCAACACCATCATGTGACAGTAACAATAACTACAGCATCACTAGAACACCATCATGTGACAGTAACAATAACTACAGCATCACTAGCCACACCACCATGTGACAGTAACAATAACTACAGCATCACTAGCCACACCAACATGTGACAGTAACAATAGCTACAGGATCACTAGCCACACCACCATGTGACAGTAACAATAACTACAGGATCACTAGCAACACCATTATGTGACAGTAACAATAGCTACAGGATCACTAGCAACACCATCATGTGACAGTAACAATAACTACAGGATCACTAGCAACAACACCATGTGACAGTAACAATAACTACAGGATCACTAGCCACACCATCATGTGACAGCAACAATAACTACAGAATCACTAGCAACACCATCATGTCACATTAACAATAACTACAGGATCACTAGCCACACCACCATGTGACTGTAACAATAACTACAGCATCACTAGCAACACCACCATGTGACTGTAACAATAACTACAGGATCACTAGCAACACCACCATGTGACAGTAACAATTACTACAGCATCACTAGCAACACCACCATGTGACTGTAACAAAAACTACAGGATCACTAGCAACACCATTATGTGACAGTAACAATACCTTCAGCATCACTAGCCACACCACCATGTGACTGTAACAATAACTACAGGACCACAAGCCACACCACCATGTGACAGTAACTATTACTACAGGATCACTAGCAACACCATTATGTGACAGTAACAATAACTGCAGCATCACTAGCCACACCATCATGTGACAGTAACAATAACTACAGGATCACTAGCAACACCATCATGTGACAGTAACAATAACTACAGCATCACTAGCAACACCACCATCATGTGACAGTAACAATAACTACAGGATCACTAGCAACACCATTATGTGACAGTAACAATAACTACAGCATCACTAGCAACACCACCGTCATGTGACAGTATCAATAACTCCAGGATCACTAGCAACACCATTATGTGACAGTAACAATAACTACAGGATCACTAGCAACACCATTATGTGACAGTAACAATAACTACAGCATCACTAGCAACACCACCATCATGTGACAGTAACAATAACTACAGGATCACTAGCAACACCATTATGTGACAGTAACAATAACTACAGGATCACTAGCAACACCATTATGTGACAGTAACAATAACTACAGCATCACTAGCAACACCACCGTCATGTGACTGTAACAATAACTACAGCATCACTAGCAACACCATCATGTGACAGTAACAATAACTACAGGATCACTAGCAACACCATTATGTGACATTAACAATAACTACAGCATCACTAGCAACACCATCATGTGACAGTAACAATAACTACAGCATCACTAGAACACCATCATGTGACAGTAACAATAACTACAGCATCACTAGCCACACCACCATGTGACAGTAACAATAACTACAGGATCACTAGCCACATCAACATGTGACAGTAACAATAACTACAGCATCACTAGCCACACCATCATGTGACAGTAACAATAACTACAGGATCACTAGCCACATCAACATGTGACAGTAACAATAACTACAGCATCACTAGCCACACCATCATGTGACAGTAACAATAACTACAGGATCACTAGCCACATCAACATGTGACAGTAACAATAACTACAGGATCACTAGCCACACCACCATGTGACTTTAACAATAACTACAGCATCACTAGCCACACCACCATGTGACAGTAACAATAACTACAGCATCACTAGCCACACCAACATGTGACAGTAACAATAACTACAGCATCACTAGCCACACCATCATGTGACAGTAACAATAACTACAGGATCACTAGCCACATCAACATGTGACAGTAACAATAACTACAGGATCACTAGCCACACCACCATGTGACTGTAACAATAACTACAGCATCACTAGCCACACCACCATGTGACAGTAACAATACCTACAGCATCACTAGCAACACCATCATGTGACAGTAACAATAACTACAGGATCACTAGCCACACCACCATGTGACTCTAATATAACTACCGGATCACTAGCAACACCATTATGTGACAGTAACAATTACTACAGCATCACTAGCAACACCATTATGTGACTGTAACAATAACTAGAGCATCACAAGCCACACCATCATGTGACAGTAACAATAACTACAGCATCACTAGCCACATCACCATGTGACAGTAACAATAACTACAGCATCACTAGCAACACCATTATGTGACAGTAACAATAACTACAGCATCACTAGCAACACCACCATGTGACAGTAACAATAACTACAGCATCACTAGCAACACCATTATGTGACAGTAACAATAACTACAGCATCACTAGCAACACCATTATGTGACAGTAACAATAACTACAGGATCACTAGCCACACCATTATGTGACAGTAACAATAACTACAGGATCACTAGCCACACCACCATGTGACAGTAACAATAACTACAGCATCACTCGCCACACCATCATGTGACAGTAACAATAGCTTCAGCATCACTAGCCACACCACTATGTGACAGTAACAATAGCATTAGGATCACTAGCAACACCATCATGTGAGTAACAATAACTACAGGATCACTAGCAACACCATTATGTGACAGTAACAATAACTACAGCATCACTAGCAACACCATCATGTCACATTAACAATAACTACAGGATCACTAGCAACACCATTATGTGACAGTAATAATAACTACAGGATCACTAGCAACACCATCATGTGACATTAACAATAACTACAGGATCACTAGCAACACCATCATGTCACATTAACAATAACTACAGGATCACTAGCAACACCATTATGTGACAGTAACAATAACTACAGGATCACTAGCCACACCATCATGTGACAGTAACTAACTAGAGCATCACTACCCACACCACCATGTGACAGTAACAATAACTACAGGATCACTAGCAACAACATCATGTGACAGTAACAATAACTACAGCATCACTAGCCACACCATCATGTGACAGTAACAATAACTACAGCATAACTAGCCACACCATCATGTGACAGTAACAATAACTACAGCATCACTAGCCACACCACCATGTGACAGTAACAATAGCTTCAGCATCACTAGCAACACCATCATGTCACATGAACAATAACTACAGCATCACTAGCCACACCACCATGTGACAGTAACAATAACTACAGCATCACTAGCCACACCATCATGTGACAGTAACAATAGCTTCAGCATCACTAGCCACACCACCATGTGACAGTAACAATAGCTTCAGGATAACTAACAACACCATCATGTGACAGTAACAACAACTACAGGATCACTAGCCACACCACCATGTGACAGTAACAATAGCTTCAGGATAACTAACAACACCATCATGTGACAGTAACAACAACTACAGCATCACTAGCCACACCATCATGTGACAGTAACAATAACTACAGGATCACTAGCCACATCAACATGTGACAGTAACAATAACTACAGGATCACTAGCCACATCAACATGTGACAGTAACAATAACTACAGCATCACTAGCCACACCATCATGGGACAGTAACAATAACTACAGGATCACTAGCCACATCAACATGTGACAGTAACAATAACTACAGGATCACTAGCCACACCACCATGTGACTGTAACAATAACTACAGCATCACTAGCCACACCACCATGTGACAGTAACAATAACTACAGCATCACTAGCCACACCAACATGTGACAGTAACAATAGCTACAGGATCACTGGCCACACCACCATGTGACAGTAACAATAACTACAGGATCACTAGCAACACCATTATGTGACAGTAACAATAGCTACAGGATCACTAGCAACACCATCATGTGACAGTAACAATAACTACAGGATCACTAGCAACAACACCATGTGACAGTAACAATAACTACAGGATCACTAGCCACACCATCATGTGACAGCAACAATAACTACAGAATCACTAGCAACACCATCATGTCACATTAACAATAACTACAGGATCACTAGCCACACCACCATGTGACTGTAACAATAACTACAGCATCACTAGCAACACCACCATGTGACTGTAACAATAACTACAGGATCACTAGCAACACCACCATGTGACAGTAACAATTACTACAGCATCACTAGCAACACCACCATGTGACTGTAACAATAACTACAGGATCACTAGCAACACCATTATGTGACAGTAACAATACATTCAGCATCACTAGCCACACCACCATGTGACTGTAACAATAACTACAGGACCACAAGCCACACCACCATGTGACAGTAACTATTACTACAGGATCACTAGCAACACCATTATGTGACAGTAACAATAACTACAGCATCACTAGCCACACCATCATGTGACAGTAACAATAAATACAGGATCACTAGCAACACCATCATGTGACAGTAACAATAACTACAGCATCACTAGCAACACCACCATCATGTGACAGTAACAATAACTACAGGATCACTAGCAACACCATTATGTGACAGTAACAATAACTACAGCATCACTAGCAACACCACCGTCATGTGACAGTATCAATAACTCCAGGATCACTAGCAACACCATTATGTGACAGTAACAATAACTACAGCATCACTAGCCACATCACCATGTGACAGTAACAATAACTACAGCATCACTAGCAACACCATTATGTGACAGTAACAATAACTACAGCATCACTAGCAACACCACCATGTGACAGTAACAATAACTACAGCATCACTAGCAACACCATTATGTGACAGTAACAATAACTACAGCATCACTAGCAACACCATTATGTGACAGTAACAATAACTACAGGATCACTAGCCACACCATTATGTGACAGTAACAATAACTACAGGATCACTAGCCACACCACCATGTGACAGTAACAATAACTACAGCATCACTCGCCACACCATCATGTGACAGTAACAATAGCTTCAGCATCACTAGCCACACCACTATGTGACAGTAACAATAGCATTAGGATCACTAGCAACACCATCATGTGAGTAACAATAACTACAGGATCACTAGCAACACCATTATGTGACAGTAACAATAACTACAGCATCACTAGCAACACCATCATGTCACATTAACAATAACTACAGGATCACTAGCAACACCATTATGTGACAGTAATAATAACTACAGGATCACTAGCAACACCATCATGTGACATTAACAATAACTACAGGATCACTAGCAACACCATCATGTCACATTAACAATAACTACAGGATCACTAGCAACACCATTATGTGACAGTAACAATAACTACAGGATCACTAGCCACACCATCATGTGACAGTAACTAACTAGAGCATCACTAGCCACACCACCATGTGACAGTAACAATAACTACAGGATCACTAGCAACAACATCATGTGACAGTAACAATAACTACAGCATCACTAGCCACACCATCATGTGACAGTAACAATAACTACAGCATAACTAGCCACACCATCATGTGACAGTAACAATAACTACAGCATCACTAGCCACACCACCATGTGACAGTAACAATAGCTTCAGCATCACTAGCAACACCATCATGTCACATGAACAATAACTACAGCATCACTAGCCACACCACCATGTGACAGTAACAATAACTACAGCATCACTAGCCACACCATCATGTGACAGTAACAATAGCTTCAGCATCACTAGCCACACCACCATGTGACAGTAACAATAGCTTCAGGATAACTAACAACACCATCATGTGACAGTAACAACAACTACAGGATCACTAGCCACACCACCATGTGACAGTAACAATAGCTTCAGGATAACTAACAACACCATCATGTGACAGTAACAACAACTACAGCATCACTAGCCACACCATCATGTGACAGTAACAATAACTACAGGATCACTAGCCACATCAACATGTGACAGTAACAATAACTACAGGATCACTAGCCACATCAACATGTGACAGTAACAATAACTACAGCATCACTAGCCACACCATCATGGGACAGTAACAATAACTACAGGATCACTAGCCACATCAACATGTGACAGTAACAATAACTACAGGATCACTAGCCACACCACCATGTGACTGTAACAATAACTACAGCATCACTAGCCACACCACCATGTGACAGTAACAATAACTACAGCATCACTAGCCACACCAACATGTGACAGTAACAATAGCTACAGGATCACTGGCCACACCACCATGTGACAGTAACAATAACTACAGGATCACTAGCAACACCATTATGTGACAGTAACAATAGCTACAGGATCACTAGCAACACCATCATGTGACAGTAACAATAACTACAGGATCACTAGCAACAACACCATGTGACAGTAACAATAACTACAGGATCACTAGCCACACCATCATGTGACAGCAACAATAACTACAGAATCACTAGCAACACCATCATGTCACATTAACAATAACTACAGGATCACTAGCCACACCACCATGTGACTGTAACAATAACTACAGCATCACTAGCAACACCACCATGTGACTGTAACAATAACTACAGGATCACTAGCAACACCACCATGTGACAGTAACAATTACTACAGCATCACTAGCAACACCACCATGTGACTGTAACAATAACTACAGGATCACTAGCAACACCATTATGTGACAGTAACAATACATTCAGCATCACTAGCCACACCACCATGTGACTGTAACAATAACTACAGGACCACAAGCCACACCACCATGTGACAGTAACTATTACTACAGGATCACTAGCAACACCATTATGTGACAGTAACAATAACTACAGCATCACTAGCCACACCATCATGTGACAGTAACAATAAATACAGGATCACTAGCAACACCATCATGTGACAGTAACAATAACTACAGCATCACTAGCAACACCACCATCATGTGACAGTAACAATAACTACAGGATCACTAGCAACACCATTATGTGACAGTAACAATAACTACAGCATCACTAGCAACACCACCGTCATGTGACAGTATCAATAACTCCAGGATCACTAGCAACACCATTATGTGACAGTAACAATAACTACAGGATCACTAGCAACACCATTATGTGACAGTAACAATAACTACAGCATCACTAGCAACACCACCATCATGTGACAGTAACAATAACTACAGGATCACTAGCAACACCATTATGTGACAGTAACAATAACTACAGGATCACTAGCAACACCATTATGTGACAGTAACAATAACTACAGCATCACTAGCAACACCACCGTCATGTGACTGTAACAATAACTACAGCATCACTAGCAACACCATCATGTGACAGTAACAATAACTACAGGATCACTAGCAACACCATTATGTGACATTAACAATAACTACAGCATCACTAGCAACACCATCATGTGACAGTAACAATAACTACAGCATCACTAGAACACCATCATGTGACAGTAACAATAACTACAGCATCACTAGCCACACCACCATGTGACAGTAACAATAACTACAGGATCACTAGCCACATCAACATGTGACAGTAACAATAACTACAGCATCACTAGCCACACCATCATGTGACAGTAACAATAACTACAGGATCACTAGCCACATCAACATGTGACAGTAACAATAACTACAGCATCACTAGCCACACCATCATGTGACAGTAACAATAACTACAGGATCACTAGCCACATCACCATGTGACAGTAACAATAACTACAGGATCACTAGCCACACCACCATGTGACTGTAACAATAACTACAGCATCACTAGCCACACCACCATGTGACAGTAACAATAACTACAGCATCACTAGCCACACCAACATGTGACAGTAACAATAGCTACAGGATCACTAGCCACACCACCATGTGACAGTAACAATAACTACAGGATCACTAGCAACACCATTATGTGACAGTAACAATAGCTACAGGATCACTAGCAACACCATCATGTGACAGTAACAATAACTACAGGATCACTAGCAACAACACCATGTGACAGTAACAATAACTACAGGATCACTAGCCACACCATCATGTGACAGCAACAATAACTACAGAATCACTAGCAACACCATCATGTCACATTAACAATAACTACAGGATCACTAGCCACACCACCATGTGACTGTAACAATAACTACAGCATCACTAGCAACACCACCATGTGACTGTAACAATAACTACAGGATCACTAGCAACACCACCATGTGACAGTAACAATTACTACAGCATCACTAGCAACACCACCATGTGACTGTAACAAAAACTACAGGATCACTAGCAACACCATTATGTGACAGTAACAATACCTTCAGCATCACTAGCCACACCACCATGTGACTGTAACAATAACTACAGGACCACAAGCCACACCACCATGTGACAGTAACTATTACTACAGGATCACTAGCAACACCATTATGTGACAGTAACAATAACTGCAGCATCACTAGCCACACCATCATGTGACAGTAACAATAACTACAGGATCACTAGCAACACCATCATGTGACAGTAACAATAACTACAGCATCACTAGCAACACCACCATCATGTGACAGTAACAATAACTACAGGATCACTAGCAACACCATTATGTGACAGTAACAATAACTACAGCATCACTAGCAACACCACCGTCATGTGACAGTATCAATAACTCCAGGATCACTAGCAACACCATTATGTGACAGTAACAATAACTACAGGATCACTAGCAACAGCATTATGTGACAGTAACAATAACTACAGCATCACTAGCAACACCACCATCATGTGACAGTAACAATAACTACAGGATCACTAGCAACACCATTATGTGACAGTAACAATAACTACAGGATCACTAGCAACACCATTATGTGACAGTAACAATAACTACAGCATCACTAGCAACACCACCGTCATGTGACTGTAACAATAACTACAGCATCACTAGCAACACCATCATGTGACAGTAACAATAACTACAGGATCACTAGCAACACCATTATGTGACATTAACAATAACTACAGCATCACTAGCAACACCATCATGTGACAGTAACAATAACTACAGCATCACTAGAACACCATCATGTGACAGTAACAATAACTACAGCATCACTAGCCACACCACCATGTGACAGTAACAATAACTACAGGATCACTAGCCACATCAACATGTGACAGTAACAATAACTACAGCATCACTAGCCACACCATCATGTGACAGTAACAATAACTACAGGATCACTAGCCACATCAACATGTGACAGTAACAATAACTACAGCATCACTAGCCACACCATCATGTGACAGTAACAATAACTACAGGATCACTAGCCACATCAACATGTGACAGTAACAATAACTACAGGATCACTAGCCACACCACCATGTGACTGTAACAATAACTACAGCATCACTAGCCACACCACCATGTGACAGTAACAATAACTACAGCATCACTAGCCACACCAACATGTGACAGTAACAATAACTACAGCATCACTAGCCACACCATCATGTGACAGTAACAATAACTACAGGATCACTAGCCACATCAACATGTGACAGTAACAATAACTACAGGATCACTAGCCACACCACCATGTGACTGTAACAATAACTACAGCATCACTAGCCACACCACCATGTGACAGTAACAATACCTACAGCATCACTAGCAACACCATCATGTGACAGTAACAATAACTACAGGATCACTAGCCACACCACCATGTGACTGTAATATAACTACCGGATCACTAGCAACACCATTATGTGACAGTAACAATTACTACAGCATCACTAGCAACACCATTATGTGACTGTAACAATAACTAGAGCATCACAAGCCACACCATCATGTGACAGTAACAATAACTACAGCATCACTAGCCACATCACCATGTGACAGTAACAATAACTACAGCATCACTAGCAACACCATTATGTGACAGTAACAATAACTACAGCATCACTAGCAACACCACCATGTGACAGTAACAATAACTACAGCATCACTAGCAACACCATTATGTGACAGTAACAATAACTACAGCATCACTAGCAACACCATTATGTGACAGTAACAATAACTACAGGATCACTAGCCACACCATTATGTGACAGTAACAATAACTACAGGATCACTAGCCACACCACCATGTGACAGTAACAATAACTACAGCATCACTCGCCACACCATCATGTGACAGTAACAATAGCTTCAGCATCACTAGCCACACCACTATGTGACAGTAACAATAGCATTAGGATCACTAGCAACACCATCATGTGAGTAACAATAACTACAGGATCACTAGCAACACCATTATGTGACAGTAACAATAACTACAGCATCACTAGCAACACCATCATGTCACATTAACAATAACTACAGGATCACTAGCAACACCATTATGTGACAGTAATAATAACTACAGGATCACTAGCAACACCATCATGTGACATTAACAATAACTACAGGATCACTAGCAACACCATCATGTCACATTAACAATAACTACAGGATCACTAGCAACACCATTATGTGACAGTAACAATAACTACAGGATCACTAGCCACACCATCATGTGACAGTAACTAACTAGAGCATCACTAGCCACACCACCATGTGACAGTAACAATAACTACAGGATCACTAGCAACAACATCATGTGACAGTAACAATAACTACAGCATCACTAGCCACACCATCATGTGACAGTAACAATGACTACAGCATAACTAGCCACACCATCATGTGACAGTAACAATAACTACAGCATCACTAGCCACACCACCATGTGACAGTAACAATAGCTTCAGCATCACTAGCAACACCATCATGTCACATGAACAATAACTACAGCATCACTAGCCACACCACCATGTGACAGTAACAATAACTACAGCATCACTAGCCACACCATCATGTGACAGTAACAATAGCTTCAGCATCACTAGCCACACCACCATGTGACAGTAACAATAGCTTCAGGATAACTAACAACACCATCATGTGACAGTAACAACAACTACAGGATCACTAGCCACACCACCATGTGACAGTAACAATAGCTTCAGGATAACTAACAACACCATCATGTGACAGTAACAACAACTACAGCATCACTAGCAACACCATCATGTCACATTAACAATAACTACAGGATCACTAGCAACACCATTATGTGACAGTAACAATAACTACTGGATCACTAGCAACACCATCATGTGACAGTAACAATAACTACAGGATCACTAGCAACACCATCATGTCACATTAACAATAACTACAGGATCACTAGCCACACCACCATATGACAGTAACAATAACTACAGCATCACTAGCCACACCATCATGTGACAGTAACAATAACTACAGGATCACTAGCCACACCACTATGTGACAGTAACAATAACTACTGGATCACTAGCCACACCATCATGTGACAGTAACAATAACTACAGCATCACTAGCCACACCACCATATGACAGTAACAATAACTACTGGATCACTAGCAACACCATCATGTGACGGTAACAATAACTACAGCATCACTAGCCACACCATCATGTGACAGTAACAATAACTACAGCATCACTAGCCACACCACCATGTGACAGTAACAATAACTACAGCATCACTAGCAACACCATCATGTGACAGTTACAATAGCTTCAGCATCACTAGCCACACCCCCATGTGACAGGAACAATAACTACAGCATCACTAGCAACACCATCATGTGTCAGTAACAATAACTACAGGATCACTAGCAACACCATCATGTCACATTAACAGTAACTACAGGTTCACTAGCAACACCATTATGTGACAGTAACAATAACTACAGGATCACTAGCAACACCATCATGTGACAGTAACAATAACTACAGGATCACTAGCAACACCATTATGTGACAGTAACAATAACTACAGGATCACTAGCAACACCATCATGTCTTATTAACAGTAACTACAGGATCACTAGCAACACCATTATGTGACAGTAACAATAACTACAGGATCACTAGCAACACCATCATGTGACAGTAACAATGACTACAGGATCACTAGCAACACCATTATGTGACAGTAACAATAACTACAGGATCACTAGCAACACCATCATGTGACATTAACAGTAACTACAGGATCACTAGCAACACCATTATGTGACAGTTACAATAACTTCAGGATCACTATCCACACCACCATGTGACAGTAACAATAACTACAGCATCACTAGCAACACCATCATGTGACAGTAACAATAACTACAGGATCACTAGCAACACCATCATGTCACATTAACAGTAACTACAGGATCACTTGCAACACCATTATGTGACTGTAACAATAACTACAGGATCACTAGCAACACCATCATGTGACAGTAACAATAACTACAGGATCACTAGCAACACCATCATGTCACATTAACAATAACTACAGCATCACTAGCAACACCATTATGTGACAGTAACAATAACTACAGGATCACTAGCAACACCATTATGTGACAGCAACAATAACTACAGGATCACTAGCAACACCATCATATGACATTAACAACAATAACTACAGCATCACTAGCAACACCATCATGTGACGGTAACAATAACTACAGCATCACTAGCCACACCATCATGTGACAGTAACAATAACTACAGCATCACTAGCCACACCACCATGTGACAGTAACAATAACTACAGCATCACTAGCAACACCATCATGTGACGGTAACAATAACTACTGGATCACTAGCAACACCATCATGTGACAGTAACAATAACTACAGGATCACTAGCAACACCATCATGTCACATTAACAATAACTACAGGATCACTAGCCACACCACCATATGACAGTAACAATAACTACAGCATCACTAGCCACACCATCATGTGACGGTAACAATAACTACAGCATCACTAGCCACACCATCATGTGACAGTAACAATAACTACAGCATCACTAGCCACACCACCGTGTGACAGTAACAATAACTACAGCATCACTAGCAACACCATCATGTGACAGTTACAATAGCTTCAGCATCACTAGCCACACCCCCATGTGACAGGAACAATAACTACAGCATCACTAGCAACACCATCATGTGTCAGCAACAATAACTACAGGATCACTAGCAACACCATCATGTCACATTAACAGTAACTACAGGTTCACTAGCAACACCATTATGTGACAGTAACAATAACTACAGGATCACTAGCAACACCATCATGTGACAGTAACAATAACTACAGGATCACTAGCAACACCATTATGTGACAGTAACAATAACTACAGGATCACTAGCAACACCATCATGTCATATTAACAGTAACTACAGGATCACTAGCAACACCATTATGTGACAGTAACAATAACTACAGGATCACTAGCAACACCATCATGTGACAGTAACAATGACTACAGGATCACTAGCAACACCATTATGTGACAGTAACAATAACTACAGGATCACTAGCAACACCATCATGTGACATTAACAGTAACTACAGGATCACTAGCAACACCATTATGTGACAGTTACAATAACTTCAGGATCACTATCCACACCACCATGTGACAGTAACAATAACTACAGCATCACTAGCAACACCATCATGTGACAGTAACAATAACTACAGGATCACTAGCAACACCATCATGTCACATTAACAGTAACTACAGGATCACTTGCAACACCATTATGTGACTGTAACAATAACTACAGGATCACTAGCAACACCATCATGTGACAGTAACAATAACTACAGGATCACTAGCAACACCATCATGTCACATTAACAATAACTACAGCATCACTAGCAACACCATCATGTCACATTAACAATAACTACAGCATCACTAGCAACACCATTATGTGACAGTAACAATAACTACAGGATCACTAGCAACACCATTATGTGACAGCAACAGTAACTACAGGATCACTAGCAACACCATCATATGACATTAACAATAACTACAGCATCACTAGCAACACCATCATGTCACATTAACAATAACTACAGCATCACTAGCAACACCATCATGTGACATTAACAATAGCTACAGCATCAATAGCAGCACCATCATGTGACAGTAACAGTAACAACAGCATCACTAACAACACCGTCGTGTGACAGTAACAATGCTTTAGGATCGCTAGCAACACCATCATGTGACAGTAACAATAACTACAGGATCACTAGCAACACCATCATGTGACAGTAACTATAGCTTCAGCATCACTAGCCACATCATCATGTGACAGTAACTATAGCTTCAGCATCACTAGCCACATCATCATGTGATAGTAACTATAGCTTCAGCATCACTAGCAACACCATCATGTGACAGTAACAATAGCTTCAGCATCACTAGCCACATCATCATGTGACAGTAACATTAGCTTCAGTATCACTAGCCACATAATCATGTGACAGTAACAATAGCTTCAGCATCACTAGCCACATCATCACGTGACAGGAGCAGTTACTTCAGCATCACTAGCAACACCATCATGTCACATTAACAATAGCTACAGCATCACTAGCAACACCATCATGTGACAGTAACAGTAACAACAGCATCACTAACAACACCGTCGTGTGACAATAACAATGCTTTGGGATCGCTAGCAACACCATCATGTGACAGTAACAATAACTACAGGATCACTAGCAACACCATCATGTGACAGTAACTATAGCTTCAGCATCACTAGCCACATCATCATGTGACAGTAACTATAGCTTCAGCATCACTAGCCAGATCATCATGTGACAGTAACTATAGCTTCAGCTTCACTAGCAACACCATCATGTGACAGTAACAATAGCTTCAGCATCACTAGCCACATCATCATGTGACAGTAACATTAGCTTCAGTATCGCTAGCCACATAATCATGTGACAGTAACAATTGCTTCAGCATCACTAGCCACATCATCACGTGACAGTAACAGTAACTTCAGCATCACTAGCAACACCATCATGTGACAGTAACAATAGCTTCAGGATCACTAGCAACACCACCACCATGTAACAGTAACAATAAATTCAGCATCATTAGCAACACCATCATGTGACAGTAACAATAGCTTCAGCATCACTAGCCACACCACTATGTGACAGTAACAATAGCATTAGGATCACTAGCAACACCATCATGTGAGTAACAATAACTACAGGATCACTAGCAACACCATTATGTGACAGTAACAATAACTACAGCATCACTAGCAACACCATCATGTCACATTAACAATAACTACAGGATCACTAGCAACACCATTATGTGACAGTAATAATAACTACAGGATCACTAGCAACACCATCATGTGACATTAACAATAACTACAGGATCACTAGCAACACCATCATGTCACATTAACAATAACTACAGGATCACTAGCAACACCATTATGTGACAGTAACAATAACTACAGGATCACTAGCCACACCATCATGTGACAGTAACTAACTAGAGCATCACTAGCCACACCACCATGTGACAGTAACAATAACTACAGGATCACTAGCAACAACATCATGTGACAGTAACAATAACTACAGCATCACTAGCCACACCATCATGTGACAGTAACAATGACTACAGCATAACTAGCCACACCATCATGTGACAGTAACAATAACTACAGCATCACTAGCCACACCACCATGTGACAGTAACAATAGCTTCAGCATCACTAGCAACACCATCATGTCACATGAACAATAACTACAGCATCACTAGCCACACCACCATGTGACAGTAACAATAACTACAGCATCACTAGCCACACCATCATGTGACAGTAACAATAGCTTCAGCATCACTAGCCACACCACCATGTGACAGTAACAATAGCTTCAGGATAACTAACAACACCATCATGTGACAGTAACAACAACTACAGGATCACTAGCCACACCACCATGTGACAGTAACAATAGCTTCAGGATAACTAACAACACCATCATGTGACAGTAACAACAACTACAGCATCACTAGCCACACCATCATGGGACAGTAACAATAACTACAGGATCACTAGCCACATCAACATGTGACAGTAACAATAACTACAGGATCACTAGCCACACCACCATGTGACTGTAACAATAACTACAGCATCACTAGCCACACCACCATGTGACAGTAACAATAACTACAGCATCACTAGCCACACCAACATGTGACAGTAACAATAGCTACAGGATCACTGGCCACACCACCATGTGACAGTAACAATAACTACAGGATCACTAGCAACACCATTATGTGACAGTAACAATAGCTACAGGATCACTAGCAACACCATCATGTGACAGTAACAATAACTACAGGATCACTAGCAACAACACCATGTGACAGTAACAATAACTACAGGATCACTAGCCACACCATCATGTGACAGCAACAATAACTACAGAATCACTAGCAACACCATCATGTCACATTAACAATAACTACAGGATCACTAGCCACACCACCATGTGACTGTAACAATAACTACAGCATCACTAGCAACACCACCATGTGACTGTAACAATAACTACAGGATCACTAGCAACACCACCATGTGACAGTAACAATTACTACAGCATCACTAGCAACACCACCATGTGACTGTAACAATAACTACAGGATCACTAGCAACACCATTATGTGACAGTAACAATACATTCAGCATCACTAGCCACACCACCATGTGACTGTAACAATAACTACAGGACCACAAGCCACACCACCATGTGACAGTAACTATTACTACAGGATCACTAGCAACACCATTATGTGACAGTAACAATAACTACAGCATCACTAGCCACACCATCATGTGACAGTAACAATAAATACAGGATCACTAGCAACACCATCATGTGACAGTAACAATAACTACAGCATCACTAGCAACACCACCATCATGTGACAGTAACAATAACTACAGGATCACTAGCAACACCATTATGTGACAGTAACAATAACTACAGCATCACTAGCAACACCACCGTCATGTGACAGTATCAATAACTCCAGGATCACTAGCAACACCATTATGTGACAGTAACAATAACTACAGGATCACTAGCAACACCATTATGTGACAGTAACAATAACTACAGCATCACTAGCAACACCACCATCATGTGACAGTAACAATAACTACAGGATCACTAGCAACACCATTATGTGACAGTAACAATAACTACAGGATCACTAGCAACACCATTATGTGACAGTAACAATAACTACAGCATCACTAGCAACACCACCGTCATGTGACTGTAACAATAACTACAGCATCACTAGCAACACCATCATGTGACAGTAACAATAACTACAGGATCACTAGCAACACCATTATGTGACATTAACAATAACTACAGCATCACTAGCAACACCATCATGTGACAGTAACAATAACTACAGCATCACTAGAACACCATCATGTGACAGTAACAATAACTACAGCATCACTAGCCACACCACCATGTGACAGTAACAATAACTACAGGATCACTAGCCACATCAACATGTGACAGTAACAATAACTACAGCATCACTAGCCACACCATCATGTGACAGTAACAATAACTACAGGATCACTAGCCACATCAACATGTGACAGTAACAATAACTACAGCATCACTAGCCACACCATCATGTGACAGTAACAATAACTACAGGATCACTAGCCACATCACCATGTGACAGTAACAATAACTACAGGATCACTAGCCACACCACCATGTGACTGTAACAATAACTACAGCATCACTAGCCACACCACCATGTGACAGTAACAATAACTACAGCATCACTAGCCACACCAACATGTGACAGTAACAATAGCTACAGGATCACTAGCCACACCACCATGTGACAGTAACAATAACTACAGGATCACTAGCAACACCATTATGTGACAGTAACAATAGCTACAGGATCACTAGCAACACCATCATGTGACAGTAACAATAACTACAGGATCACT
This sequence comes from Congeria kusceri, assembly GCA_027627225.1. NCBI lineage: Eukaryota > Metazoa > Mollusca > Bivalvia > Myida > Dreissenidae > Congeria > Congeria kusceri. The sequence goes on along the minus strand of CM051028.1, from coordinate 30,775,961 downwards.
AGCAACAACACCATGTGACAGTAACAATAACTACAGGATCACTAGCCACACCATCATGTGACAGCAACAATAACTACAGAATCACTAGCAACACCATCATGTCACATTAACAATAACTACAGGATCACTAGCCACACCACCATGTGACTGTAACAATAACTACAGCATCACTAGCAACACCACCATGTGACTGTAACAATAACTACAGGATCACTAGCAACACCACCATGTGACAGTAACAATTACTACAGCATCACTAGCAACACCACCATGTGACTGTAACAAAAACTACAGGATCACTAGCAACACCATTATGTGACAGTAACAATACCTTCAGCATCACTAGCCACACCACCATGTGACTGTAACAATAACTACAGGACCACAAGCCACACCACCATGTGACAGTAACTATTACTACAGGATCACTAGCAACACCATTATGTGACAGTAACAATAACTGCAGCATCACTAGCCACACCATCATGTGACAGTAACAATAACTACAGGATCACTAGCAACACCATCATGTGACAGTAACAATAACTACAGCATCACTAGCAACACCACCATCATGTGACAGTAACAATAACTACAGGATCACTAGCAACACCATTATGTGACAGTAACAATAACTACAGCATCACTAGCAACACCACCGTCATGTGACAGTATCAATAACTCCAGGATCACTAGCAACACCATTATGTGACAGTAACAATAACTACAGGATCACTAGCAACAGCATTATGTGACAGTAACAATAACTACAGCATCACTAGCAACACCACCATCATGTGACAGTAACAATAACTACAGGATCACTAGCAACACCATTATGTGACAGTAACAATAACTACAGGATCACTAGCAACACCATTATGTGACAGTAACAATAACTACAGCATCACTAGCAACACCACCGTCATGTGACTGTAACAATAACTACAGCATCACTAGCAACACCATCATGTGACAGTAACAATAACTACAGGATCACTAGCAACACCATTATGTGACATTAACAATAACTACAGCATCACTAGCAACACCATCATGTGACAGTAACAATAACTACAGCATCACTAGAACACCATCATGTGACAGTAACAATAACTACAGCATCACTAGCCACACCACCATGTGACAGTAACAATAACTACAGGATCACTAGCCACATCAACATGTGACAGTAACAATAACTACAGCATCACTAGCCACACCATCATGTGACAGTAACAATAACTACAGGATCACTAGCCACATCAACATGTGACAGTAACAATAACTACAGCATCACTAGCCACACCATCATGTGACAGTAACAATAACTACAGGATCACTAGCCACATCAACATGTGACAGTAACAATAACTACAGGATCACTAGCCACACCACCATGTGACTGTAACAATAACTACAGCATCACTAGCCACACCACCATGTGACAGTAACAATAACTACAGCATCACTAGCCACACCAACATGTGACAGTAACAATAACTACAGCATCACTAGCCACACCATCATGTGACAGTAACAATAACTACAGGATCACTAGCCACATCAACATGTGACAGTAACAATAACTACAGGATCACTAGCCACACCACCATGTGACTGTAACAATAACTACAGCATCACTAGCCACACCACCATGTGACAGTAACAATACCTACAGCATCACTAGCAACACCATCATGTGACAGTAACAATAACTACAGGATCACTAGCCACACCACCATGTGACTGTAATATAACTACCGGATCACTAGCAACACCATTATGTGACAGTAACAATTACTACAGCATCACTAGCAACACCATTATGTGACTGTAACAATAACTAGAGCATCACAAGCCACACCATCATGTGACAGTAACAATAACTACAGCATCACTAGCCACATCACCATGTGACAGTAACAATAACTACAGCATCACTAGCAACACCATTATGTGACAGTAACAATAACTACAGCATCACTAGCAACACCACCATGTGACAGTAACAATAACTACAGCATCACTAGCAACACCATTATGTGACAGTAACAATAACTACAGCATCACTAGCAACACCATTATGTGACAGTAACAATAACTACAGGATCACTAGCCACACCATTATGTGACAGTAACAATAACTACAGGATCACTAGCCACACCACCATGTGACAGTAACAATAACTACAGCATCACTCGCCACACCATCATGTGACAGTAACAATAGCTTCAGCATCACTAGCCACACCACTATGTGACAGTAACAATAGCATTAGGATCACTAGCAACACCATCATGTGAGTAACAATAACTACAGGATCACTAGCAACACCATTATGTGACAGTAACAATAACTACAGCATCACTAGCAACACCATCATGTCACATTAACAATAACTACAGGATCACTAGCAACACCATTATGTGACAGTAATAATAACTACAGGATCACTAGCAACACCATCATGTGACATTAACAATAACTACAGGATCACTAGCAACACCATCATGTCACATTAACAATAACTACAGGATCACTAGCAACACCATTATGTGACAGTAACAATAACTACAGGATCACTAGCCACACCATCATGTGACAGTAACTAACTAGAGCATCACTAGCCACACCACCATGTGACAGTAACAATAACTACAGGATCACTAGCAACAACATCATGTGACAGTAACAATAACTACAGCATCACTAGCCACACCATCATGTGACAGTAACAATGACTACAGCATAACTAGCCACACCATCATGTGACAGTAACAATAACTACAGCATCACTAGCCACACCACCATGTGACAGTAACAATAGCTTCAGCATCACTAGCAACACCATCATGTCACATGAACAATAACTACAGCATCACTAGCCACACCACCATGTGACAGTAACAATAACTACAGCATCACTAGCCACACCATCATGTGACAGTAACAATAGCTTCAGCATCACTAGCCACACCACCATGTGACAGTAACAATAGCTTCAGGATAACTAACAACACCATCATGTGACAGTAACAACAACTACAGGATCACTAGCCACACCACCATGTGACAGTAACAATAGCTTCAGGATAACTAACAACACCATCATGTGACAGTAACAACAACTACAGCATCACTAGCAACACCATCATGTCACATTAACAATAACTACAGGATCACTAGCAACACCATTATGTGACAGTAACAATAACTACTGGATCACTAGCAACACCATCATGTGACAGTAACAATAACTACAGGATCACTAGCAACACCATCATGTCACATTAACAATAACTACAGGATCACTAGCCACACCACCATATGACAGTAACAATAACTACAGCATCACTAGCCACACCATCATGTGACAGTAACAATAACTACAGGATCACTAGCCACACCACTATGTGACAGTAACAATAACTACTGGATCACTAGCCACACCATCATGTGACAGTAACAATAACTACAGCATCACTAGCCACACCACCATATGACAGTAACAATAACTACTGGATCACTAGCAACACCATCATGTGACGGTAACAATAACTACAGCATCACTAGCCACACCATCATGTGACAGTAACAATAACTACAGCATCACTAGCCACACCACCATGTGACAGTAACAATAACTACAGCATCACTAGCAACACCATCATGTGACAGTTACAATAGCTTCAGCATCACTAGCCACACCCCCATGTGACAGGAACAATAACTACAGCATCACTAGCAACACCATCATGTGTCAGTAACAATAACTACAGGATCACTAGCAACACCATCATGTCACATTAACAGTAACTACAGGTTCACTAGCAACACCATTATGTGACAGTAACAATAACTACAGGATCACTAGCAACACCATCATGTGACAGTAACAATAACTACAGGATCACTAGCAACACCATTATGTGACAGTAACAATAACTACAGGATCACTAGCAACACCATCATGTCTTATTAACAGTAACTACAGGATCACTAGCAACACCATTATGTGACAGTAACAATAACTACAGGATCACTAGCAACACCATCATGTGACAGTAACAATGACTACAGGATCACTAGCAACACCATTATGTGACAGTAACAATAACTACAGGATCACTAGCAACACCATCATGTGACATTAACAGTAACTACAGGATCACTAGCAACACCATTATGTGACAGTTACAATAACTTCAGGATCACTATCCACACCACCATGTGACAGTAACAATAACTACAGCATCACTAGCAACACCATCATGTGACAGTAACAATAACTACAGGATCACTAGCAACACCATCATGTCACATTAACAGTAACTACAGGATCACTTGCAACACCATTATGTGACTGTAACAATAACTACAGGATCACTAGCAACACCATCATGTGACAGTAACAATAACTACAGGATCACTAGCAACACCATCATGTCACATTAACAATAACTACAGCATCACTAGCAACACCATTATGTGACAGTAACAATAACTACAGGATCACTAGCAACACCATTATGTGACAGCAACAATAACTACAGGATCACTAGCAACACCATCATATGACATTAACAACAATAACTACAGCATCACTAGCAACACCATCATGTGACGGTAACAATAACTACAGCATCACTAGCCACACCATCATGTGACAGTAACAATAACTACAGCATCACTAGCCACACCACCATGTGACAGTAACAATAACTACAGCATCACTAGCAACACCATCATGTGACGGTAACAATAACTACTGGATCACTAGCAACACCATCATGTGACAGTAACAATAACTACAGGATCACTAGCAACACCATCATGTCACATTAACAATAACTACAGGATCACTAGCCACACCACCATATGACAGTAACAATAACTACAGCATCACTAGCCACACCATCATGTGACGGTAACAATAACTACAGCATCACTAGCCACACCATCATGTGACAGTAACAATAACTACAGCATCACTAGCCACACCACCGTGTGACAGTAACAATAACTACAGCATCACTAGCAACACCATCATGTGACAGTTACAATAGCTTCAGCATCACTAGCCACACCCCCATGTGACAGGAACAATAACTACAGCATCACTAGCAACACCATCATGTGTCAGCAACAATAACTACAGGATCACTAGCAACACCATCATGTCACATTAACAGTAACTACAGGTTCACTAGCAACACCATTATGTGACAGTAACAATAACTACAGGATCACTAGCAACACCATCATGTGACAGTAACAATAACTACAGGATCACTAGCAACACCATTATGTGACAGTAACAATAACTACAGGATCACTAGCAACACCATCATGTCATATTAACAGTAACTACAGGATCACTAGCAACACCATTATGTGACAGTAACAATAACTACAGGATCACTAGCAACACCATCATGTGACAGTAACAATGACTACAGGATCACTAGCAACACCATTATGTGACAGTAACAATAACTACAGGATCACTAGCAACACCATCATGTGACATTAACAGTAACTACAGGATCACTAGCAACACCATTATGTGACAGTTACAATAACTTCAGGATCACTATCCACACCACCATGTGACAGTAACAATAACTACAGCATCACTAGCAACACCATCATGTGACAGTAACAATAACTACAGGATCACTAGCAACACCATCATGTCACATTAACAGTAACTACAGGATCACTTGCAACACCATTATGTGACTGTAACAATAACTACAGGATCACTAGCAACACCATCATGTGACAGTAACAATAACTACAGGATCACTAGCAACACCATCATGTCACATTAACAATAACTACAGCATCACTAGCAACACCATCATGTCACATTAACAATAACTACAGCATCACTAGCAACACCATTATGTGACAGTAACAATAACTACAGGATCACTAGCAACACCATTATGTGACAGCAACAGTAACTACAGGATCACTAGCAACACCATCATATGACATTAACAATAACTACAGCATCACTAGCAACACCATCATGTCACATTAACAATAACTACAGCATCACTAGCAACACCATCATGTGACATTAACAATAGCTACAGCATCAATAGCAGCACCATCATGTGACAGTAACAGTAACAACAGCATCACTAACAACACCGTCGTGTGACAGTAACAATGCTTTAGGATCGCTAGCAACACCATCATGTGACAGTAACAATAACTACAGGATCACTAGCAACACCATCATGTGACAGTAACTATAGCTTCAGCATCACTAGCCACATCATCATGTGACAGTAACTATAGCTTCAGCATCACTAGCCACATCATCATGTGATAGTAACTATAGCTTCAGCATCACTAGCAACACCATCATGTGACAGTAACAATAGCTTCAGCATCACTAGCCACATCATCATGTGACAGTAACATTAGCTTCAGTATCACTAGCCACATAATCATGTGACAGTAACAATAGCTTCAGCATCACTAGCCACATCATCACGTGACAGGAGCAGTTACTTCAGCATCACTAGCAACACCATCATGTCACATTAACAATAGCTACAGCATCACTAGCAACACCATCATGTGACAGTAACAGTAACAACAGCATCACTAACAACACCGTCGTGTGACAATAACAATGCTTTGGGATCGCTAGCAACACCATCATGTGACAGTAACAATAACTACAGGATCACTAGCAACACCATCATGTGACAGTAACTATAGCTTCAGCATCACTAGCCACATCATCATGTGACAGTAACTATAGCTTCAGCATCACTAGCCAGATCATCATGTGACAGTAACTATAGCTTCAGCTTCACTAGCAACACCATCATGTGACAGTAACAATAGCTTCAGCATCACTAGCCACATCATCATGTGACAGTAACATTAGCTTCAGTATCGCTAGCCACATAATCATGTGACAGTAACAATTGCTTCAGCATCACTAGCCACATCATCACGTGACAGTAACAGTAACTTCAGCATCACTAGCAACACCATCATGTGACAGTAACAATAGCTTCAGGATCACTAGCAACACCACCACCATGTAACAGTAACAATAAATTCAGCATCATTAGCAACACCATCATGTGACAGTAACAATAGCTTCAGCATCACTAGCCACACCACTATGTGACAGTAACAATAGCATTAGGATCACTAGCAACACCATCATGTGAGTAACAATAACTACAGGATCACTAGCAACACCATTATGTGACAGTAACAATAACTACAGCATCACTAGCAACACCATCATGTCACATTAACAATAACTACAGGATCACTAGCAACACCATTATGTGACAGTAATAATAACTACAGGATCACTAGCAACACCATCATGTGACATTAACAATAACTACAGGATCACTAGCAACACCATCATGTCACATTAACAATAACTACAGGATCACTAGCAACACCATTATGTGACAGTAACAATAACTACAGGATCACTAGCCACACCATCATGTGACAGTAACTAACTAGAGCATCACTAGCCACACCACCATGTGACAGTAACAATAACTACAGGATCACTAGCAACAACATCATGTGACAGTAACAATAACTACAGCATCACTAGCCACACCATCATGTGACAGTAACAATGACTACAGCATAACTAGCCACACCATCATGTGACAGTAACAATAACTACAGCATCACTAGCCACACCACCATGTGACAGTAACAATAGCTTCAGCATCACTAGCAACACCATCATGTCACATGAACAATAACTACAGCATCACTAGCCACACCACCATGTGACAGTAACAATAACTACAGCATCACTAGCCACACCATCATGTGACAGTAACAATAGCTTCAGCATCACTAGCCACACCACCATGTGACAGTAACAATAGCTTCAGGATAACTAACAACACCATCATGTGACAGTAACAACAACTACAGGATCACTAGCCACACCACCATGTGACAGTAACAATAGCTTCAGGATAACTAACAACACCATCATGTGACAGTAACAACAACTACAGCATCACTAGCAACACCATCATGTCACATTAACAATAACTACAGGATCACTAGCAACACCATTATGTGACAGTAACAATAACTACTGGATCACTAGCAACACCATCATGTGACAGTAACAATAACTACAGGATCACTAGCAACACCATCATGTCACATTAACAATAACTACAGGATCACTAGCCACACCACCATATGACAGTAACAATAACTACAGCATCACTAGCCACACCATCATGTGACAGTAACAATAACTACAGGATCACTAGCCACACCACTATGTGACAGTAACAATAACTACTGGATCACTAGCCACACCATCATGTGACAGTAACAATAACTACAGCATCACTAGCCACACCACCATATGACAGTAACAATAACTACTGGATCACTAGCAACACCATCATGTGACGGTAACAATAACTACAGCATCACTAGCCACACCATCATGTGACAGTAACAATAACTACAGCATCACTAGCCACACCACCATGTGACAGTAACAATAACTACAGCATCACTAGCAACACCATCATGTGACAGTTACAATAGCTTCAGCATCACTAGCCACACCCCCATGTGACAGGAACAATAACTACAGCATCACTAGCAACACCATCATGTGTCAGTAACAATAACTACAGGATCACTAGCAACACCATCATGTCACATTAACAGTAACTACAGGTTCACTAGCAACACCATTATGTGACAGTAACAATAACTACAGGATCACTAGCAACACCATCATGTGACAGTAACAATAACTACAGGATCACTAGCAACACCATTATGTGACAGTAACAATAACTACAGGATCACTAGCAACACCATCATGTCTTATTAACAGTAACTACAGGATCACTAGCAACACCATTATGTGACAGTAACAATAACTACAGGATCACTAGCAACACCATCATGTGACAGTAACAATGACTACAGGATCACTAGCAACACCATTATGTGACAGTAACAATAACTACAGGATCACTAGCAACACCATCATGTGACATTAACAGTAACTACAGGATCACTAGCAACACCATTATGTGACAGTTACAATAACTTCAGGATCACTATCCACACCACCATGTGACAGTAACAATAACTACAGCATCACTAGCAACACCATCATGTGACAGTAACAATAACTACAGGATCACTAGCAACACCATCATGTCACATTAACAGTAACTACAGGATCACTTGCAACACCATTATGTGACTGTAACAATAACTACAGGATCACTAGCAACACCATCATGTGACAGTAACAATAACTACAGGATCACTAGCAACACCATCATGTCACATTAACAATAACTACAGCATCACTAGCAACACCATTATGTGACAGTAACAATAACTACAGGATCACTAGCAACACCATTATGTGACAGCAACAATAACTACAGGATCACTAGCAACACCATCATATGACATTAACAACAATAACTACAGCATCACTAGCAACACCATCATGTGACGGTAACAATAACTACAGCATCACTAGCCACACCATCATGTGACAGTAACAATAACTACAGCATCACTAGCCACACCACCATGTGACAGTAACAATAACTACAGCATCACTAGCAACACCATCATGTGACGGTAACAATAACTACTGGATCACTAGCAACACCATCATGTGACAGTAACAATAACTACAGGATCACTAGCAACACCATCATGTCACATTAACAATAACTACAGGATCACTAGCCACACCACCATATGACAGTAACAATAACTACAGCATCACTAGCCACACCATCATGTGACGGTAACAATAACTACAGCATCACTAGCCACACCATCATGTGACAGTAACAATAACTACAGCATCACTAGCCACACCACCGTGTGACAGTAACAATAACTACAGCATCACTAGCAACACCATCATGTGACAGTTACAATAGCTTCAGCATCACTAGCCACACCCCCATGTGACAGGAACAATAACTACAGCATCACTAGCAACACCATCATGTGTCAGCAACAATAACTACAGGATCACTAGCAACACCATCATGTCACATTAACAGTAACTACAGGTTCACTAGCAACACCATTATGTGACAGTAACAATAACTACAGGATCACTAGCAACACCATCATGTGACAGTAACAATAACTACAGGATCACTAGCAACACCATTATGTGACAGTAACAATAACTACAGGATCACTAGCAACACCATCATGTCATATTAACAGTAACTACAGGATCACTAGCAACACCATTATGTGACAGTAACAATAACTACAGGATCACTAGCAACACCATCATGTGACAGTAACAATGACTACAGGATCACTAGCAACACCATTATGTGACAGTAACAATAACTACAGGATCACTAGCAACACCATCATGTGACATTAACAGTAACTACAGGATCACTAGCAACACCATTATGTGACAGTTACAATAACTTCAGGATCACTATCCACACCACCATGTGACAGTAACAATAACTACAGCATCACTAGCAACACCATCATGTGACAGTAACAATAACTACAGGATCACTAGCAACACCATCATGTCACATTAACAGTAACTACAGGATCACTTGCAACACCATTATGTGACTGTAACAATAACTACAGGATCACTAGCAACACCATCATGTGACAGTAACAATAACTACAGGATCACTAGCAACACCATCATGTCACATTAACAATAACTACAGCATCACTAGCAACACCATCATGTCACATTAACAATAACTACAGCATCACTAGCAACACCATTATGTGACAGTAACAATAACTACAGGATCACTAGCAACACCATTATGTGACAGCAACAGTAACTACAGGATCACTAGCAACACCATCATATGACATTAACAATAACTACAGCATCACTAGCAACACCATCATGTCACATTAACAATAACTACAGCATCACTAGCAACACCATCATGTGACATTAACAATAGCTACAGCATCAATAGCAGCACCATCATGTGACAGTAACAGTAACAACAGCATCACTAACAACACCGTCGTGTGACAGTAACAATGCTTTAGGATCGCTAGCAACACCATCATGTGACAGTAACAATAACTACAGGATCACTAGCAACACCATCATGTGACAGTAACTATAGCTTCAGCATCACTAGCCACATCATCATGTGACAGTAACTATAGCTTCAGCATCACTAGCCACATCATCATGTGATAGTAACTATAGCTTCAGCATCACTAGCAACACCATCATGTGACAGTAACAATAGCTTCAGCATCACTAGCCACATCATCATGTGACAGTAACATTAGCTTCAGTATCACTAGCCACATAATCATGTGACAGTAACAATAGCTTCAGCATCACTAGCCACATCATCACGTGACAGGAGCAGTTACTTCAGCATCACTAGCAACACCATCATGTCACATTAACAATAGCTACAGCATCACTAGCAACACCATCATGTGACAGTAACAGTAACAACAGCATCACTAACAACACCGTCGTGTGACAATAACAATGCTTTGGGATCGCTAGCAACACCATCATGTGACAGTAACAATAACTACAGGATCACTAGCAACACCATCATGTGACAGTAACTATAGCTTCAGCATCACTAGCCACATCATCATGTGACAGTAACTATAGCTTCAGCATCACTAGCCAGATCATCATGTGACAGTAACTATAGCTTCAGCTTCACTAGCAACACCATCATGTGACAGTAACAATAGCTTCAGCATCACTAGCCACATCATCATGTGACAGTAACATTAGCTTCAGTATCGCTAGCCACATAATCATGTGACAGTAACAATTGCTTCAGCATCACTAGCCACATCATCACGTGACAGTAACAGTAACTTCAGCATCACTAGCAACACCATCATGTGACAGTAACAATAGCTTCAGGATCACTAGCAACACCACCACCATGTAACAGTAACAATAAATTCAGCATCATTAGCAACACCATCATGTGACAGTAATAATAACTTCATCATCACTAGCAACACCACCACCATGTGACAGTAACAATAGCTTCAGCATCACTAGCAAAACCACTACCATGTGACAGTAACAATAGCTTCAGAATCACTAGCAACACCACCACCATGTAACAGTAACAATAAATTCAGCACAATTAGCAACACCATCATGTGACAGTAATAATAACTTCATCATCACTAGCAACACCACCACCATGTGACAGTAACAATAGCTTCAGCATCACTAGCAAAACCACTACCATGTGACAGTAACAATAGCTTCAGAATCACTAGCAACACCACCACCATGTAACAGTAACAATAAATTCAGCATCATTAGCAACACCATCATGTGACAGTAACAATAGCTTCAGCAACACTAGCAACACCACCTTCATGTGACAGTAATAATAACTTCACCATCACAAGCAACACCAATTCTATGTGACAGTAACAATACTATAGCATATACCATGTGACAATAACAATTATTTCAGTATCATTAGCAACCCCACCATCATGTGGCAGTAACAATAACTTCATCATCACTAGCAAAACCACTTCCATGTGACAGTAACAATAACTTCAGCATATACCATGTGACAATAACAATTATTTCAGCATGACTAGCAACACCACCAGCATGTGACAGTAACAATAACTTCATCATCACTAGCCACAGCAGCATGTGGCAGTAACAATAACTTCAGCATTACTAGCAAAACCACCACCATGTGACAGTAACAGTAACTTCAGCATCACTAGCAAAACCATCACCATGTGACAATAACAATAGTTTTAGGATCACTAACAACACCATCTTGGGACAATAACAATAACTTAAGCATCATTAGCAACACCACCATCATGTGGCAGTAGCAATAACTACAGCATATACCATGTGACAATAACAGTTATTTCATCATCACTAGCGACAGCACCATCATGTGACAGTGACAATAACTTCAACATCACTAGCAACACTACCACCATGTGACAATAACAGTAAGTTTGTCATCATAAGCAACATTACTATCATGGGTGAGTAACAGTTACTTCAGCATCACAAGTAGAAACACCATCATGTCACAGTACCAACAACTTTAACATCACTAGAAACAATACCACCATGTGACTGTCACAATGACTTCAGCATCGCTAGTAACACCACCACCCTGTGACGGTCACAATGACTTCAGCATCGCTAGTAACACCACCACCCTGTGACTGTAACAATAACTTCAGAATAACTAGCAACACTACCACCATGTGACTGTCACAATAACTATAGAATCACTAGCAACACCACCAACTTGTAACTGTAACAATGACCTCAGCATCGCTAGCAACACCACCACCATCATGTGACAGTATCAAGAACTTAAGCATCACTAGCAACACCACCACCATGTGACTTGTAACAATAACTTCAGCATCATTAGCAACACCACCAACTTGTAACAGTTACAGCAACTTCAGCATCACTGATAACCCTACGACCATTTTACATTGACAATAAGGCCAGCCTGACTAGGAACACCACCATCACATGGCACTAACAATACTTCCATCATCACTAGCAACACCACCATCATTTGTCATTTACATCACTAGCAGCAGCACCACCATGTGACAGTAACAATAACTGCATCAACACTAGCAACACCACCATCATGTTGCAGTTACAATAACTTCAGCATCATTAGCAACACCACCAACTTGTAACAGTTACAGCAACTTCAGCATCACTGATAACCCTACGACCATTTTACATTGACAATAAGGCCAGCCTGACTAGGAACACCACCATCACATGGCACTAACAATACTTCCATCATCACTAGCAACACCACCATCATTTGTCATTTACATCACTAGCAGCAGCACCACCATGTGACAGTAACAATAACTGCATCAACACTAGCAACACCACCATCATGTTGCAGTTACAATAACTTCAGCATCATTAGCAACACCACCAACTTGTAACAGTTACAGCAACTTCAGCATCACTGATAACCCTACGACCATTTTACATTGACAGTAAGGCCAGCCTGACTAGGAACACCCCCATCACATGGCACTAACAATACTTCCATCATCACTAGCAACACCACCATCATTTGTCATTTACATCACTAGCAGCAGCACCACCATGTGACAGTAACAATAACTGCATCAACACTAGCAACACCACCATCGTGTTGCAGTTACAATAACTTCAGCATCATTAGCAACACCACCAACTTGTAACAGTTACAGCAACTTCAGCATCACTGATAACCCTACGACCATTTTACATTGACAATAAGGCCAGCCTCACTAGGAACACCACCATCACATGGCACTAACAATACTTCCATCATCACTAGCAACACCACCATCATTTGTCATTTACATCACTAGCAGCAGCACTACCATGTGACAGTAACAATAATTGCATCATCACTAGCAACACAACCACCATGTGACTGTAATGGTAGCTTCACCATCACTAGCAACACCACCAACTTGTAACTATAACAATAACTTCAGCATCACAAGCAACACCACCATCATGTGACAGCAACAGCAACTTCAGCATCACTGATAACACCACCACCATTTTACATTAACAATAAGGTCAGCCTGACTAGGAACACCACCACTATGTGACTGTAACAATAACTTCAGCATCACTAGCAACACCACCAACTTGTAACAGTTACAGCATCTTCAGCATCACTGATAACACCACCACCATTTTAAATTGACAATAAGGTCAGCCTGACTAGGAACACCACCATCATATAGCACTACCAATACTTTCATCATCACTAGCAACACCACCATCATTTGACATTTACATCACTAGCAGCAGCACCACCATGTGACATTGAGAATAACTTCATCAACACTAGCAACACCACCATCATGTTGCAGTTACAATAATTTCATCATCGCTTGCAATGCCACCATGTGACAGTAACAACAACTTCAACATCAGTAGCAGCAATACAATGTATGACAGTAACAATAACTTCAACATCACTAGCAACACCACCATCATGTGACAGTAACAATAACTTCAGCATCACAAGCAACACCACCATCATGTGACAGTAACAATAACTTCAGCATCACTAGCCACACCACCATCATGTGACAGTAACAATAACTTCAGCATCACAAGCAACACCACCATCATGTGACAGTAACAATAACTTCAGCATCACTAGCCACACCACCATGAGACAGTAACAATAACTTCAGCATCACTAGCAACACCACCATGTGACAGTAACAATAACTTCAGCATCACTAGCCACACCACCATGTGACTGTAAAACAATAGCTTTAGGATCACTAGCAACACCTACGCCATGTGACAGTAACAATAACATTAGGATCACATGCAACACCACCATGGGACAATAACCATAACATCAGCATCACTAGCAACACCACCATCTTGTAACTGTAACAATAACTTCATCATCACTAGCAACACCAACATGTGACAGTAACAATAGTTTTAGGGTCACTAGCAACACCATCATGGAACATTAATAATAACTTCAGCATCTTTAGCAACACCACCATCATGTAACAGTTACAGCAACTTCAGCATCGCTGGTAACACCACCACCATGTGTCTGTAACAACAACTTCAGTATCACAAGCAACACCACCATGATGTGACAGTAACAATAACTTCAGCATCACTAACAACACCAACATGTAAGAATAACAATGACTTGATAATTGCTAGAAACAGCACCATCGTGTGACAGTAAATTATCTTCAGCATTACTAGCAACACCACCAACATGTGATGTAACTATAACTTCAGCATCACTATCAACACTCTCAACATGTAATGTAACAATAACTTAAGCATCACTGGCCACACCACCATGATACAATAACAATAACTTCAGCATCACTATCAACACTCTCAACATGTGATGTAACAATAACTTCAGCATCACTATCAACACTCCCAACATGTGATGTAACAATAACTTAAGCATCACTGGCCACACCACCATGATACAATAACAATAACTTCATCATCACCCCCACCATTATCATTGCTAGCAACACCACCACCTTGCGATAGTAACAATACTCAATCATCATTAGCATCATTAGCAACACCATCAAGTGACAGCAATAGCTTCAGCATTACTACAAACACCACCATAATATGACAGTAACAATAACTTCAGCATCACATGCAAAAGCAACCACATGTGAAGGTAACAATAATTTAGTAATCACTAGCTAAACCACCATTTTGTGACACTAACAATTGCTTCAGCATCACTAACACCACCACCATCATGTGACAGTATCAAGAACTTAAGCATTACTGGTAACACCACCACCCTGTGACTGTTACAATAACTTCAGAATCACTAGCAACACCATCATTTTATAGTAAAAAAAACTTAAGCATCACTAGCAACACCACCATGATATTATAATAACAATACTGCATCACTAGCAACACCATTAAGTAACAGTAACAATAGCTTTAGGATCACTAGCAACACCATCATGTGACAGTAACAATAACTACAGCATCACTAGCAACACCACCTTGTGGCAGTAAAAATAGCTTTAGGATCACTAGCAACAGCATCATGTGACAGCAACAATAACTTCAGCATCACAAGCCACACCACCATGTGGCATTAAAAATAATGTCAGCATCACTAACAACAGCACCATCATTTGACAGTAACAATAACTGCAGCATCACTAGCAAAACCAACACCATGTGACAGTAACAATAACTTCAGGGTCACTAGCAAAACCACAAGCATGTGACAGCAACAATAACTTCAGTGTCACTAGCAAAACCATAATGTGACAGTAACAATAGCTTTACGATCACTAGCAACACCACCATGGGACAATAATAGTAACTTCAGCATCACTAGCAATACCACCATCTTATGACTGTAACAATAACTTCATCATCACTAGCAATACCATCATGTGACAGTAAAAATAGCTTTAGGATCACTAGCAGCACCATCATGGAACATTAATAATAACTTCAGCATCACTAGCAACACCATCATGTGACAGTAAAAATAGCTTTAGGATCACTAGCAGCACCATCATGGAACATTAATAATAACTTCAGCATCATTAGCAACACCACCATCATGCAACAGTTACAGCAACTTCAGCATCGCTGGTAACACCACCACCATTTTGCATTAACAAAAACGTCAGCCTCACTAGGAACACCACCATCATATGGCACTAACAATATTTTCATCATCACTAGCAATACTACCATCATTTGACATTAACATCACTAGCAGCAGCACTACCATGTGACAGTAACAATAACTTCATCAACACTAGCAACACCACCATCATGTTGCAGTTACAATAACTTCAGCATCACTAGCAACACTACCACCATGTGACTGTAACAATGACTTCAGCGTCACTGGTACACTACCACCATTTTTAGCTCGACTATTGGAAAAATAGATGAGCTTTCCAACTACCCGTCGCCGTACGCGTCCACGTCTGAATTTGGTTTAAATTTTTATTCAAAAGTCTTGTAACTTCAAAACTACATAAGTTATTCTCTTGAAACTTGGAATATACCTTTGTCATCAACTCCAGTGTCAGGGGCAACATTCCCTATAACTCTGTTTTGTATTTTGACAGAGTTATGCCATTTTTTCACTTAGATTTTCTGGTTAAAGTTTATATTCAAAAGTTTTGTAACTTCATAACTACACAAGTTATTCACTTGAAACTCGGAACTAACCTTTGTCATCAACTCCAGTATCAAGGGCAAAATTACCCATAACTTTGTTTTGTATTTTGTCAGAGTTATGCCCGTTTTTCATGTAGATTTTCTGTGTAAAGTTTATATTCAAAAGTTTTGTAACTTCAAAACTACATAAGTTATTCATTTGAAACTTGGAACTAACCTTTGTCATCAACTGCAGTGTCACAGGCAACATTCCCCATAACTCTGTTTTGTATTTTGACAGTTTTATGCCCCTTTTTCACTTAGAATTTCTGGTTTAAGTTCATATTCAAAAGTTTTGTAACTTCATAACTACATAAGTTATTAACTTGAAACTTGGAACTAACCTTTATCATCAACTCTAGTACCAGGGGCAACATTACCCATAACTATGTTTTGTATTTTGACACAGTTATGGCCCCTTTTCACATTGATTTTCTGTTTAAAGTTTATATTCAAAAGTTTGGTAACTTCAAAACTACATAAGTTATTCACTTGAAACTTGGAACTAACCTTTGTCATCAACTCTTGTATCAGGGGCAACATTACCCATTACTATGTTTTGTATCTTGACAGAGTGATGCCCCTTTTTCACTTAGATTTTCTGGTTAAAGTTTATATTCAAAAGTTTTGTCACTTCAAAACTACATAAGTTATTCACTTGAAACTTGGAACTAACCTTGGTCATCAACTCCAGTATCAAGGGCAACATTCCCCATAACTCTGTTTTGTATTTGACAGAGTTATGCCCCTTTTTCACATTGATTTTCGGGTTAAAGTTTATATTCAAAAGTTTGGTAACTTCAATACTACAAAAGCTATTCACTTGAAACTTGGAATATACCTTTATCATCAACTCTAGTATTAGGGTGAACATTCCCCATAATTCCATTTTGTATTTTGATAGAATTATGTCCTTTTTTCACATACATCTTCTGTTTAAATTTTATATTCAAAAGTTTTGTAACTTCAAAACTACACAAGTTATTCACTTGAAACTTAAAACTAACCTGTATCATCAACTGTAGAACCAGGGGCAACATTACCCATAACTGTGTTTTGTATTTTGACAGAGTTATGCCCCCTTTTCACTTAGATTTTATGTTTAAAGTTTATATTCAAAAGTTTTGTAACTTCAAAACTACATAAGTTATTCACTTAAAACTTGGAACTAACGTTTGTCATCAACTCTAGTATCAGAGGCAACATTACCCATAACTCTGTTTTGTATTTTGACAGAGTTAGCCAACTTTGTACACAGACTTTGTGGTTAAAGTTTTTGTTCCAAAAAATTATATACTATACAAGGCTTCACTTAAAAATATTGTATTTTAACAAATTTATGCCCCTTTCACTATCCAAAATATGTACCAACTGAAATACTTTGAATAGTCGAGCGTGCTGTCCTCTGACAGCTCTTGTACATTAATAAGGTCAGCCTGACTAGGAACACCACCATCATATGGCACTTATAATACTTTCATCATCACTAGCAACACCAACATCATTTGACATTTACATCACTAGCAGCAGCACTACCATCTGACAGTAACGATAACTTAATCAACGCTGGCAACACCACCATCAGGTTGCAGTTATAATAATTCATCATCACTTGCAACACCACCACCATGTGACAGTAACAACAACTTCAGCATCACTAGCAGCAATACTATGTGTGACAGTGACAATAACTTGAGCATCACTAGCAACACCACCATCGTGTGACAGTAACAATAACTTCAGCATCACTAGCAACACCACCATCATGACAGTAGCATTAACTTCAGCATCACTAGCAACACCACCATCATGTGGCAGTAACAATATCTTCAGCAATATAAACAACACCATTTTACAGAAACAATAACTTCAGTAATATTAGCAACACCGCCACCATTTTAAAGTAACAATAATGACAGCCTCACTAGCAACACCACCATCATGTGGCAGTAACCATACTTCCATCATCACTAGCAACACCACCATCATTTGATAGTAGCAATAACTTCTTCATCACTAACAGCAGCACTACCATGTAACAGTAACAATAACTTCAGCATCACTAGCAACACCACCTTCATGTGAAAGTAACAATAACTTCAGCATACTAGCAACACCACCACCATGTGATAGTAACAATAACTTCAGCATCACTAGCAACACCACCACCATGTGACAGTAACAATAACTTCAGCATCACTAACAACACCACTACCATGTGACAGTAAAAATAATGTCAGCATCACTAGCAACACCACCACCAACAGGTGACAGTAACAATAGCTTCAGCATCACTAGCAACACCACCACCATATGACAGTAACAATAACTTCAGCATCACTAGCCACACCGATATGTGAAAGTAACAATAACTTCAGAATCACTAGCAACACCACCACGTGACAGCAACAATAACGTCAGCATCACTAGCAGCACCACCACAATATGACAGTAACAATAACTTCAGCATCACTAGCCACACCAACATGTGACAGTAACAATAACTTCATCATCACAAGCAACACCACCACCAGGTGACAGTAACAATAACTTTAGCATCACTAGCAAAACCACTATCAGGTGCCAGTAACAATAACTTCATCATCACTAGGAACACCACCACCATGTGTCAGTAATAATAATTTCTGCATCACTAGCCACTCCGACTGGTGACTAAGAATAACTTAAGCATCACTAGGAACACCACCACCATGTGACGATAACAATAACTTCAGCATCACTAGCCACTCCACCACCATGTGACAGTAACAATAACTTTATAATTACTAGCTACACAGACATGTGACAGTAACAATAACTTCAGCATCACTAGCAACACCACCGCTATTTGACAATAACAATAACTTCGGAATCACTAACAACACCACCACCATGTGACAGTAACAATAACTTCATCATCGCAAGCAACACCATAACCAGATGACAGTAACAATAACTTCAGCATCACTAGCAAAACCACCATCAGGTGCCAGTAACAATAACTTCAGCATCACTAGCAACAGCACCACCAGGTGACGGTAACAATAACTTCAACATCACTAGCCACACCCATAGGTGACAGTAACAATAACTTCAGCATCACTAGCAACACCACCACCATGTGACAGTAACAATTACTTCAGCATCACTTGCCACACCGACCGGTGACAGTAACAATAACTTCAGCCTTGCTAGCAAAACCACCATCAGTTGCCAGTAACAATAACTTCAGCATCACTAGAACACCACCAACATGTGACAGTAACAATAACTCCTGCATCACTAGCCATCCGACAGATGACTAAGAATAACTTAAGCATCACTAGGAGCACCACCACTATGTGACAGTTACAATAACTTCAGCATCACTAGCCACACCGACATGTGAAAGTAACAATAACTTCAGCATCACTAGCAACACCACCACCATGTGACAGTAACAATAACTTCAGCATCATTAGCAACACCACCACCATGTGACTGTAACAATAACTTCAGCATCACTAGCCACACTGACAGGTTACAGTAACAATAATTTCAGCATCACTAGCAACACCACCACCATGTGACAAAAACAATAACTTCATCATCACTAGCAACACCACCAACAGGTGACAGTAACAATAACTTCATCATCACTAGCAACACCATGTGACAGTAACAATAACTTCACCATCACTAACAACAATCACTTCAGCATCACTAACAACACCACCAACATGTGACAGTTACAATAACTTTAGCATCACTAGCAACACCACCACCAACAGGTGACAGTAACAATAGCTTCAGCATCACTAGCAACACCACCACCATATGACAGTAACAATAACTTCAGCATCACTAGCCACACCGATATGTGAAAGTAACAATAACTTCAGAATCACTAGCAACACCACCACGTGACAGCAACAATAACGTCAGCATCACTAGCAGCACCACCACAATATGACAGTAACAATAACTTCAGCATCACTAGCCACACCAACATGTGACAGTAACAATAACTTCATCATCACAAGCAACACCACCACCAGGTGACAGTAACAATAACTTTAGCATCACTAGCAAAACCACTATCAGGTGCCAGTAACAATAACTTCATCATCACTAGGAACACCACCACCATGTGTCAGTAATAATAATTTCTGCATCACTAGCCACTCCGACTGGTGACTAAGAATAACTTAAGCATCACTAGGAACACCACCACCATGTGACGATAACAATAACTTCAGCATCACTAGCCACTCCACCACCATGTGACAGTAACAATAACTTTATAATTACTAGCTACACAGACATGTGACAGTAACAATAACTTCAGCATCACTAGCAACACCACCGCTATTTGACAATAACAATAACTTCGGAATCACTAACAACACCACCACCATGTGACAGTAACAATAACTTCATCATCGCAAGCAACACCATAACCAGATGACAGTAACAATAACTTCAGCATCACTAGCAAAACCACCATCAGGTGCCAGTAACAATAACTTCAGCATCACTAGCAACAGCACCACCAGGTGACGGTAACAATAACTTCAACATCACTAGCCACACCGATAGGTGACAGTAACAATAACTTCAGCATCACTAGCAACACCACCACCATGTGACAGTAACAATTACTTCAGCATCACTTGCCACACCGACCGGTGACAGTAACAATAACTTCAGCCTTGCTAGCAAAACCACCATCAGTTGCCAGTAACAATAACTTCAGCATCACTAGAACACCACCAACATGTGACAGTAACAATAACTCCTGCATCACTAGCCATCCGACAGATGACTAAGAATAACATAAGCATCACTAGGAGCACCACCACTATGTGACAGTTACAATAACTTCAGCATCACTAGCCACACCGACATGTGAAAGTAACAATAACTTCAGCATCTCTAGCAACACCACCACCATGTGACAGTAACAATAACTTCAGCATCATTAGCAACACCACCACCATGTGACTGTAACAATAACTTCAGCATCACTAGCCACACTGACAGGTTACAGTAACAATAATTTCAGCATCACTAGCAACACCACCACCATGTGACAAAAACAATAACTTCATCATCACTAGCAACACCACCAACAGGTGACAGTAACAATAACTTCATCATCACTAGCAACACCATGTGACAGTAACAATAACTTCACCATCACTAACAACACCACCAACAGGTGACAGTAACAATCACTTAAGCATCACTAACAACACCACCAACATGTGACAGTTACAATAACTTGAGCATCACTAGCAACACCACATCATGCGACAGTAACAATAGCTTCAGCATGTGACAGTCACAATGACTTAAGCATCACTAGCAACACCACCACCCTGTGACAGTAACAATAACTTCATCATCACTAGCAACACCACCACCATGTGACAGTAACAATAACTTCATCATCACTAACAACACCACCAGCAGGTGACAGGTACAATAACTTCATCATCACTAGCAACACCACCACCATGTGACAGTAACAATACGTTCATCATCACTAACAACACCACCAACAGGTGACAGTAACAATAGCTTCATCTTCACTAGCAACCCCACCACCATGTGACAGTAACAGTCTCTTCAGCATCAGTAACAACACCACCAACATGTGACAGTTACAATAACTTCAGTATCACTAGCAAACCCACATCATTTGACAGTAACAATAATTTCAGCAATATGAAAAACACCCAACACCATTTTACAGTAGCAATAACTTCAGTTACATAAGCAACACCTCCACCATTTTAGGCCAGAGTTTTTTATTTCTTGGTTATCGCATTCGCTTACCCAATTTTGTCCAAAATGCAAAAAAAAATTTAGAATGTAACCTATATCATAAAAATGACCTTGTGAAAGGGTTTGAACCTGTTACACGAAATGCAAAAAGAAAATTAATGTCATAGTTATCATGTGGTGATTAAATTAATATCGTGAGATATGATTTTTGTAAGTAATCAAGTATTAGGATTTTAATATCACTGCCCATTTCCATTTGTGAAACTCTAGTCATTAATTTACTCAATTCTGTGTTGTTTTTTATTTTTATTTTTTTCCTTCCTCCAATCGGACACTTCCAAAAACGTCAGAGAACCAAGAAATAAAACAACTCTGGCCTTACAGTAACAATAATGGCAGCTTCGCTAGGAACAACACCATTATGTGGCAGTAACAATTTCATCATCACTAGCAGCACCGCCATCATTTGACAGTAACAATATCTTCTTCATCACTAGCAGCAGCACTACCATGTGACAGTAACCATAAATTCATCAACATAAGCAACACTACCATCATGTGACAGTTACTATAACTTCATCATTGCTTGCAACACCACTATCAGGTGACAGTAACAATAACTTCAGCATCACTAGCAACACCACCATCATGTGACAGTTACTATAACTTCATCATTGCTTGCAACACCACTATCAGGTGACAGTAACATTAACTTCATCATCACTAGCAACACTGCCACCATGTGAGAGTAACAATAACTTCAGCATCACTAGCAACTTGGTCACCGAGTTACAGTTACAATACTTAAAGCAACACTAGCAACACCACCATTATGTGCCAGTAACAATAATTTCATCAACCCTAGCAACACTACCACCATGTGACAGTAACAATAACTTCAGCATTGCTAATGGCACCACCACCATGTGACAGTAAGAATAACTTCAGCATATGCATATGCGCGTGCCATTGACTTCACTTCATATATTTTCAGTTATTTTATTATACCCCCACAAACAAAGTTTACGGGGGGTATATAGGAGTGAGCTTGTCGGTCTGTTGGTTTTTTGGTTTCCGGATGATAACTCAAGAAGGTCATGACAGATTCAAATAAATTTTGGTATACATGTGCAACATCATAAATCACAGGTCAAATATGACTTTGGTTACAAACCACTAAAGTTTGACAGAGTTATGGGCCCTTTTCGACTTAAATTCCCTGAAAACATGGTTTCCGGACAATAACTCAAAAATGGCTTGACATATTCTAATAATTTTTGGTATGCATGTGTAGCATCATAAAATATGGGTCAAGTTTGACTTTGGTTACAAACCACTAAATTTTGATAGAGGGGTGGCGGCGTCAACTTTTTGTTTCCGCTCTTGAGAATTGAGCTATTGTAATGAAACTTCATACATAGATACATTACATCAAGACCTCGCTTGTGATTGCATATGGGGTCAAGGTCAAGATCACTGCGTAACATCATAAAATACAGATCAAGTTCAACTTCAGTTACAAACTACTAAATGTTGACAGAGTTATGGCTCCTATTGAAATTAAATTTTTCCAAATACACTGTTAAACATTTACAAATTAAAGCTTTCTCTCTGTGTCTATTTCTTTCAAATGGATGCCATAGTTTTGTGACAAGGCCATATTGTGGGGATATATCCATCACTCATGTGACAAGGCCATATTGTGGGGATATATCTGTCACTCATGTGACAAGGCCATATTGTGGGGATATATCCATCACTCATGTGACAAGGCCATATTGTGGGGATATATCCATCACTCATGTGACAAGGCCATATTGTGGGGATATATCCATCACTCATGTGACAAGGCCATATTGTGGGGATATATCCATCACTCATGTGACAAGGCCATATTGTGGGGATATATCCATCACTCATGTGACAAGGCCATATTGTGGGGATATATCCATCACTCATGTGACAAGGCCATATTGTGGGGATATATCCATCACTCATGTGACAAGGCCATATTGTGGGGATATATCCATCACTCATGTGACAAGGCCATATTGTGGGGATATATCCATCACTCATGTGACAAGGCCATATTGTGGGGATATATCCATCACTCATGTGACAAGGCCATATTGTGGGGATATATCCATCACTCATGTGACAAGGCCATATTGTGGGGATATATCCATCACTCATGTGACAAGGCCATATTGTGGGGATATATCTGTCACTCATGTCTAGTTCATACTGGCATCACCAATATTTGAAGGCAAAAAAACACTTGACCATCAATAGTAACAAATTTGGTAGCATCAAACATATTGCAGCTGAATCTCTTTACAATGAAATGATTTGTCTAATAATTTATAAAATGTTGATATAGTTAGGATACATTAACCTTACAATGAACTTAATAGATGAATTTATAAAAATACAGTTACGATAAATATATTTATTTCCGTACTGAAACTGAGTTAAATGGATAAAAGAGTATCCCACTAAAATACTTTTATGGTAAAATTAAACTTATGTAACTCGCACATGAACAAATACGCATATAAATATTGGAAACAATTCAAACGTGTTATTGATGCTTGTAGAGTTTACAAGTCTTAGGTTAATTTTGCCGATTCATAGTTCACATATGCATAATGGAAGCGCAAAATATAGAAAAAATTAATGAAATTGCGTGTATAATATAATTGAAGTTTGCTGATAGATTAAAGAGCATAATGTTAAAACAATGTGTTATGGTTGATACACAGTTAGGAGACAAGCTTTGGTTGTGTCTACAAATTCTACTTCCGGTTTCATGAACATCTGCCTATATAGCACCACCGGACCACCTCAGCACCACCGGACCACATCATTTCAAGACATCCTCAGAAAACTAACCAAAATTACAAATTAATGCAAAACATGTAATGCGTATGTGAAGACATTTATATTTGTGATCATTTGAGTCTTCCCACACTTCATAATGGGTTGTAGTAAGAACTCGTATGGGTAAACATGTCAGTACATAGAGTATCATAGACATATTTTTTCAATGACTTCAACCTATAAAAATCCTACAGCCTTTATTTTTGTACATTAGTTAACAAAACTACGAACGAGTCTTCTTTTATCATTCCTACTGGTAATGACATTGACCGATTTCTTAAAAAGCACCTTTATTATAAGAAAATAATACAAAATTGGAAAGTTATACATACTGTTTACAATATTTGTGCACCACTGGACCACCTCGGAAGTCACCACCGGTCATTTTCTTAACACCTCGAAATGAGGTACTTCGGTGAGTCTCCTAACCGTGTGATTGTTTTATTTTGTAAAAATAAAAATAAAATAAAAAATAAAATAAAAATAAAATGAATTGAAAGAAATGTATCATCTTATCAATAACCATTTTATTAGAGCGATATTGTACAAGATAAGGGCTATGATGAATGTATGCAATTTTATTTGCTTCAGATTTGTTGAGGAGTGTGTCTAGACCTGATCTCACGTGACAGTTGATGTGCTATAGACAAATCTGCTGTTGTTTGAGGTAAGAGTTGTTGGTGTTTGTTGATGTTGCTGGTCTAATTTGTCGATTTTGATGGTTTATGATGGTGGTAATAGGGCAAGATGTAGTCTAATTTTTTCGATTTTAATGGCATATGATGGTGGTAATACGTCTAGGTGTAGTCTAATATTTTCGATTTTAATGGTAGATGATGGTGGTAATACGGTTAGGTGTACATAGCATTGTAGCTCAAGGAAGCTGACAATGCTGATATGTATAAGATGTTATTAGGGCCCTGCAAATTTGTTGCGGGTGCCCTATAGTAATCACCCTGTCCATCCGTCCGTCCCTCCACAATTTTCATGTTTTTCTTTTATAACTTCAAAACCGTTTAAGCTATTAATTTGAAACTTCATGGGTGGCTAGATCTCATTAAGGAGAAGTGCATTGCACAAGAACCATTACTCTGCACTTCATGGTTCTGGAGTTATTGCCCTTTTTTAATTTTTCATTCTTCCTTTTTGCCAGGAGCATAACTCTTAGACTATAAGAGGTATTAACTTGAAACTAAAAAGGTGGATAGATCTCATTGAGGAGAAGTGCAGTGCACAAGTACCGTTACTCTGCACTTCATAATTCTGGAGTTATTGGCCTTTGTTAATTTTTCATTTTCAGGCGGAGTCGACTTTTGGTTTCAGCTCTCTAACTTGAGAACGAATTGAAATATTTTAATGAAACTTCATCCATAGATACCTTATATTGAGACCTGGCTTGGGATTACATAGGGGGTGGATGATGGGGTCACTGTCAAGGTCACCGTTACAAAAAATAGAAAAACGGTTTCCACTCAATTACTCGAGAACGAATTGAGCTATTGTAATTTAACTTCATACATAGATACCTTTTATCAAATCATCGCTTGGGATTGCATAGGGGGTAGGTGGGATCAAGGTCAAGGTCACCGTTACTAAAAATAGAAAAACGGTTTCTTCTTAATTACTCAATAACTGATCGAGCTATTGTAATGAATACATAGGGAAAATTCTTTTTTCCACCCTCACCTTCAAACATGCTATCATTCGGGGCCCGCTGCCACTCCTGTGACAAAGCTCTAGTTGTGGTAGAAGTATGTGGAATTGGCTATAAGTAGATGGTATTTCTACCAGAGATGGGTGGTATTGCTGCTATGATTTTTGGTGTTCCCTGAAGAAGTTGTTGGTGTTGCAGTAAGAGAATGTTGTTGTTGATGTCAGTGGATGTTGGTGTTGTAGTCAGAGGTTGTTGGTGTTGTAGTCAGAGGTTGTGGGTGTTGTAGTCAGAGGTTGTTGGTGTTGCTGTAAGAGCTTATTGGTGTTGCTGTCAGAGGTTGTTGGTGTTGCTGTCAGAGTTTGTTGGTGTTGTAGTCAGAGGTTGTTGGTGTTGTAGTCAGAGTATGTGGGTGTTGTAGTCAGAGGTTGTTGCCGTTGCCATCAGAGGTTGTTGGTGTTGTAGTCAGAGGTTGTTGGTGTTGCCATCAGAGGTTGTTGGTGTTGTAGTTAGATATTGTTGGTGTTCCAGTCATGGTTTTTTGTTGTTGTAGTCAAATGTTTTTGGCGTTGCTGTCGCCTGTCGGAGAATGTTGGTTTTGAAGTTAGAGCTTGTTGGTGTTGCTGTCAGAGGTTGTTGGTGTTGTAGTCAGAGGTTGTTGGTGTTGTAGTCAGAGGTTGTTGATGTTGCTGTCAGAGTTTGTTGGTGTTGTAGTCAGAGGTTGTTGGTGTTGTAGTCAGAGTTTGTTGGTGTTGTAGTCAGAGGTTGTTGGTGTTGCTGTCAGAGTTTGTTGGTGTTGTAGTCAGAGGTTGTTGGTGTTGTAGTCAGAGTTTGTTGGTGTTGTAGTCAGAGGTTGTTGGTGTTGCTGTCAGAGTTTGTTGGTGTTGTAGTCAGAGGTTGTTGGTGTTGTAGTCAGAGGTTGTTGGTGTTGCTGTCAGAGGTTGTTGGTGTTGCTGTCTGAGTTTGTTGGTGTTGTAGTCAGAGGTTGTTGGTGTTGCTGTCAGAGTTTGTTGGTGTTGTGATCAGAGGTTATTGGTGTTGTAGTCAGAGATTGTTGGTGTTGTAGTCAGAGGTTGTTGGTGTTGCTGTCAGAGGTTGTTGGTGTTGCTGTAAGAGTTTGTTGGTGTTGTAGTCAGAGGTTGTTGGTGTTGTAGTCAGAGGTTATTGGTGTTGTAGGCAGAGATTGTCGGTGTTGCTTTCTGAGGTTGTTGGTGTTTCTGTCAGAGGTTATTGGTGGTGTAGTAAGATATTGTTGGTGTTGCTGCCAGAGGTTGTTGGTGTTGTAGTCAGAGATTGTTGATGTTGCTGTCAGCGGTTGTTGGTGTTGTAGTCAGAGAGTGTTGGTGTTGCTGTCAGAGGCTATTGGTGTTGTAGTCAGAGGTTGTTGGTGTTGCAGTCAGAGATTGTTGGTGTTGTAGTCAGAGGTTGTTGGTGTTGTAGTCAGATGTTGTTGGTGTTGTAGTCAGAGATTGTTGGTGTTGTAGTCACAGGTTATTGATGTTGTAGTCAGAGGTTGTTGGTGTTGTAGTCAGAGATTGTGGGTGTTGTAGTCAGAGGTTGTTGATGTTGTAGTCAGAGGTTGTTGATGTTGTAGTCAGAGGTTGTCGGTGTTGTAGTCAGAGATTATTGGTGTTGTTGTCAGAGGTTGTTGGTGTTGTAGTCAGAGGTTGTTGATGTTGTAGTCAGAGGTTGTTGATGTTGTAGTCAGAGGTTGTTGGTGTTGTAGTCAGAGATTATTGGTGTTGTTGTCAGAGGTTGTTGGTGTTGTAGTCAGAGGTTGTTGATGTTGTAGTCAGAGGTTGTTGGTGTTGTAGTCAGAGATTGTTGGTGTTGTAGTCAGAGGTTATTGGTGTTGTAGTCAGAGATTGTTGATGTTGCTGTCAGAGATTGTCGGTGTTGCTGTCAGAGGTTGTTGGTGTTGCTGTTGGAAGTTGTTGATGTTGTAGTCTGAGATAGTTGGTGTTGTAGTCACAGATTGTTGGTGTTGTAGTCAGAGGTTGTTGGTGTTGTAGTCAGAGGTTGTTGGCATTGCTGTCAGAGGTTGTTGGTGTTGCTGTCATAGGTTGTTGATGTTGCTGTCAGAGGTTGTTGGTGTTGTAGTCTAAGGTTGTTTGTGTTGTAGTCAGAGGTTGTTGGTGTTGTAGTCAGAGGTTGTTGGTGTTGTAGTCAAAGGTTGTTGGTGTTGTAGTCAGTGGTTGTTGGTGTTGTAGTCGGAGGATGTTGGTGTTGTAGTCAGAGGATGTTTGTGTTGTAGTCAGAGGATGTTGGTGTTGTAGTCAGAGGTTGTTGTTGTTGCTGCCAGTGGTTGTTTGTTTTGTAGTCTAAGGTTGTTTGTTTGTGTCGTAGTCAGAGGTTGGTGGTGTTGCTGCCAGTGGTTGTTGGTGTTGTAGTCAGAGGATGCTGGTGTTGCTGCCAGTGGTTGTTGGTGTTGTAGTCCGAGGATGTTGGTGTTGTAGTCAGTGGTTGTTGGTGTTGTAGTGAGAGGATGTTGGTGCTGTAGTCAGAGGTTGTTGGTGTTGTAGTCAGTGGTTGTTGGTGTTGCTGTCAGAGGATGTTTGTGTTGTAGTCACAAGATGTTTGTGTTGAGTCAGAGGATTTTGGTGTTGTAGTCAGAGGTTGTTGGTGTTGTAGTCAGAGGTTGTTGGTGTTGTAGTCAGAGGATGTTTGTGTTGTAGTCAGAGAATGTTGGTGTTGTAGTCAGAGGTTGTTGGTGTTGTAGTCAGAGGATGTTGGTGTTGTAGTCAGAGGATGTTGGTGGTGTAGTCAGAGGATGTTTGTGTTGTAGTCAGAGGATGTTGGTGCTGTAGTCAGAGGATGTTGGTGTTGCTGTCAGAGTTTGTTGGTATTGTAGTCAGAGGATGTTGGTGTTGTAGTCAGAGGATGCTGGTGTTGTAGTCAGAGGTTGTTGGTATTGTTGTCTAAGGTTGTTTGTGTGGTAGTCAGAGGATGTTGGTGTTGTAGTCAGAGGATGTTTGTGTTGTAGTCAGAGGTTGTTGGTGTTGTAATCAGAGGATGTTTGTGTTGCTGTCAGAGTTTGTTGGTGTTGTAGTCAGAGGATATTGGTGTTGTATTCAGAGGATGTTGGTGCTGTAGTCAGAGAATGTTGGTGTTGGAGTCAGAGGTTGTTGGTGTTGTAGTCTAAGGTTGTTTGTGTGGTAGTCAGAGGATGTTGGTGTTGAAGTCAGAGGATGTTGGTGTTGTAGTCAGAGGATGTTGGTGTTGTAGTCAGAGGATGTTTGTGTTGTAGTCAGAGGATGTGGTGTTATAATCATAGGTTGTTGGTGTTGCTGCCAGAGGTTGTTGTTGTTGCAGTCAGTGGTTGTTGGTGTTGTAATCAGAGGCCGTTGGTGTTGTTGTCAGAAGTTGTTTGTGTTGTCGTCAGTGGTTGTTGGTGTTGTAGTCGGAGGTTGTTATTGTTGAAGCCTCAGGTTATTGGAATTGCTGCCAGAGGATGTTGGTGTTTCAGTCAGAGGTGCTGATGTTCCTACCAGAGGTAGTAGATGTTTAAGTAACAGGTTGCTATTCTCCCCGAAAAAAAATTAGGGAGCATTTTAGTCACCGCTTTGTCTGTCCGTCCTATCGTCCGTCCATCCGTCCTTCCGTCACACTTTCTTGTCCGGAGTATTTCTCAGCAACTCAACTACTGGCTGGAGTTCAACGAAACTTTATGGGAAGCTTCATTACCAAGAGGAGGTGTGCATATTACCATGACGTTCAGCTTCAATGATTTTTCTTAGAGTTATACGACTTTGCATATTTCTGAAATTGGTATATAGTGTACAATTCTTGACTTTCTTGTGCTGACTATTTCTCAGCAACTAATGGCCGGAATTCTAGGAAACTTCATGGGAAGCTTCATTACCAAGAGGAGGTGTGCATATTACCAGGACATTCTGCTTCAGTGATTTTTCTCAGACTTATAGGACTTTGCATATTTCTGAAATAAGTATATAACTTTGTGTCCACTCTGAAACTTTTTAATGCCTGGATGGATTTTAATATAACTTCAGATTATTATTCCACCTGACTAGACCATGTGTCGCATACAACTCCCATGCTCGTAGGTCCAAGGTAAAGGACACAATAAAAGGTCAAAGGTCATTAATTCTGGTTACCGCACAAGTACTTCTTAACGCCTGGAAGGATTTTAATATAACTACAGATTATTATTCCCCATGACTAGACGATGTGTCGCATACAACTCCCATGCTCGTTGGTCAAAGGTCAAGGTAACAATTCAAGGTCAAAGGTCATGAATTTTTGTTTCCGCTCCATAACTTCTAAACGCCTTGATGGATTTTAATATAACTTTAGATTATTATTGCACATGACCAGACGATGTGTCGGGTACATCCGTCAAGGTATGTGGGTCCAAGGTTACACGTAAAAGGTCAAATATTAGAATGAACTTTTTGTAGGAAGCATAATTTTTGCCAACATGTATGGGATGTAATAACTTGGTGGGAATGAAGATCATTATGAGGCAGTGTGTCACAACAACAAACACTTGTGTTGCTGAAATCTCAAGATATTTGT
Organism: Congeria kusceri; assembly: GCA_027627225.1. Lineage (NCBI taxonomy): Eukaryota > Metazoa > Mollusca > Bivalvia > Myida > Dreissenidae > Congeria > Congeria kusceri. The sequence continues at coordinate 30,743,324 of CM051028.1, read as the reverse complement.
CCAGGGCATAATATTGTACTCTGACATTGTTTTGCCTTCCTCTGACGAGCATATGCTTATGAGGCATATGTCACATCCTGTGACAAGCCTTGTTCTTAAGAGTTATGGGACTTCTGAAATATAGTACACATTTCTATTGATATTTAGTAGGGATGGGACCGAATATATGAATATTCGAATATTTGAATTTGGATAATATTCGAATATAAAAAAACGAATACGAATATTCGATTTTCAATTTTATTTAAAAAAAAAATCTTTAAAAAATCATGTTTTTTTCCAGTTTGATTGCAAAGTTAACATGAATTCCAGTCGTATTTCCTGCCGAGCAGGTGGGCGGGGGCAGTGTAACGTTTTCACAACACATGCCAGACATGTCCAATTAACGACAATTGATAATTGGCAGGGGGGCCACGTCTTTACAAGGGCCGCGAATTAACGGTGTGTAGGAAGCACGAATATGACGTATTGTATCCACAAATAACAAAACTGGGCCATGTTTTGATAACGGTTTCACAGTTTGCACAAGGCGTACATTGTTGTTTATTGTCCTTAAGTGACATCTATACGGTTAACTTGTTTACAGTAAATTACAATTACTCTCTAAGTAAACCAATCAAAATGAAACCATTATCAGCCAATCAATTTCTTTAACAAAATTAGCACGATCTGGTCGATCTTAATATACGTCACTTGTAAATTATTCTCCATTATATCAACACCGTATATTATACACGAGTCTTGATTGCCACCAACATGTGCTTGGAAGTACTTTACGCGGTCATTAGACAAAACCCAGGCAACATGTAATCTATGTAATGAGAAATTTGTGTACGGAACGATTAACAAATTAATTAACAATACATTTAACAATATCTTACATTTCTTTATATTTGCCTAACATTCACTAAGTTATATCGCTCATTACCACTGAAACAAGTAAAACAACTACGTACACGTAGTATACATATTTCGGATAGGTAAATATTCGGACAGAGTGCCGTATATAGTAGTATTTACAATACGAATATTAGAATATATTCGAATACCTAAAACGAATATTCGAATATTGATTTCAGTATTCGGTCCCATCCCTAATATTTAGTCATTTTAATATCTTTGCCCTTCTCATTGCATTTATATTGCTTGACAAAGCAGGTTTGGGAGCATCCATCAGTTTAACTGATATCCTTGTTTTTGTTGCTGGCAGAAGATGTTAATGTTTCAGTCGGAGGTTGTTGGTGTTGCTATGAGAGGTCCTTAGTGTTGGGAGTTGTTGGTGTTGCTATGAGAGGTGCTTCGTGTTGGGTGTTACAGGTTGTTGGTGTTCCTGTCGGCGGATGTTGATGTTTCAGTAAGAGGTTGTTTATTTTCTTCATATCAGTGGTTGTTGATGTTGTAGTCCGAGGTTGTTGGTGTTTCTGTCAGCGGATGTTGATATTTCAGTCAGAGGTAGTTAATTTTGATGTCAGAGGTTGTTGTTGTTGCAGTCAGAGGTTGTTAATGTTTCAGTCAGTGGTGGTGTTGTTGGGATCAAAGGTTGCTGGTGTTGCTATGAGAGAATGTTGAAATTAGTGGTTGTTGGTGTTGTAGTAACAAGTTGTTTATGTTGCAATCTGAAGTCACGTGTGTTTATCCTGATGTTGTTGTGTTGCAGTCAGAGGTTGTTGGTGTTGTAATCAGAGGTTGTTGGTGTTACAGTCAGAAGATGTTGGTGTTGTAGTCAGAGGTTGTTGATGTTGCAGTCAGAGGTTGTTGATGTTGTAGTCGGAGGATGTTGGTGTTGTAGTCAGAGGATGTTGGTGTTGTAGTCAGAGGTTGTTGGTGTTGCAGTCAGAAGTTGTTGATGTTGTATTCGGAGGATGTTGGTGTTGTAGTCAGAGGATATTGGCCTTGTGATAGTTTGTAGGTGTTGCTATAGGAAGATATTGGTGTTGTAATCAGAGGTTGTTGGTCTTGTTGTCAAAGGTTGTTATACCTCCACAAACAAAGTTTAGGGGGGGGGGGTATATAGGAGTGAGCTTGTGAGTCTTTTGGTTTTTGGTTTCCGGATGATAACTCAAGAAAGGCTTGACATATTCAGATAATTTTTGGTACACGTGTAACATAATAGAAAACAAGTCAAGTTCGATGTTGGTTACAAACAACTAAATTTTGACAGAGTTATGGCCCCTTTTCTACTTAAAATTCCCTAAAAACATGGTTTCCGGATGATAACTTAAGAAAGGCTTGACATATTCAAAAAAATTTTGGTACACATGTGAAGCATCATAAAATACGGGTCAAGTTCAACTTTGGTTACAAACCACTACAGGTCAAGTTCGATGTCATTTACAAACCACTTAATTTTGACAGAGTTATGGCCCCTTTTCGACTTAAAATTCCCTAAAAACATAATTTCCGGACAATAACTCAAGAATGATTGACATATTCAAATAATTCTTGGTACACATGTGAAGCATCATAAAATACGGATCAAATTCAACTTTGGTTACAAACCACTAAATTCTGACAGAGTTATGGCCCTTTATTTGACCTAAAATCCCGAAAGACATGGTTTCCTGACGAGAACTCAACAATGACTTGACATATTTAAATAATTATTGGTACACATGTGTAGCATCATAAAATACAGGTCAACACTTTTGTTACAAACCACTAAATTTTGACACAGTTATGGCCCCTTTTTGACTCAAATTCCGGAAAAAAAACCTGGACAATAACTCATGAAAGGCTTCACATATTTAAATTATTTTTGGTACATAGGTGTAACATCATGAAATACAGATTAAGTTCAACTTTGGTTACAAACCACTAAATGTTGACAGAGTTATGGCTCCTATTGAAATTAAATTTTTCCAAATACGCTGTTGACCATTCACAAATTAAAGCATTCTCTCTCTGTCCATTTCTTTCGAGTGGATGCCATAGTTTTGTGACAGGGCCATATTGTTGGGGTATATCCATCACTCATGTGACAATTCTAGTTGGTTTTGCTGTCAGAGGTTGTTGGTCTGGTTGTCAGAGGTCTCTTGGTGTTGCTGTCAGAGGATGGTTCTGTTTCAGTCAGAGGATTTTGGTTTTGAAGTCGGAGGTTGTAATTGTTGCTGTGAGAGGTTGTTGTGAGAGGTTAGTGTCGCTGTCAGTTGTTGTTGGTGTTGCAGTGAGAGGTTGTTATTGTTGTAGTTAGAGGATGATGGTGTTTCTGTCAGACGTTTTCAGGTGTTTTAGTTAGAGGATGTTGGTGTTGCTGTCAGACGTTGTTAGTGTTGTAGTCAGAGGTTGTTGGTGTGGATGTCAGAGAATGTTGGTGTTGCTGTCAGACGATGTTGGTATTGCTGTCATAGGTTGTTGTAGTCAAATGTTGCTGGTGTTGCAGTCAGTTGTAGGATTTTGAAATAACTTTGCAGAAATGTTAAGCATAATGGGATGGTGTGTCACGCGCAAGAACAAAGGTCCAAGGTCAAGGTCACAATTAAAGGTCAAATATAAGAATTTAAGCCATAGACCCTGTCCGGAGCATAATTTTGTCCAACATGAAAGGAATTTCAAATAACATAGCAAAAATGTTATGCATAATGAGACGGTGTGTCGCGCGCAAGAACCAGGGTCCTAGGTACACAAGTGTTAAAGCTGAAGTCCATAGAATATTATTTAATACATCTTAAATTGGCATAAGTTCTAATGAAGGTTAATGGCGTTTATTCAGCTGAAAACTGTTTCTCATTTACGGAAAGCATTTAATAATGTATATGCTCGAAAACGCTTGGTACAAACGGAATTTACACTAATGTACATGCTGAGTTACTCCAGAGGCATCACCAACTATCGCATACAGTAACTATCAGATAAAAACTTAACAAAAACGTTATTATTTTACTGATTTCAATGTGGTTTTAGCTCAACTATTAGAAGAAAAGGTGAGCTTTCCTACTACCCCCGGCGTCGGCGTCCGCATCTGAATTTGGTTAAAGTTTTTATTCAGAAGTCTTGTAACTTCAAAACTACGTAAGTTATTCAGTTGAAACTTGGAATATACATTTGTCATCAACTCCAGTGTCAGGGGCAACATTTCCCATAATTCTCTTTTGTATTTTGACAGAGTTATGCCCCTTTTTCACTTAGATTTTCTGGTTCAAGTTTATATTCAAAAGTTTTGTAACTTCAAAACTACATAAGTTATTCACTTGAAACATTGAACTAACCTTTGTCATCAACTATAGTATCAGGGGCAACATTACCATAACTCTGTTTTGTATTTTGACAGAGTTAGCCCACTTTTTACATAGACTTTGTTGTTAAAGTTTTTGTTCCAAAAATGTATAAACTTATGAAGGCTTCACTTAAAAGTTTTGTATTTTAACAAATTTATGCACCTTCCACATGTACCAACTGAAATACTTCAAATAGTTGAGCGCGCTGTCCTCTGACAGCTCTTGTTTGTATTTGGATCGATAAGATGTCTATTAGAAACGATTTCTGCAAAGTTTTATTTATTAACATATTTCTGGACTGCTGGTTTAATCATGGTGCATCGCGCACAAGAACCAAGTCCCTAGGTCCAAAGTCAAGGTCACACTTAAAGGTCAAAGGTCAAATTTAAGAATTTAAGCCAGACACCCTGTCTGGAGCATTATTTTGTCTAGCATTGAAGGAATTTCAAATAACTTTGCAGACATGTTAAGCATGATGGGATCGTGAGTCACGTGCATGAACCAGGTCCCTAGATCCAAGGTCAAAGTCACAATTAAAGGTCAAAGACCAAAGTATAAGTATAAATGTTAAGATTCTTGTTCAGGGGTGGTATTCTGAACCTTTCTAAGACAATTTTTTTCACTTTTTATGCATTATTTTCTGAAAATGTGACAAATTCTTAGTTTTTTTCTCTAATTTGTGTAAAAAAACATAGAAAAATCTAAGAATGATGATTATTGTCCTTAAAATAGATTTTTCTTAGACAAAAATAGTGTGTTTGTTATGTGTAGTTAGTCTATATTAAGAATGTTCTAAGAGTTTTCTTAAATTTAACTAAGATAATTATTTTCTTAAATTTTATCTAGGCATCTAAAAAGTTTCACAAAGAATTCTTACAGAATATAAAATACATGTTTAAGAAAAATAGTGATATGTCATTAAATTCGTAAACAAATATAACACAAACATTGAATTTTATAATAATATTGATATAAAAATTATGAAAAATATTAAAAATAAAACCATTTAATGAGACTTATGCAAAGATTAGCAGATTAACTCGATGTTACTCGAGTTTATATTAGAGTTTATTAATTTCCAATGACAAAAACAGTATTTAATTTTTATCTTAAGAAAAATCTAAACTTTAAGACTGGTGCAAAGCTTTCTAACATTTAAAGACAACGACAGTAATTATTATATTATTTCTAAGATAATTTTATGATAATTAGAGAAAAACTAAGAACAATTTTAGATTTTAAGAGAATAATGGCAATTCATTAGAAAATTTATAAATTTAAATGATTTATTGCCATTTTTATATTTCTAGTTTTAAGAGAATGTTGGTGTTCTGTCAGAGGATGTTGGTATTGATGTCAGTGGTTCTTGATGTTGTTTGACCTGAGGTTGTTGGTGGTGTTGCTGTCAGAGGTTGTTGTTATTGATGTCAGAGATTGTTGATGTTGTTTGTCTGAGGTTTTAGGTTTTCCAGTCAGAAGTTTTTGATGTTGCTGTTAGAGCATGTTCGTGTTGCTATCAGAGGTTGTTGGTGTTGTAGTCAGAGTTTGTTGGTGTTGTAGTCAGAGGTTGTTGGTGTTGTAGTCAGAGGTTTTTGGTGTTGTAGTCAGAGGTTGTTGGTGCTGTAGTCAGAGGTTGTTGGTGCTGTAGTCAGAGGTTGTCCGTGTTGTAGTCAGAGGTTGTTGGTGCTGTAGTCAGAGGTTGTTGGTGTTGTAGTCAGTGATTGTTGGTGTTGCTGTCACAGATTGTTGGTGTTGCTGTCACAGATTGTTGGTGTTGCTGTAACAGGTTGTTGGTGTTGCTGTCACAGATTGTTGGTGTTTCTGTCAGAGGTTGTTGGTGTTGTAGTCAGAGGTTGTTGGTGTTTCTGTCAGAGATTGTTCGTGTTGTTGTCAGAGATTGTTGGTGTTGTAGTCAGAAATTGTTGGTGTTCTAGTCAGAAGTTGTTGGTGTTGTTATCAGAGGTTGTTGGTGTTGTAGTCAGAGGTTGTTGGTGTTGCTTTCAGAGGTTGTTGGTGTTGCTTTCAGAGGTTGTTGGTGTTGTAGTCAGAGGTTGTTGGTGTTGTTATCAGAGGTTGTTGGTGTTGTAGTCAGAGGTTGTTGGTGTTGCTTTCAGAGGTTGTTGGTGTTGCTTTCAGAGGTTGTTGGTGTTGTAGTAACAGATTATTGGTTTTGCAATCAGAAGTTGTTGTTGTGGTTGCCAGAGGTTGTTGGTGTTGACATGTCAGAGGATGTTGCTGTTGTTGTTGCTGTCAGAGGTTGTTGATGTTGCACTCAGAGGATGTTGGTTTTGATGTCATAGGATATTGGTGTTGCAGTGAGAGTATGTTGGTGTTGCACTCAGTGGATGTTGTTGTTGCAGTCAAAAGATGTTGGTATTGATGTAAATGGATGCTGGTGTTGCTGTCAGAAGATGTTGTTGTTGATGTAAGTGGTTGTTGGTTTTTGCAATCAGAGCTTGTTGGTGTTGCTGTCAGAGCCTGTTGTTGTTGATGTAAGAGCCTGTTGTTGTTGATGTAAGTGGATATTGTTGTTTTAGTCATTATGTTGGCATTGTAGTTCGAAATTGTTGTTGTTGATATTAGAGAATGTTGTTGTTGCTGACTGAGGTTGTTGTTGTTGCTGTCATAGGTTGTTGATGTTGCAATCAGAGATTGTCGATATTAGTGGTTGTTGGTGTGGCAGTCAGGTTGTTTATGTTGCAGTCTGAAGTTGTGTGTGTTTATTCAGAGGTTGTTGTGTTGTAGTCAGAGATTGTTGATGTTTCAGTCATATGTAGTTGGTGCTGATGTTAGAAACAGTTGGTGTTGATTTAATTGGATGTTGGTGTTGATATTAGAGGTTGTTGGCGTTGAAGTCAGAGTTTGTTGATGTTGCAGTCAGATGTTGTTGGTGTTACTGTTAGATGATGTTAGTATTGCAGCCAGTGGTTGTTGTTGTTGCTGTCACAGGTTGTTGGTAATGTAGTCAGAGCTTGTTATGCCCCCCATTGAAGATGGCGGTGTATATTGGTTTGCTAATGTCGGTCGGTCCGTCAGTTGGTCCGTCTGTAGACCACTTTCATTTCCACTCTCTAAATTCAACGGTTTTCATCTGATCTTCACCAAACTTCATGAAAATGTTTGTGGGCATAATAGCTAGGTCAAGTTCGATAATCATTAAAATCGCCCCAGGAATTGTGGAGTTATGGCCCGTGAATTGTCTAACATTAGCCTTTTTAGCTGTTTCCGCTCTCTAAGTCCAGTAGTTTTCATCCAATCTTCACTAAACTTCATGAAAATGTTTGTAACAATATCTAGATCAAGTTCAATAATCAGCCAAATTGTCCCAGGAATTGTGGAGTTGAGGCCCGTGAATTGTCTAAAATTAGCCTTTTTAGCTGTTTCCGCTCTCTAAGTCCAGTAGTTTTCATCCAATCTTCACCAAACTTCATAAAAATGTTTATAATAATTATATCTAGGTCAATTTCGATGATCAGCAAAATCGCCGTTGGAATTGTGGAGTTGTAGCCCTTGAATTATCTAAAATTAGCCTTTTTAGCCATTTCCGCTCTCTAAGTCTAACATTTATCATCCAATCTTCACGAAACGTCATGAAAATGTTTTTAATAATAATATCTAGGTCAAGTGTGATAGTCAAACAAATTGCTCCGGGAATTGTGGAGTTATTGCCCTTGAATTATCTGAAATTGGCCTTTTTAGCGGTTTCCGCTCTCTAAGTCCAACAGTTTTAATCCGACAGTCTCGGCCAAGTTCGCCTCAGTAATTGTGGAGTTATGGCCCATGAATTATCTAAAATTGACTGTTCCGTTCTATAAGTCCAACAGTTCATAGCTGATCTTCACAGAATGTGGTGAAAATCTTTGTGGGCGTATTATCTCGTTTATTTTGTCAAAAGATGTTGGTGTTGATGTCAGAGATTGTTGTTGTTGCTGTCAATGGTTGGTTGTTGGTGTTGTGATTAGAGGTTGTTGGTGTTGCAGCTAGAGGTTTTTGGTGTTGCAGTCAGAGGTTGTTGGTGTTCTAGTAAGTGGATGTTATTGTTGAACTCAGATGTTGTTGGTGCTGCTGTCAGGCATCCTTGGTGTTGCTGTCAGTAGATGTTGGTATTGCAGTCAGAGGTTATTGGTGTTGCTGTCAGAGGATGTTATGTTGCAGTCAGAGGTGTTTGGCGTTGATATGAGAGGATGTTTGTGGTTATGTCAGTGGGTTAATGGTGTTGCTGTCTGAGGTCGTTGGTATTGCTGTCAGAGGATGTTTGTGTTGCAGTCAGAGGATTTTGATGTTGCAGTCAGATGTTGGTGTTGATTTCTGTGGATGTTGGTGTTGATATGCGTGGATGTTGGTGTTGTAGTTAAGGGTTGTTGGTGTTTTTAGTCAGAGGTCGTTGGTGTTGTAGTCAGAGCTCGTAGTCAGATGTCATTGGTGTTGCAGTTTGTACGGTGGCATAGATCTGACATGTGCATATTTTTATTTATGTCATTTCCACAACATATTAAGCAGTGGGAACAAGATCTTATCTCGTGGGAACAACATAATTATGTCGTGGTAACGTCATTCAGTCTTGGGAACGAGATAATGAACTCGTAGTAACGACATATTAAGTAATGGGAAAGAGATCTTTTCTCCTGGAAACAACATAAATAATGCGTGGGAATGACATATTAAGTTGTGGGAACCAGATAATTAACTCGTGGTCATGACATATTATGTAGTGGGAATGAGATATATTTGTTGAGGGAACGACTTAATGAGCCAATCAAACTCCCAACTCCAGATATGCCAATGTAAAGTGGAAGTTGAATGTCCCTAGGTGAGTGGGAATCTGACAGAGTTGTGATTGTCATTGGCTCATTAAGTCGTTCCCATTAGTTATTATTTCGTTCCCACGAGAAAGATCTCGTTCCACTACTTGGTATGTCGTTACCACAAGTTAATTATCTGTTTGTGAATGAAATAAATAAAAAAAACATGCACATGTCACATCTGTTCTCCGTATGTAAGTTTTATCAATGTTAGAACCTGAAATTATTTTACAATTGCGAATCTTACAAATATAAATTGCACTTTGCTAAAATTACAACCTTAATTTTGTTGAGCATTTGTGATTATTACAACCTAATTTTTTTATTTGCAAATATTACAATTTAAAATTATTTTGCATTTGCGATTATTACAACCTCATTTTTTTGCATTTGAGAACATTACAACTTTAAATTATTTTGCCTTTGCGAAAGATATTCCGACCTTCATTATTTTTGCATTTGCGAAAATTACAAGTTTAAATTATTTTGCATTTGCCAATATTACAACCTGAATTTTTTGGCATTTGCGAATGTCACAGCTTAAAATTATTTTGCATTTGCGATTATTACAACATGATTTTTTTTGAAATTGTGAAAATTACAATTTAAAATTATTTTGCATTTGTGATTATTACAACTTTAAATAATATTTCATTTGCGAGTATTACAAGTTAAAATTATTTTGAATTTGCGAGTATTACAACATAATTATTTTTTGCATTTGCGTATTTTACAACTTAAGATTGTTTTGCATTTGCGAACTCAGCGCAGTGGTTACTTCCTCATTGGTAATCTCTCAATTACCACTGCCACCAAGCAAACTTCTGGCAGTGGTTACTTCCCCATTGGTACTCTTTCAGTTAACACTGCCACCAAGAATTAAAAACTTACATATTCGGAATTTTTCAGGGGAGATGATTATGAGGAGATTGAAGAATTATTTATTAGAACATTTTAATTGAATCATTATTATTTCATAACAATGATACATGTTGCGTGTTATTGGTCCAGGTACAACGAGTTAAAATGAAAAAAAAACTAAATTAGTAAACATAACAACTCAAGGATTTTACGTTGTCCACGTTTTTATCACTTCCATCGCGAGTTAAATAATTACAGATTTCGAAGTTTCCAGGGAAAACGTTTATGACAAAATTGATCATTTATTGTTTTCGAAATTTTAATTTTATCATTATTTTTTATAACAATGACACAGACATGTTGCATTAGTGGTCCAGATATATATATTACGAGTTAAATCTATCTTCAGAATACAGCCGTCTGCTGATTGCGATGATGCATGGACCCAAGTCTCGTCAGGAATAGTTTAGGAGTAAGGAGTTAATTATTTCTAGAACAAATCAGAGAACAAATCAAAGGTGACATCAGGACACATTCACCTGATTCAAGGCGATTTCATTTTAGGAAATACCAGCCCTCAGCAGGAAACTGTCGCCAGTTTTATATACAATTATTGCAGGAAATACATGTACACACTCCCAGCAGGAACTGACGCCGGCTTTAATAACTAGCTTTGCAGGAAAAAGCAACTCCGGGGCAGGAAACTGTCGCCAACTTAAACAAGTATTGCAGAAAATACCAACTCTCGGTAGAAAATTATCGCGGCATTGCAGAAAATACCAACTCTCAGCAGGAAACTGTCGCGGCATTGCAGAAAATACCAACTCTCAGTAGGAAACTGTCGCAGCATTGTAGGAAATACGATGACTGTTCATTTAATACCCGGACAACCGCTATATCTGAAAAAATTATAGGTTTATAATAATGAAAAACGACTGAATGTACACCATTATTGTATTTACATACAAAATTTCAACAAGATACGACCAAGGGTTCACAAATAAATAACATATGAGCATGTACATTTAACTGGGGTCTGCCCAGGTCGACGTCAAAATATTATGACGTTACTCCACTCCAAATGTCATTCTTTAACAAAGTATCGGCCAGACGCGGCCAAGCACTTCTCGAGTAAACGAACCACTGTTTATTACAAGAAACAATATTTCTCTAGTAGTTGTTCTACGATCAGCATCCAATAATTGTTTCACTAACGGCAATTTTCGACTGGCCAGGTCTCGGATCATCATGTGTTGATTCTCTGCCACCATAAAAACTTTTATACCATGTATAAACAGTTATTCGCTTAACCGAGGATTCCCCAAATGACTTACCTAAAAGATTTTTCGATTGCATGGCGTATGTCCAGTACTTTCACAAAACTGTTTTATAGCCCGTTGTTTTTAGCTCACCTGAGCACAACGTGTTCATAGTGAGCTTTTGTGATCACATTTTGTCTGTCGTTCGTCGTTAGTCATTCGTCGTTCGTTGTCAATATTTACCTTGTGAACACTCTAGAGGCCACATTTATTGGCCAATCTTCATGAAACTTGGTCAGAATATTTGTCCCAATGATATCTCAGCCGAGTTCGAAACTGGGTCATGTGGGGTCAAAAACTAGGTCACTAGGTCAGTTTGAAGAAAAAGCTTGTGAACACTCTAGAAGTCACATTTTTGGCCCAATCAACATGAAACTTGCTCAAAACATTTGTTCTAATGATATCTCAGCTGAGTTCGAAAATGGTTTCGATCCGTTGAAAAACATGGCCACCAGGGGGTGGGGCAGTTTTCCTTATATGGCTATAGAAAAAGCTTGTGAACACTCTAGAAGTCACTTTTTTTGCCCAATCAACATGAAACTTGCTTTGAACAGTTGTTGTTATGATATCTCGGCCGAGTTCGAAAATGGCTACGCTCGGTTGAAAAACATGGCCGCCAGGGGGCGGGGTAGTTTTCCCTATGTTCCCTTGTCACATTTTTCCCAATTTTCATGAAACTTGGTCAGAACATTTGTCCCAATGATATCTCTGACCGAGTTCGAATTTGGGTCATGTGGGGTCAAGAACTAGGTCACTAGGTCAAATTGAAGTAAAAGCTAGTTAACACTAGAAGTCACATTTTTTGTCCAATTTTCATGAAACTTGCTCAGAACATTTGTCCCAATAATATCTCGGATGAGTACGAAACTGGGTTATGTGGGTGTGGTTGCCAGAGGTTGTTGGTGTTGACATGTCAGAGGATGTTGCTGTTGTTGTTGCTGTCAGAGGTTGTTGATGTTGCACTCAGAGGATGTTGGTTTTGATGTCATAGGATATTGGTGTTGCAGTCAGAGTATGTTGGTGTTGCACTCAGTGGATGTTGTTGTTGCAGTCAAAAGATGTTGGTATTGATGTAAATGGATATTGGTGTTGCTGTCAGAGGATGTTGTTGTTGATGTAAATGGTAAGAGGATGTATTGCAGCCAGTGGTTGTTGTTGTTGCTGTCACAGGTTGTTGGTAATGTAGTCAGAGCTTGTTATGCCTCCCATCAAAGATGGCGGTGTATATTGGTTTGTTGATGTCGGTCAGTCCGTCAGTCGGTCGGTCGGTAGACCACTTTCGTTTCCGCTCTCTAAGTTCAACGGTTTTCATCTGATCTTCACCAAACTTCATGAAAATGTTTGTAATAATATCTAGGTCAAGTATGATAATCAGCCAAATCGCCCCAGGAATTGTGGAGTTAAGGCCCATGAAATATCTAAAATACCCGTTTCCAGTCTTTAAGTCATTCGTTTTCATTCAATCTTCACCAAACTTCATGAAAATGTTTATAATAATTATATCTAGGACAAGTTCGATAATCAGCCAAATCGCCGTAGCAATTGTGGAGTTATGGCCCTTGAATTAGCTAAAATTAGCCTTTTTAGCCGTTTCCGCTCTCTAAGTCTAACAGTTATCATCCAATCTTCACGAAACTTCATGAAAATGTTTGTAATAATAATATCTAGGTCAATTTTGATAATCAACCAAATTGCTCCAGGAATTGTGGAGTTATTGCCATTGACTTATCTGAAATTGGCCTTTTTAGCAGTTTCCGCTCTCTAAGTCCAACAGGTTTCATCTAATTTTCACCAAGCTTTATGAACATGTTTGTGGGCATAATATCTTGGCCAAGTTCGCCTCAGTAATTGTGGAGTTATGGCCCATGAATTATCTAAAATTGGCTGTTCCGTTCTCTAAGTCCAACAGTTCATAGCTGATCTTCACAGAATGTGGTGAAAATCTTTGTGGGCGTATTATCTCGTTTAATTTGTCAAAAGATATTGGTGTTGATGTCAGAGATTGTTGGTTGTTTCTGTCAGATGTTGTTGTTGTTGCTGTCAATGGTTGGTTGTTGGTGTTGTGATTAGACGTTGTTGGTGTTGCAGCTAGAGGTTTTTGGTGTTGCAGTCAGATGTTGTTGGTGTTCTAGTAAGTGGATGTTATTGTTGAACTCAGATGTTGTTGGTGCTGCTGTCAGGCATCCTTGGTGTTGCTGTCAGTAGATGTTGGTGTTGCAGTCAGAGGTTATTGGTGTTGCTGTCAGAGGATGTTATGTTTCAGTCAGAGGTGTTTGGTGTTGATATGAGAGGATATTTGTGGTTATGTCAGTGGATTGTTGGTGTTGCTGTCTGAGGTCGTTGGTGTTGCTGTCAGAGGATGTTTGTGTTGCAGTAAGAGGATGTTTGTGTTGCAGTCAGAGGATTTTGATGTTGCAGTCAGATGTTGGTGTTGATATCCGTGGATGTTGGTGTTGTAGTTAAAGGTTGTTGGTGTTTTAAGTCAGAGGTCGTTGGTGTTGTAGTCAGAGCTTGTAGTCAGAGGTCATTGGTGTTGCAGTTTGTACGGTGGCATAGATCGGACATATGCATATTTTTATTTATGTCGTGTCCACAACATATTAAGTAGTGGGAACAAGATCTTGTCTCGTGGGAACAACATAATTATGTCGTGGTAACGTCATTCAGTCTTGGGAACAAGATGATTAACTTGTAGTAACGACATATTAAGTAATGGGAAAGAGATCTTTTCTCCTGGAAACAACATAAATAATTCGTGGGAATGACATATTAAGTTGTGGGAACGTGAGTTATTAACTCGTGGTCATGAATATTACGTAGTGGGAACGAGATATATTTGTTGAGGGAACGACTTAATGAGCCAATAAAAATCCCAAATCTTATATGCCGATGTAAAGTGGAAGTTGAATGTCCCTAGGTGAGCGGGAATCTGTCAGAGTTGTGATTTTTATTGGCTCATTAAGTCGTTCCCACGACTTGGTATGTTACCACGAGTTAATTATCTGTTTGTGAATGAAATAAATAAAAAAAACATGCACATGTCACATCTATTCGCCGTAAGTAAGTTGATAAATGTTAGAACCTAAAATTATTTAGCAATTGCGAATCTTACAAATATTATTTGCACTTTGCGAAAATTGCATATTAATTTTGTTTAGCATTTGCGATTATTACAATTAATTTTATTTGCAAATACTACAATTTAAAATTATTTTGCATTTGAACCTATTTTTTTTTTGCATTTGCGAAAATTACAACTTTAAATTATTTTGCATTTGCGAAAGTTCTAGCCTTAAATTATTTTGCATTTACGATATTTACAACCTTTATTATTTTTGCCATTGCGATAATTACAAGTTAAAATTATTTTGCATTTCGAATATTACAAACTGATTTTTTTTTTGCATTTGCGAATGTTACAAGTTAAAATTATTTTGAATTTGCAATTATCACAACATCATTATTTTTGGCATTTGTGTATTTTACAACTTAAAATTGTTTTGCATTTGCGAACTCTGCGCAGTGGTTACTTCCTCATTAGTAATCTCTCAGTTACCCCTGCCACCAAGCAAACTTCTGGCAGTGGTTGGGCCAAGTCTTTTTGATTTTACGGTTTACAAAACCGGCGAAGGTAAATTTTCCGAAAGTGAAAAAAAATAAAAATATATAATTATGATTTTTTTTTTACCGATGGGGGACGAAACGTTCAAATTTTCGAATTATTTTGAGTACGAATATAATAATTTGTTTTTGACGGTATCACAGTGTGATTGCCGATCGAGATCAACAAATTGTTCCGGAATTTCACGGACAATTTTTTTAAGCAATGCGTCCGCCGTAGTTTATGTACATGTATGCCATGTAAAACCCGTGTTTTCTACAAAAGAGTGCGAAATGTCTGCTGAAACACGACGTCACGTTCCACGCATGGAAAGCGTGCGTGTACCGATCATGTGCTTTACATACATAAGGTCTTTAACATTTGACAAGCAGGCACGATGTGCACGAGGAAATTTTCCCGCCGTTTTTGCAGGAACAAGCATGTATATAATATAAATATATTTTAATCGAGATCTTTACAATTCACCAATTATTCAGTCAGTACTTTGTTCAACAGCTGTAACGACTAAATACATGCCTATATGTTGAATAAAATAGGCTCCATCAGTAGATCGAGTGTAACCAAAAGATTCGAGAACGACGAGAATAGTGGGTTTGGACATGACGTCACTGTGTGAATGTGATGCGTATTGGACATGAACTTCCGGAAAAAAATGATTACTTTCAGTTTCGCAACAACAATGATGCTTTTGCTTTTAAAAGGCTAGAGGTATGCCGTTCAAACGGTGATGTTTCGTTTATTTCATTTCGTTTAAACTTGTACAAAAAAACTGAAAACATCTTAGCCTTAATTTTAATAGCTAAAACGCACCAGATAACGTCATTTGACACATGCCGCAAAAAAATTTGACGTACGGAGGGGATACCCCTCCCTAACCCACCCATCTCGGGACGGGGACGCCTAAAAAAATCCTGTGGAAGGCACTGGTGGAAGGCACTTTCAGGTGGCCTTGGTAACAAATAATATCATTAGCTGACAAATCAATTGCAAAAATTGATGGCAACAGTTAATAGAACTCGGCTTGAAATGTACTAGCCGTATAGATGGATTAAGTATGCCAATACATTTATCCTAGAAGGTGTGTGTATTACTCTCATGCATCATCATGGATAATGTTGTGCAGTGCTTAAATAACAACAATCTTCATTTATGCTTAAAAATCTGGATTGATTCTGACATTAGACTGCAGAAGCACCATTAGCAAAAATGTTGGAAAATGGGAGCCTGGAAAGACAGGTAATTAAACAATGCAAATTCAATTTCAGTCAAGACGCTATGAATATTTTGTTCCTTGTATTTGTTTAAAATGACTGCAGTCTGTTAGAATCTAATTGCCTTGCAATTTCCATTTTCGAAAACGTATGTTATCCTTGTTCAAACACAAGTCATTCATGTTCACTTTGAATTAACTTTCTTTACATTTTATTTTTTATGCTGACTGTTGTAATTTTTCATAAAAATCCACTTGCCAGGATGGAAATTTGCCATTTTTTCACTGGTCAAGAGCAAATTTAGATGACCAGCTACCAGCAAAATATTACTTTTTGATGCCTAACTACAGTATTGTTATCAGACTCGGTTTCAGTGAGAAAAACTAATGTTAGTATTTTAATTGTATAAGTGGATTAAATAATCAATTAGATCAACATGTCTGATATGTTAATTTTAAGAGAACTTAATGATTTATGTTAATAAGAAATATAACACTGTTATGTACTTGTTTATTTGTTAAATATTACATTTTTTCTTATTTAAAGGGAAATAGTGTCGACATAATTTAGAAAATATGTAAAAATCATTTGTCAAGTCCTATTTAAATAGTTCTTTTTCTTCTTTTAGATTTAACAGCTAATGATTTTTCAGAAATATCTATTTTCCTTCAGATGAAACAACCAAACATTTTTAAGAATAAGCTGTGTTAACATTACTGGCAATCCTTGTAAGGTTGCAAAAGTGCAAATTAAAGCCTTCTATCTCTCTTTGACCACATAATGTGGGCAAACCTAGTGGTGAACAACCTGGTAATATACAATAAAGAAAACAACATTTGTATAATTATGGTTGCTATATGTTTATTTCATTTTATATAATATAGTTGTGTTTGCAATAATACTGTACACACCACACATTGTTTAAACTTTTCTTGTTTGCAATATGCATGCACAGTTGGAACTATGTGACAAAGGCTACAAACACTACTGTAGTCTACATAAATTATTCTGAAAATATACTGAATTGGCATACAATTCTGAATGCAAATATGATATTCCTTGTAATATAGGTTTTTACATTGTTCTAGCCTTTTAAAGGTTTGCCACTGGAGGTCTTCAAAGCATTGATCTATTTATTAATGGGTAACCAGGTTACTAAGGAATGGTGGTTTCACTGTATTATAATGTGGCCTCCATTTTTCCATTCTGGCCATATTGTACATGTATACACAGGTTGTTGCTTAGAAATACAAATTGGTAGCCGCATGTTTTGTATTGTGCCTGTCAGTTTGAAATAAAAATTGTGAATTTTCCTTGAGTTGCAGAGGTGTAATCATGTATAATGGATATGGTGTCTGCCTTTTGATTGAGCAATTCTGTGTATGATCCATATTAATGGAGCATTTGAATGGTCTTTCTCAAAAAGACACCCAGTACTGATTCTACTCAGGCAACAGATTAATTATTAATTCATTGTCAAAATATCTCAATATTAGTCAGGCTTTCGACACAGTGAAACTAAAATAAATAGTTTTAAACTAAATATGATTTTTAATTTCCCTCATTTTTCCTGCATGGATTTTTTTACACTTTTTCTCATAAGAAAATAGCAACCATAAACAAACATCTGGTAATGTTATCCATGATTTATTCAACAATATTAAAAAAACAGCCCACACAATACACCCAATGTAGTAACTTTTTCCCAAAAAATAATACATCTATTTGCTTAAATATTAATTTGTTTTCATATTTTTCCCTTTCTTTGAAGATTACAAAAGGGTGTGATTTTGGAAATACTTTAGTGAAGGAAATTGATTTTGCTAGAATATATAAAAAGTTGTCATTTCACAATTGTTTATGTTTGCATTTAAGGCTGTGGAAATCTGCAACCGAAGCTTACAATCATCGCTGTTTAAATTTAAAGTGCAACCACTTAACAAATCACTGTAACAAACATTTTACTACAGAGTCTGAGGCTTGCAGAACTTTAATGATATTTTATATTCTCAGAAAAGTCATGAAATACATATTTAGTTGCAGTATTTATATCAGTCAATTCAAGTTCATGTATGCTGCACTGGATTAAAGAAATGCATGCCATCTTTTTCAAAGCATATTCATGGGTCCCTCTCAAAAAAAACAAACATTATTTCTGGCATATTTGTATATTTCTAGTGCATGAATTATGATCTATTATATTATTATTGTTATTATTATTATTATACAGCTTTAATAGATAATATTTTATATTACAATGATGTGTTTATCAAATAATTAAAACATGATTTAAATGAAATGTTTTTAAATAAAAAGCAACAAATAAAAATAAAATGATGAAAACAAACAATAAATTATTTGTAATAATACAATATAATAAATAATAAATACTTATTTGTAAAAGTACAATGTAATAATAAGAATAATAATAATAATAAAAGATCTACTACTAATAATTATTATTATATTATTAATTTATTATTATAATTATTATTATCCAGTATAGGTCTAAGTGTTTGTTTACAATCGACGACCTTCCTAATATGGCGGACGCGCTGACGCATCCTATTGGATGTGACGCGGCATCTAGTTTTCTATATTTATGGTGAAAACGGTCTATTCGGAATTTTTCAGGGGAGACGATTATGAGGAGATTGAAGAATTATTTATTAGAACATTTTAATTGAATCATTATTATTTCATAACAATGATACATTCATGTTGCGTGTTATTGGTCCAGATGCAACGAGTTAAAATGAAAAAAAAAAATAATTAAGTAAACATAACAACGCAAGGATTTCACGTTGTCCACGTTTTTATCACTTCCACCGCGAGTTAAATACTTAAGATTTGGAGTTTCCATGGAAAACGTTTGTGAGAAAATTGAACATTTATTGTTTACGACATTTTATTTGAATCTTTATTTTTTTATAACAATGACACAGACATGTTGCATTATTGGTCCAGATATATAAAAGTGACATAAATTTCGGCATACTAGGTCTTAATCAATCATGTCTATTAATATATTTCCTTCTGAGTTCTGTTAACATAGAGCACTCCATAACAAAGTGAAATTCGTCATCAATTTTTATGCATTTTCTATCAGTATATGGAATAGCAGCTGGTTCATGCCATCGACCTGATTCTACAATAAGGCGATGAGAAGAAACTCTGAGTCCACATAATGCAATGCGGTATTTTTCATTTGCGACAATATTGAGGTAACATTTAAAATTATTATTTATGTTATTTCCTTATATAAGAGAGCTCTGTTAAGATATTGTTAGTCTAGCATATATATATTGACAAAAACAATATGATTCTTTGCTTAAATAAGGATAAAAACATTTCATTTTGACCAACACCTTGTGATATCCATACCTCGTGAAATCCTAAAGTTGACAATAAATGATGCAATGAACTCGTCCAGTTTTTCTTATGTGTCAATTCGAAATCGTGTTTCATCATGTATGTAATTTTAATATATTTATTTTCTTTACTTTCTATGATCTTGAACCAGTATTTTATCATATCTATTGACAAGTAGTGAATGCCGCCCCAGCTCCGTAAATAAAGTCATTTTGAGTTGCCCTTTTAACGCCTAATATGGTTTTACAATACTGGTTATGAACACGTTCAATATTTTTAGCAGTATGGAAACCCCAAACTTCCCACCCATAATTTAGGATTGGATGTACAAGTTTATCAAATAACTCTGTCTGATACTGACATTTGTAAAATTCTATAAATATTTAACTTTAAAATTGCCTTTCGTGCTTGGCCAGCTGGTGTTATTTGCGTCTGGTTAAAGGATCATCCACAGGTGAAAACAATCCCCAGATAGGACATGTTACTTACAATAACTTCATTATTATATGTAAATTTTATGTTTCGAGACAGTATTCCGGATTTTCAAAATGTGTAAGGAAAACTCCGGCCGCTCTAGAAGCAGTATTTACAAATAAAATACGACAATATAGACATAACAAGAAAGCATACCGCCAATGCAGTCAATTTCCCTAAAAATAAAACAATTCCCTGGATCCGGATCACCACACACATATAACGGTTTGTTCATTCGTCTATTTCTAAACTTCCCAGAAAATTTCATGCAAATAAGTTCCTAACTTTATGGAAGATGGCGGGGTATCTTAGTTTGCAAATGTCGGTAGGTGGGTCTGTCAGTAGACGACAAGTCCAAGCGTTTTCAAAGATCTTGATGAAAATGTTTGTGAGCAATATCTGGGCCAAGTTTGATACAATTAAATTAACATATTCGCCGACGCATTTAGTGGTTATCGCCCAGGAATTATCTAAAGGTCTTTTTAGCATTTTCCTATTCGGTCCAACAGTTCTTATTCAATCTACTTAAAACTTAAAAATATTTTTGGCTATAAAACTAAGTTCTACAGGAGCCAAAACGAATTATTTTAATCATTTACAACATCGGCCTTGTTTCTTCTATGTTTAACATGTTTATTTCACGGTTTTCATCAAACTTTACACAAAATGATCAAGTACCATGGCATGATATGCAGAGATTAGGCAATTTCCTCCAACATCAGGCGAGTTGTGTTGTGTGAGTTGTATTACTCTCTGGGCACTTGCTAAATCATAAAAATAGAGCTAAAGAAGAGAAGACAGTGAACATGTGTCGAGAAGAAACAAATAGTTTTTGTTAATAGGACTATAATTTCACAACTAAACGAAAATTCACTGGTTTATGGCGTACAGCAATTGACAAGTAAAAAAAATCATATTACAATCAAAAACATGTGAGCTAAGAGTATCATTACTCAATGTATCAAGAACTCTCACTATGGCCGCCTGCTTTACATTTAAAACATAACATTTCTTTACAATTCTGAATACAGTGCACATAGTAAATAAATTGTACAAAAGGAACACACGATTTATGGGCTGCCATCTCAAATTTATATCCGCAGATGTAATATTTAGGCTTGAATAACGACAATAGTCTAATAGAAAGTGCTATTTTCGGATGTGCGCAACAATTTATTCGACCTTTATGCTGAAATATTTCATTGAACATCGTATTGTTTACTACGAATGTTTTAGGCATTTACTGAACCGATTGTCATAAATTCCAAATAATTAAATTTATGTGCTAAACAAAAAAAAGAAAGTATCCACTCATATATTGTGTTTCGATACCTGTATGTAATATTTAAAAAAAAAATTAAGTCAATGTAACTTTAATCACCTTTCAATAAAATGCTATCATTTTTTTCTGAATTTATTCCATATGTATGGTCAAACATAAGTACACAAACGTAACAGGTGTAAAAATGAAAATCACAAAGAACATAGTCAAAACAAAAAAAAGAAAGTATCCACTTTTAAACACCTGTATCTTAAAAAACATGAATTTTTATTAGATTTTTTATTTATGACTATCGATTTAAAGAGCATATTCTTCCACATTCAATATCGTGAATTTTTACTTTTAGATCGTATAATTTAATACCAAATAGCCCACCAAACCCCGATTATCAATTGTGTAGTGAACATGTGCACACATTTTGTGCAAGTTGTCATTGAAATCGATTCTTTGTGGATATTCGGTTCATAAAATCATCCAAATCATGTGAAATTTACCATGGCATGTTTAAATATGGAATAGCCAAATCAAGCTATGGGTATCCTGCGAGCAAGACGGATTTTCACTGACATAAGTCGAAGGTTTAATGGCTCAAGGGCGACAATTAACTGTCTACTCACACGTTCCTGTTGTGTGATTTTTATTTTTGCACCTGTTTTTGCTTTGTGTTTAACCATAATATGGAATTTATTCAGAAACAAATGATAGCATTTTATTGAAAGATGATTAAAGTTTCATTGACTATTGTTTGTTTTAATATTACATATAGGTATCGAAAAACATGAAAAATATCAAACTCCTGGCAGCGGTTACCTCCCCAATCGGTGAACAGTAACCACTGCCATCACAAGTAAAATCCTTCCAGATCTGGAAGGATTACGTGTTTGTAACTTTTACTTGTTTAATTCAACTCGGTGCAATTTCTACATAATTGGACTTTTATATATCGTTTGCAGTCAATAATGAAAACAGAAAACGAAAATAACTAATTAAAACCATAAATAATATCTAGAAGATGTAAATCGATCATCATCACGTGGTTTGTTATGACAGCAGGGATTTGAATAGAGCTATGCTCGGAACCAGTCAAATCACTGCGCGGAGGTTGGAAGAATATATTAGTGGTACTTTCTTTTTTTGTTGAGTATAGTATAGCTTAACCCTCTGGTTGTAATTTTTACAACACAAAATATCTGTAGGAATCTAGCCGGCATCATCATGGAAGAAATTGGATTGACACTACCAGAAAAAGTAAGCTTTATCGGTAATTCAGAAATAAATGTAAAGTGTTTTACTTTGGTTGATGACATTTTATATCTTTTATTCGATAACAATATGTCAAACGAGAAAAAATAGTAACAATAAACATCAAGCCATTGTGTTTCGTTGTTTTTTTTGGAGTGGGTGGGGTATAAGTAAACAGCAATTTTATTTCAATTGTATAGCAAAACAGTGGTAACTTTCCCAGCTTTCGAAATAGGTCTAGTACCCATTTAAATATTTATAAAATATTTTTATTTTGACTAATATGATTTTCATTACAATTTTGAATGTATTTTAACTTAAAAGCTTGTAAATACTCTAGCATAACTTGTTAATGTTAGCGCTCGGCGAATATTGAACTAGTTTTATATGCAGTGATTTATTTTGAAATCTGACGTTATGAGTCCTCGGGACTTACATATTTTGAAACAATGAGTCCCAAACCAATTCAATGAGTCCCGGTATTTTTTCATCAAATAATGGCTTTTGAAGTGAATTGCAATGCAACACTTATAACAGGATACAGGATAAACACATTTTATTAAACAACTCACACTAACAATTCAGACTAACAACTCAATTGTACACTATACAACATGACAATTTACTAGTTAAAACAAAGTTTGACTAGTATTGACTATTCAATTGGATTTCAGTACAAACAGAAAACCAATTGTCAAATGACCCCTGGCATAAAATACCAATATCTGGGTAAATATAAAAAATTCAAGAATAAAAACAAATAAAAATACTAAAAGTCACGAGAATTGTGGCTTTACATAATTATTAGCTATAAAAATAGATTTCATAATTGATCAAGTTTAAAAATGCAAAATAACAATTTGTCAAGGCTGAGAGCTACCGTAAAGATTGTAAAGTGTATGTTATTGTAAGATTATAAACAGCTGGTGTCGGCAGCTCTTCCGTTAATGGGCGTCCGGGCATAAATTACACCCGAAAATTGCAGTCGTACGTCCATTTTACAAACAGCGGGAGTCCTTTGTATGTCCAAATATTCACATGTACGTTGTTTACAAATACACCTAACGTACAGAACCCAACAGGATATCGAGTCGGGTCATGCGTATTACTGTATTACTGCGCCATACTTAACCCCACCTCGAATCAATTGTCTGAGGTGCATTGCTCAGCGAGTGGCCAATATTGATTTGTATAACTCCGCCTACGATTCAGCTGTAAGCGTCCCGCTATCCTATCAGCCGATTAATTCGAGGGTCGTCCTTATATAGGTTTTTCACACATTTGATTGACAGCGGCCGTTTGCCAAACTGATCGGCGCCCTACGGAAGCGTTATCATCTTTTGTAATTGCCTTGTAATTCAGTTATGGTCATTAACAAAAATACGGACGTGTTGAGTATTTAATTGGTACTCGTTAAGTGATAATCGTTTTCGGGTTTATTTGATCCTGATATGGAAATTTTTGACTCGAATATCAAATAACAAGTTTTCCATCATTTCTGATTAATGTGCATTGACTTCAAATGGATACAATTTGAAATATTCATGTATGATTTTTTTTTATTTAATTTAAGATTATGCAGGCAAGATCACTATTAACATTTTATTGCGCTCATCTATTTTATTGACATTGATGAATGGTAAATGTATTTGAAAAAGTTTGTATTTTAATGTCATTGAAGCTAAGAAATGAAATAAATAAAATATAAGCATTTTCTTTATAGTTTTTCAATTATAATACAAAAAACGCAACCAACAGGAACAACGTCCACAGTGATTAACATACTGAGATAATGAATAAACGTTGGACTTCCAATTTTTTATACTGGGACTTCCAAAATCAAAAGGTTGGAAGTCAGGACTTCCAGAAAAAAAAATCTTAAAGGAAGCTCTGCGTCTGTATACTTTTTACCATCAGTGACGTAATTCATTGGGTTGTTTTGGTTCAAGAATTATAACGAATTGATTTTTGGATGTATGCGTCCGTCAGACGCACATGTTGGGTTTGTATGCGTCCTTACACAAATTATGGCATCTCTGACGCAGGACGCACTTCAAAACGAATCACAGGGCAATATTTCCATAGCGCATAACGGGGGATGGACCATTTCTGTGGTGGAAAGTTTTCCTTCTTTGTCTATATTGTTCCAACAGGATTTTGATTGCAACTTTTGCATCCCAAAATTATGTAGTTATTCACTTAGTTATTGTGAATGGATTGCAATAAAAGTTACATACTTGGGCAGATAAACCATTCCTAACTTAAATAAATCCAGGGCTCAAATTTTGCACTCGAAAACTCACAAAATGCAAGTAAAAAATCAGTTTTGTAAGAATTTTTTTTTCTGCTGCTCCAAAAAATTGAGTGAACAAAATATGAACTAACAATAAGAAATCTTCATAATACATCGTAACACGACATTTACACAATTCTTGCACCTGTTGCGAAGGGAGATAACTATGAAGGAAGCAGGCATAACCAGCCCCGAGTCACACTGGTCTGATGATACATGGTCCCCAAAAAGTCCAACAGGACACACATGTTGGGTAAACCAGCCAAACTGAAATATTGTTTCTTAAATAATTTGATTTTTTTTGCGATTATTATTTTTAAATTTAAATTTTCAGTTAAATAACTGGACAAAGTGTGACAGGGGGTGTTTATTGTACATTTACTATGAAATATGTTTGGTCATGAACGTGTATTTCAACACTGGCACGAGTTTATCATGAACACAATTACAATACTCTCAAACTGAACCAACAACTCATTTGAATCTATCAATTTGAATTTTGGGTCGTTGTCTGGTTTGTCTGTGATATTGGGGTGTATATGTCCGTCATAGAATTGAGCCATCTGGACTCTAGATCTACACTGTGGAGAGTCTGGTACACATTTTCAACAGGCAAATTTATGACGACTAAGATAAAAATCGTAACAGTCTTTCCCTAGGTTAAATGTGCAGCTTGAGTTTAAACAGAAATGTTGATTTTGTTTTTGCATGCCTTTAAACTCAGTTTAAAACTAAGTTTAGTTGATTTTGCTATTACTAAATGAAATTGCTAGCAGAAACTAATTTTTGCCAGTTGAAATATAAGTAACTCGAAAAAATTTGCTAGTGGCAAAAAAGTTAAATTTGACTCCTGAATAAATCTCGATAACCGCTGTTGTGTATCAGTGTGTTGAATTTGCTAACTCGGGGCATTGCGTCATTTCTATTGGTCAGTTTATTCTATTAATAAAATTGAAGGTGTACACAAGGCAAAATAATGGCGGGATGTGCATAAATGTAGTAGATGAATATGCAGGTTTAAATCGGAATTTATGCATCTCCTAGGTAAATTTTGGCACATGTTCAGCAGTTTGTATGTTGTCTATGTAAACTACATGGATAGATAACTTTATTGTTGCAGGTAATAGGAATTGATCAAATTGAAACTTTCAGGTTTCCACCACATAAAAGGTTCTTGTCCATAAGATGTTCCAACGAATTTACAGTAGCTTTATATAAAAAGTAACACTAAAAGTTGCACGTTCATAAATAAGAGTAGTAATTGCTCTTTATTTTTCAGATGCCATTTCCCCCATGCAGTGTTTTTTTCATTTGTAAATGGGCCTGGGCCCTTTGAATTCTGAAAATTATCGGCATAATACCATTTTTTGTGAAAATAACATTTTAACCTATTATGTGTGAAATTATTATATTAAGGTTAAATCACAGAATTTTAATTGAAATTGAACATATGTGCCTTTTGATATAAACATCTTAATCATTCTAGAAGAATACCTTTGCATGGAATAAAAATAAAGCAGACAAAAAGTCAACATAATCTTGCTAGCAATTGTGATTTTTTTATTAAAATTTGTGAAAAAAAATCTCTGCCATGATATTGTTTTTCTCAAGATACACCGGAATAATAGCATGCACTAAAACCTGTCTGAAAATGTATTCATTTTATGCAGACATTTAAGGGCAAATGTATGACCCTTTCAACACTGAATTCAATTCAGTAAAATATTTAGTGTTTAACCAGTGATTTTTAAGCCTTTAATTTAATTCCTTTAGATGGGGAATTTTATGCAAAAGGGGATTTTTTTTTAGAAAAGTATTATTACATATTATACTTTGTGATAAAACATTAATTAATGGTTTTGCTACAAATGATAACTTAGATTAACTTGGTTTGATGAAAAATTGCTGTGACTTTTTACGAAAATTCCTCTATCTTAGCCAATTTTTGTCAGATTTTTTTTTTTTTTTCAAAATCAAGCTAACATTTTGAGGGGAAATTACAGTAAATAAAGGGGAAAAATATATACTTCTTAAGCAGGGGAATGGGGTCAAATTTCGGCCTCAAATTGGCCCCCCCCAAAAAAAAAAAAACAACAACACTGTGTACAGTATATATAAATATTATTCTTCAGGAGGACTCTGGGTTAACAGAATCCAGACCAGGAACTGCTCCCACTACACATGTTGATCCTTTAGGTGTGGACATTGAGGACCTATATGTGAAGTACAAGGTTTGTTGGTCATTGTCATCAACAATTCTTATATTGTATGCCTTTATTTACTACCGTTTGTTGTCAGTTTAGTTTTAGAATATAGACACATACATTAATGTACCTAGTTGAGTTCACTTTAAATGTTTTGCTAAAAGTGCTGTGTCAAAAGAGTAATACACACAAAAATTAGTTACAAACTTGCATGTACAGTGCTTTTTTCTTGCTTGTCATTTTGCTAGATTCATTGTCAGACATATCTAAATAATTTATCTGACCTGTGCACCGTTTTATTTGAACATGTCTTCTTTGCATCCCGATTGAAGCAAGAACTATTGTTTCGGAGATACTTCGAGACACATCAACTTTTTTCCTACATCCCTAGTAAAAAAAAAATCCTGTATTTTCCAGAAACTTCAGCGACAACTAGAGTTCCTGGAGGTGCAAGAGGAGTACATCAAGGACGAGCAGAAGAACCTGAAGAAGGAGTACCTGCACGCCCAGGAGGAGGTGAAGAGGATCCAGAGTGTGCCCCTCGTCATCGGTCAGTTCCTTGAGGCAGTGGACCAGAACACTGGCATTGTCGGCTCAACTACAGGTACAGTTGAACCTTTTTATTTTTCTTTCAAGGCCTAAATGTTCCTGTTTCCCCTCTATGATATGGATTTTACCTTACTAAGCGACCATGCCACCATTCACCTATTGGAAGAGATTTTTATGAAACTTCGTCAATAATTTTAAGCTTGTGTGGTGTAATCTGGTGTAGTGGAAAATAAGTTTTACATTGTTAGATCTTAAAACATTCTAAGGCAAGAATCCATTTACAAGTGACGTCCCTGGGTAGCTTTTCCCTCAAATTGTTTTCCCTTCCGTGGTAGAAAATTTAACATGAAATTTACAATGGAAATTGCTTTTTATCCATTTTAAAATGTACACATATAGAATATAACTTTCATTAATTTTGTATGCGATCTTTTCAGGTTCCAATTACTATGTGCGTATCCTCTCCACCATCGATCGTGAGCTGCTGAAGCCGTCTGCCAGTGTGGCCCTCCACAAGCACAGCAATGCTTTGGTGGACGTGCTGCCCCCAGAGGCAGATAGCAGCATCACCATGCTGGGAGCAGGTAATCTGACAGTGTTGGAAACTATTAATTGGTCACTGGCATGGGTGGCAATATCAATTGTACGTATTGATTTCGATTGTCTTGTATCCATTGTCCAAACATGCAGCTAATTATTGTGCTCTTGTCCAGGAGCATGAATATTTGCCAGAATTTACTATATAATTACTGTATGGGCAAGTGGCAAACAGTATTTGTCTAAAATGAACAAGTACTGCAATATCAGTCATAGAAATTAGCAGTTTGGCCAAACAAGCCCAAATTCTTGTATCATTACTTGAGAGCAAGAAAATGCTAAAAGCCTGCGTATTTATACTGACAATCTGAGCAATCCCAGTTAAAGAGTTAAAGATTTACCACTGCAGGGCTTACAAGCTTGCACTTTCAGACCTTTTTTACGTTATATAACTTGGACCAAAATAAGTCGTCATTCCCTAGCAAAATATCTTTAAAATCATGGATTGTTTTCCCCAAAAATTGACTTTACACCTGCAATTTCTGTTGCCCTTTACCAAATTTGTTGCGACAATTTATCCTAGTTCCTAAGGCATGTGCCCCATCCCCAGTTTCTGAAAAAAATCCCTGGCTTATTTCGACCATTGTTATAATGTAGTATATACCTATCAAAATTTGGAACGTTTGAAACTGGATATGATCTTTGTGGATTATATGCGCTACTGTCGCATGACATGCAAGAACCTTTAATACTTAAAAATGTTATTGCAGACCAATTTATTAATTAGCAGTAATTTCATGTAAAATGGCTTGTAATTTTTTTCTGAATTTTCCTAATATTACAAACTGGGTTGCTGACTTCCAGATGAGAAGCCTGATGTGGCGTATGCAGATATCGGTGGCATGGACATTCAGAAGCAGGAAGTGAGAGAGGCGGTGGAGCTGCCCCTCACGCACTTTGACCTCTACAAACAGATCGGTATCGACCCTCCCCGCGGTGTGCTCATGTTCGGGCCACCGGGGTGCGGGAAGACCATGCTAGCAAAGGCTGTAGCCCACCATACAACCGGTGGGTTGAGTAAATAACTGATAACTTATTTAGTGAATTAATTGCTTCAACACTGATTTTCTTTCATAACATGTTTACTATGCAAATATCCATAATTATTAACTTAATAAGCATACAAATTGAAAAGAAAGTTGTTACGGCAGTTTTCATTGCTTACAATTGCTGGTCTTAATTGTTAAAATGACCCCTAATATGTGTATATTTTAATTAGCTTTTAATTTATTTTCATTAGTCTGTTACAGTCAGCACTATATATTATTATGTTTGAATATTCATGCTTTTCAGCCATTTGTACAGAGAATTATTAAATAGATTATTGTTCAGATAGTTCAGATGCTGTAGCCGTCTAGGATTGTTAGTACCTGCGTTCTCATTTTAGATTGGCGCGAATATGTAAATTTTTTGTAACAAAGCTTTTTATTTTTGTTGCAGCTGCCTTTATTCGTGTGGTGGGTTCAGAGTTTGTACAAAAGTACCTCGGTGAAGGGCCTCGTATGGTCCGTGATGTGTTCAGATTGGCCAAGGAAAATGCCCCGGCCATCATATTTATAGATGAAATTGATGCTATAGCAACCAAACGATTTGATGCTCAAACAGGAGGTATGTGGAAGTTGCTTTTTGCTGACCTACAACTTTGATGTGTACAAAACTATTGACCAATTTTCAAACTGGAAACATGTTCCGCTTTGTTAAAGACAAATTCTACAGTTTTTTCCCTTCCGTGAAAATTTTTCATTTTTACATAGTTTGCAGATCGTTCAATGCCTGATACAATAAAACCGTAAAAAATGGGGGTCACTGCATTAGTTTTTTTTGAAAAATGCATGTAAATGACCTACCCGTGAATGCATTTTAGGAAATGTTGATGCCGTTTTTGTTTTAGCAAACAAATAGTATTAACCATTGATTGGTAAAAAATAATGACATCCTATTGGTTGAAATAGGTAATTGTAAGAAAGCAATCCGATACATAGTGAAAAAAATATATATTTGCCAAAAAATGCTTTTTCATCCTTTTTTAACGAAAAAATTCTCCATTTTGTAATCATATAAAAGTTGGGTTTTGACTATCAAAAAAAATCTGTTCCGTGAAAATTGCTGAATGTTCGATATTTATTACATAATCATATTCTTGACAAACTGCAAACAAGAAAACAGGGGGTCACCGTGCTTGTTTTCGAGAAAAAATATGTAGTTTACATATGCATATTGGACATTTTTCTGTAAAAAACAGGACGGAATGACAGTCACAATTTATAACAATACACTTATAAAAGTAAATATATATATATTACATATAATTATTTTAGTAACAGCAGTTGATTATGACTATGTACAAAAGTTATTACAGCCAAAACACTTTCACAATAATTGCAAGCATGTGCACAGCTATATGCGAGTCCAATGTTCAGTCAGCGTGTACCTACTTTCGTTTTCAGTGTATTATCAAACTTTCGCAAATAAATTGAGTCACAAGACACTCCTACTATGATCATGGCAATTATTATGAATATATTTAATTTTAGTTGGTAATTTCAGTGTACACAATATTTAATAAATATTATCATCTGTCAAAACACTTCCCATTATGAAGATTTAAATCAACTCCACTTATGCGCGAAAAGATGCGCAGAAAAAAAACTACTGAAATCGTCTTTAAATAATAAAAGAATATAAATATTGAAAAAACAAACAATGGTGAAAGTTATTTAAAAAAAATCATAACAAGTATGCCAAAACAAGTGTGATCAGACATATTTTCACAGAACATGTATTATCTTTATGAAATGGTAGTTGCTAGATGCTAGACATTGTTCTATATTTGACATTGCGGATTTCCAAGCAGGTTATTTATATCTCAATCAATCAGTGTGCCTTCTTTTGGTCATCCTGGGATCCTTATATGTAGCATAATTAATAGCCTTGTGTTTTTTATCAGATTGGCTATCATTATCTTTATTATCTTTTCAGCTGACAGAGAGGTCCAGAGAATTCTGTTAGAACTTCTTAACCAGATGGACGGTTTCGATCAAACAGTTAATGTTAAGGTAAGTGATGGATATGTAACATTTATTCATCTGCGACATTGTTCAACATTATTTGTCAAAACTTAAATACTCACATTATAATTAATACATTCAAGGTAAACTTCTTTCAAGCTAATCAAAGTTTTGCTGCATTATGTATTTTTTAGCTCGACTGTTCACCGAATAGTTTGAGCTATACTACTCACCCATTCCTCGGCATTGGCTTAATGCTCTGGTTAAGGTTTGCGTGCAAAATGTCCATATCTCTAACTACTACAGATATTCCATTGAAACTTCACACGTGTTCGGGGTCATTATGCGAGGTCACTGACTAAGACCCATAACATTGACTTCCAATTTAGCAGAATTATGCCACTGTTATTCCTCATCTCAAGTTTGCGTGCAATAACTCCATATCTCAATATCTACTACAGATATTCAATTGAAAGTTCACAAATGCCTTCAGGGTAATAATATAAAGGCCACTGGCCAAGACCCATAACTGTAACCTACATTTTAGCAGAATTATGCCCCTTTTTGTACTTAGAAATTCAGGTTAAAGTTGTGCAATTACTCCATATCTCTATAACTCGAGAACGAATTTAGCTATTGTAATAAAACTTCATACAAAGATACCTTATAGCGAGACCTCACTTGGGGTTGCATATGGGGTGGGTGGGGTCAAGGTCAAGGTCACTGTTACTAAAAATAGAAAAACGGTTTCCGCTCAATAACTTGAGAACGGATTGATATATTTTAATGAAACTTAATACATAGATACCTTATATTGAGACCTCGCTTGGGATTGTATATGGGTGGGATCAAGGTCAAGGTCACTGTTACTTAAAATAGAAAAAGGTTTCCACTCATTAGCTTGAGAAAGCATTAAGATATCTTAATGAAACTTAATACCTTATATCGAGACCTCTCTTTGGATTGCATATGGGGTGGGTGGGCTAAAGGTCACTGTTACTGAAAATAGAAGAATGATTTCCACTCAATATTTTTCTTGTTTGTAGTGATACAGGCCCATAACTCTGACAAAGTGGTTGAATAGCAGTCCTGAGTCAGACCTTGTTTACTAAACTTCTGTGATGGTCAGACTTAATATTCATAATGCCTAATGTGAAAAATTATATTGTATAAAAATACTTTACGTTTAGTTATCATGTAAGAAATCTTCAAAAATAATAACTGTATACAATGTGCACATTTATTTCTTGTCTTTCCAAACAGGTGATCATGGCCACCAACCGTCACGATACACTTGACCCTGCCCTGCTTCGGCCCGGCAGACTGGATCGTAAGATTGAATTCCCACTGCCAGACAGACGTCAAAAGCGTCTGATCTTCTCCACGATCACGGGCAAGATGAACCTCAGCGAGGAAGTGGATCTCGAGGACTACGTTGCCCGCCCTGACAGGATCACTGGAGCCGACATTAACGCCATCTGTCAAGAGGTACTGAAAAACTGTGTGCTTGTTTTTTCTATTGTCTAGTGACAGGGGTAGCTAAATCTTATATTACCTTTTTTTTTTTAACCAACTGTTGTTTGCCACTTGTCCATCCAGTAATTATATATATAGTAAATTCTGGCAAAATGTCACTTGTCTGTACATACACTGGTACAAGACAATACTGACAATGCAAGAATAGATTTTTGCCATCCCTGAGTCGATATTTTGAATGTTAAAGGAATATATATATTGAATATAGAAATGTTGAATATATTTTGTTTTCTGACAACATGATGGTTTATACCACACATTTTACAATTAGATCCCAACCTTTCGGAAATACATTTCCAGAAATAATTAATGTTATTTACATGTTTGTTTAATTTTGAAAAGGACAGCTGTTAATATTCTATCTTGGTGATGCTTTTCAAAATAGTAGAAGATGTGATTGATGGCCTTCCATCCTGAATGCATTTTGTGTGTCCTGTCTTACTTATTACTAGAATTTGCTTTACCTATTGATATATCATTAGTTTGTATCCATATATATCATAACTCTGTTATGAGTATAGATTTGTTTTGAAGTTTTCACTGTGGTTTAAATGATAAATAAAAAGAATCATCTGCATTTACATTTCATGTGAATAAAATGTAAAACCCTCTAGTTTTCTAATATTTTTTATGGCCATTGTTTACTGTTATATTGTACAGTCCTTGCGATATATTGCTACAATCTGATTCAGAAAGTTTACCAGAAAAATGACAAATGCATCATACCAAAGAGACTTAACAATGCATTCAAACATATCCAGAGCGCCTAAAATGAGTGGTCCACTCAAATGACAAATGAGCTTTATCAAAGAGCTTTTCAAGTTCAGCTTTTTTGTCTAACAGCCTTAAATACACTTGATCAAGTTAACTTTGTTCATGGAGTGTGTCTAACAATACGTCATGTTATTCAGGCTGGCATGCAGGCTGTGAGAGAAAACCGTTATGTGGTGCTGGCCAAGGACTTTGAGAAGGGCTACAAGAACAACATCAAGAAAGACGAAACTGAGCACGAGTTCTACAAGTAACTCTTCCAACTTAGGGCAGTGGAAAAATGGTAGACTAACATTACATTGCAGTGTGCTGGGTTTAAGTAATAATATATTGATTTTGTAGTCAAGCACAGCGTTGTTCAATAGTTGTGCTGTTTGAACATTATTAAATGGGCTAATTAGATATACACATCTGGTCTCAGAATTGTTTCAATATGATAATGAACTGATATTTAAAAAAATGTGAATAAATTATATGTTTCGAGGCACAAAAATTGTTTGAAAGACCAGTTATTTTCTGAAATATGTGTACCACATGAGATTGCTTGGCACCCGTTTTACAAATATATCCAACTTTTCAGAAATGCATTTCTACCAGAATGAAATTTAACTTACTAGTACGTGTATCTGTTGTATAATTTTGTTTCAGAGAATAGAGTTGTTCTCATTAAATCTGTGTTTATCATGTGTAGAGAGTAAAGTTCCATCCGTCTGTCCATGAATATGTTTGTTATGTTTTGAACATAACTGAAAAGTTATTGGACATGTTCATATGTCATGGTTATTGGACATGGTCATATGTCATGGTTATTGGACATGTTCATATGTCATGGTTATTGGACATGTTCATATGTCATGGTTATTGGACATGGTCATATGTCATGGTTATTGGACAAGTTCATATGTCATGGTTATTGGACATGTTCATATGTCATGGTTATTGGACATGTTCATATGTCATGGTTATTGGACATGTTCATATGTCATGGTTATTGGACATGTTCATATGTCATGCGCAGAGTACTGAGTAAATTGTGTAAAAATCAATTGTGTTCTATCTCGCGAAAGGATGCATTTATATAATAACATTCCTTTAAATCCGTCTGAGTGATTTTAATATGATAACTAACCATTGAGATAGATGTGAACATATAAATAAATGCATTTAGTACAACATATTAAATGGAATACTATACGTGAGTATTTTCCTAAACTACAGAAAACAATGATAAAAGGATTGCCATAAACACAATGTTGTATTCATTGGTATGACTAAGCATCGAAAACCTACGGAAACCCACTTAAATTAACAGAAACCTGCAAAACCCCAAATAAACACATGAAACTCAAGAGCAAAAACCCACGGGAACATACGAAAACCTACATAACCTTACGCAAACCCGCGAAAACCCACTTAAACTAACGGAAACCAGCGAAACAACAGGAGGCATTGGAAACTTTGGAATTGTGCATAGTTTGCGGGTTTTCGCCGTCAAATTGTGGTCTTCGTAGGTTTTCGTTATTTTCACAGTTTAGTTTAGGTTTTCGAGCGGTTTTTGTTTTTGAGCGGTTTAAGTAGGTTTTTGCGTGTTTAGTCATGTACCGTTGTAATTCATTGAATGATTGCGATAAACATGCCGATTCAGTAATTGAATTACTGTCATAGACTGCAATACAAAAGTTCTGAAGTAGTGCAATAAACACGAGAGTATAACGTTTAAATAACTAAATTATTAACATTAACTATACAATATGTGTGCACTTATAAATGAATGATTGCCATGAACTATGGAATTCAATGATACAATCACTGAATTAGTGCAATAAAATATCAAACTCCTCGCAGCGGTTACCTCCCCTATCGGTTAACTATAACCACTGCCATCACAAGTAAAATCCTTCCAGATCTAGGATATAAGTGTTTGCAACTTTTACTTATTTAATGCAACTCAGTGCAATTTTCTACATTATTGGACTTTTTATATATCGTTTGCAGTCAAAATGAAAACAAAAAGAAAATAACTAATTAAAACCATTAATAATATCGAGAAGATTTAAATGGATCATTATCATGTTGTTTGTTATGACGGCAGAGATTTGATTCGAGCTATGCTCGGAACCAGTCAAATCTCTGCGGGGAGGTTGATAAAATATAGACGAAAATGATTCTTCACTGAATGCTTACCATCAGTCATGTTTTGTATAACTGGATTTCAGTCATCTTCAACAAGCATACATACGGGTAGCTTGTACATATTCGTAATAAATCACATAATGTGTTAAACACTTAAATTAAAATACTACTGTTATTACGATGTACATGTACATAATTTTTGTTAAATAATAATACAATACTGCATTTGCACTTAGCGTCTTTCTTCTTGTTTTCATCGTCGTTTTGTTTCATTCGTTCTAACGATACGTTTGGAGTGTAAGATTCGTCAACGAACTTACAATCTACCATCTTCATCTCTACTGTCATGCATATTGGAAGGAGCATCCTGTTTGTTTGGATTCTTGCTTTCTTCTGCGTTTGGGCCCTGAATGTTATGGATTTGCACAGAATGGGGAACCGGGGGCTAGAGAAAATACAACATGCAGAATTAAGGACTTAACGAATAATGTACTGAGTACCAGTAGTGCCTTCCAGAGGTATCCACGAATTGATAATGATTGATTAATTATTACAGCAACTAATGTATAAAACCGGAGCATACAATATAATCATCAACATATCTCTGATGGTACTTAGTTGGTACAACAATTTAATACATGTTAATACCAATGGCACTTTGTGTACCAGTCGATATCTTTTTTACGACTGAGCTCGTGTTCGGATTTTTTTCGCAGCATAATTTTGGGCGCTAAATAGGAAAGTACAGTAAATGTAAATATTAAATCAAGAAACTTACCACGGTTGAGCCACTGCCGTTTTTCAACAAGTCTGGACTCCTCAAGTTGACCAACAATGGGCGATGAGGTTGTGGACTTGCGCTTTAAATAAAATATTAATAAAAGAAGAGAAAAGTTCAAATTAAAGAATGATCTAAAAAGTTTGAAAGTGACACAGGGTGGTAATACATTTATTGTGCACACAAATGAATAATATTGTATTGTATACTAGTACGTTAATGTTTCCATGCTGGTAACTGTAGATCAGAACGGGTGTTCTTTCCCCCGCGAACAATCACCACGTATAAATAATAATCGACTGGAATCACTTAACGCGGGATACATGTTTCGTACTTTTAAGATGCGATTCAGCAAGTGTAAAGAGAATGGTGTGAAATTATATTATTACCTCTGAACGAACAGGAAGTCCAGCACATCGTCTGATGCCTTCACCATGGCAAAGTACTCCGCATACCGTGTATGGAAAGTATTGGAGTGACCTATTCGGTTTATCTTGTTATAAACAATCTTCCTTTCGCGGGAATGCAAGCCTTTGTACACAGCTGTTTCTAAATCACACCAAACAGCGTCCGAGCCGGCTAAATCATTGCCATTTTCTATCGTGCCTTTGTGGTAAATTGTCTCAAACGCCGACCACACGTCATCTGAGGTAACTAAATCATACTTAAGAATCCTCGGGAAAAACGGCCTCCCGTGCAGAGGTCCTGCCTTTATGAGGTAGAGAAAATCAGTTGGCTCTGACCGCTGTCGGTTCATGACCATATGCAGTTCATGCATGTGTCCGTCACTTTGAACGAACTGTTGGGTGATAAACAGGACTATGGTCTTCGCAGTTTCTAACGCAGTCATGCGCTCTTGATCTGACGATGTGTGAACACTGATGTTTAAGTTTGGGCACTGCCTGTCAATGAGCGCACAGAATGTACCTGCCAAATGAACAGCATCATTGGCGTAGATTAGCGCCATGTGCACGGTGGAATTATCCTGAAAGAAAGACCAAACACACATACCAGTTCACGTGTATCTCTAACATTAATAATTTGTTTCATGACAAACATCCCGATATAGAACTACCGGTGACAATCGACTGGGAATGCAAATCCGACTCCTTCGTCTGTCACAAGGACACAAAATCACATGCCAGTGTACTATTCTTTGGTCTACTTTTAGGCTATTAACGCTCTTACTTTTGAATCGTTGACCTTTCGGTGTAGATTGAGCGGAAGAAGTCTTTGAAACTCTTTCTCTCCGGTAAGCGTGTAAGACTGTCGAACTTCAGTACTTCGGACATCAGCAAACGTGTCAATGATGTCAGTAGTCTGAAATATAATTATAACATTTATTAAAAGTTTCTTAACATAACACATTTGCAAAAATACCATATACTGTAACTAACATTTAACTGTTATATCTATGTTTTTCTACAGTGTAAGGCAAGTCAAATGATATACTATTCACTTCTTTGTCTCGATGCGATGGCAAAACGTATATCCTCTCCAATTGTGAATGTTGACATTTCAACAGTCTTTTAAATGTGACACATTGGGCTCAATCCAGGGACAATATGCGCAAATTTAAAGCATACGTTTCAGTTAAAAGCAAAATTTTAACGCATTCGATTCCTTGATCTTACCATACTCACAAGATTACCGGATGATTATGTGGTGTATTACGTCGCAATTATGCACAATGTAAAACTGTGTTCACATTAACCATATTGTATGTTTTTATCACAGTGTGTCATATCGAACATAACCAGTATGTAGTGTACGCGGACTAACTGAACTACAGACACCTAATATTTTACCAAAGTATTATCAGTGCTAAACAAAGCTTGCTCCAGAAGCTTACCATATCATCAGGGTCATTAGAAGTTTCTGTGGAGTCTTGCGAACTTAACCACTTTATGACATCATTTGCCAGGGACGAGGCTGTCTTCTCAAAGTCATCATCAACTCGTACGACTTCAAGATCCTCTGTCATGTGACTGGGCACATCGTCCAGAGTTTCAATCAGCACCACGATCAAACGCATACCTTTGTCCTGTCAGAATGGATGATACTTAACATTAGTGTTAGTCTTTCTTCAATAATCGGGCAACTAACTGTATATGAATTGATGTATTTATAGGTCAATGTTGCCCTAAGGTACCACATGACACAGGTGTCTACCTAACACAGGTGCCTACCTCACACGGGTGTCTACTTTACAAAAGTAGACACCCTTTACAAACCTACCTTACATAGGTGTCTATCTTACATAGGTGCCTACCTAACACAGATGCCTATATTACACAAGTGCCTACAGAACACAGGTGCTTACCTTATACAGATGCCTATTTTAAACAGGTTTCTACCTTACACAGGTGCTTTCCTAACACAAGTGCTTACTTTACACTGGTGCCTGCCTAATACAAGCCTACCTCACACTCGAACATAACTTACACAGGTGCCTAGCTTTAATAGGTGCCTACTCACACAGTGCCTACCTTACACAGGTTCCTACCTTACACAGGTGCCTACCTTACACAGTTCCTACCTTACACATGTGTCCTCCTTACACAGTGCCTACCTTACACAGGTGCCTACCTTACAAGTTTCTACCTTACACAGTGCCTACCTCACTCAGGTACCTACCTTATACAGGTGCCTACCTTACATAGGTGCCTACCTTACAGGTGCCTACCTTACACAGATGTCTACCTTACACAGGTGCCAACCTTCCACAGGTGCCTTACTTACACAGGTGTCGACTTTACACAGGTGCCTACCTCACTCAGGTGCCTACCTTAAACAGGTGCCTACCATACACAGATGCCTACCTCACTCAGGTGCCTACCTTACACTGGTGCCTACCTTACACAGGTGCCTACCTTACGCAGGTGTCTACCTTACACAGATGCCAACCTTCCATAGGTGTCTAACTTACACAGGTGCCTACCTTACACAGGTGCCTGGCTAGCGCCAGGTTGAACTCCTCTGTGCAGACTGTGGAGCTGATGTAGGTCCGGGATACAAGCGCGACCATACAGCGGCACTCTCCAACACACTGGTACAGCATGTGCTGCCAGTTGATACCTGGGAAAAAGTAATAATGGATCTAGCATGGTACAGCATGTACTGCCAGTTGGTACCTGGGGATAAAGTAACTATGGACCCTGTTACAGCCCAAGTTTATGACTTTAGCTTGATCATGATACTTAAGAATGAAGTTACAATGGATCCTGTCAATGTTATAGTCAAAATAATGATGGTTTTTGAACAATACATTGACTTTACAACATCATGCCTTTAATTAGTCAAGACATAAACAACAGGTTGTTTATATTTAAGTTAATTTTTAACACCAGCCAAGATTTGATGGTCATACACAAACTGTGCAAGTAAGGTAAAAATTGAACACACATCTCACTCACCCCAGACACACCTCTCACGCACCCCAGACACACATCTCATTCATCCCCAACACACCTCTCACTCACCCCGGCACACCTCTCACTCACCCCAGACACATCTCTCACTGGTCCCAACACAGCTCTCACTCACACCAACACGCCTCTCACTGACCCCAACACACCTCTCACTCACCCCAGACACACCTCTCACTCACCCCCAACACACCTCTCACTCACCCAGACGAACCTCTCGCTCACCCCCAAGACATCTCTCACTCACCCGCAACACACCTCTCACTCACCCCCAACACCACTCTCACTCACCCCAACACACCTCTCACTCACCCCACAAAAACCTCTCACTCACCCAGACACACCCCTCACTCACCCCAGACACACCGTTCATTCACCCCAGACACACCTTTAACTCACCCCAGACACACCTCTCACTCACTCCCAAAATACCTCTCACTGACCCCAACACACCTCTCACTCACTCCCCAACACACCTCTCACTCACCCCCCTCCCACCAACACACCTCTCACTCACCCCGAACACACCTCTCACTCACCCCGAACACACCTCTCACTCACCCCCCTCCCACCAACACACCTCTCACTCACCCCAGACACATCTCTCACTCACCCCAGACACATCTCTCACTCACCACCCTCCCACCAACACACCTCTCACTCACCCCGATCACAACTCTCACTCACCCCGACACACCTCTCACTCACCCCAGACACACCTCTCACTCACCCCGACACGCTTCTCACTCACGCCGACACACCTCACACACTCCCAACACACCTCTCACTCACCCCGACACATCTCTCACTCACTCCCAACACATCTCTCACTCACCCCAGACACACCCATCATTCACCCCAGACACACCTCTCTATCACCCCAGACACACCTCTCACTTACCCCGACACACCTCTCGCTCACCCCGACACACCTATCTTTCACCCCGAACACACCTATCTTTCACCCCGAACACAACTCTCACGCACTCCGACACATCTCTCACTCACCCCCAACACACCTCTCACTCACCCCAACACACCACTCACTCTACCCAGACACATCTCTCACTCACCCGACACACCTCTCACTCATCTAACACACCTCTCACTTACCCCAACACACCCCTCACTCACCCCCAACACACCTCTCACTCACCCCAACACATCTCTCACTCACCCCGACACACCTCTCACTCACCCCGACACACCCCTCACTCCCCCGACACACCTCTCACTCACCCAGACACATCTCTCACTCACCCCAACACACCTCTCACTCGCCCCCAACACAACCCTCACTCTCCCCAGACACACCTCTCTTTCACCCCGACACACCTCTCACTCACCCCGAACACATCTCTCACTCACCCCGACACACCTCTCACTCACCCGAACACAACTCTCACGCACCCCGACACACCTCTCACTCACCCCCAACACACCTCTCACTCATCCCATACACATCTCTCACTCACCCCAGACACACCTCTCACTCACTTCCAGACACACTTCTCACTCACTCACCCCCCCCCTCACTCACCCCCCCCAACACACCTCTCACTCACCCCCCTCCCACCAACACAACTCTTACTCGCCCCGACACACCTCTCACGCACCCCGACACACCTCTTGAGTGGTTTCTATTTTAGATATGAGCAAGAAGTAAACAAACATTATTTTAATAGCTATTAGCAATCTTGTTCAGCAATACCCGTATCTAAATGTTTTTTTTCTTTCAGTTTGCACAATACAATATTTAACACGTTTTCGATACGTATCTACTGGTATAATAATAAAGTACAAATGACTTAAATCAAAACTTTAACAGACCTGTTGTCAATTCACTTCTATCGTAAAACACTCTTATGTCCGGATTCATGGCAGTGATTGTCTTCAACAGTTTTTCCGCATGTTCCGGATTTCTGTGAGAATATGATATGAAGACGTCGTATTCGAATTTTTCTGCTGCTTTCTCTTTTGTCCGCAGTTGACTGGTTCCAGGTTTGTCGCATATTGATGACAGAATTTTGGAACATGCTGTTGTGATTTTTGAACTGACTGTATCGCCTTCTTTCCGTATTCTACATGAAGAAAAAATATGAACAGTTACTGATCGTTTGCTTATAAAATGTGTGACGTGTTGCCGTGTTTGAGCTATTTTTATGGTACTGTGAGTATCCTACCAATGTAAAACGGCATTGCACAAATCAACCATCATGATAAATCGCTTACAATACTAGAGTTTTATAAGTCAACCCACCCTACCTGCAGTCAATCCACTGCACCAGATCCATGTATGGCAGGATGGAGATGGTTTCCATGTGCAATGTACCATAACAATACTAGAGCTTTATAAGTCAACCCACCGTACCTGAAGTCAATCCACTGCTCTATGCATATGTATGAGTGCAGGTTGAAGATGGTTTCCATGTACAATAACAATACTGGAGCTTTATAAGTCAACCCACCCTACCTGAAGTCAATCCACTGCTCTATGCATATGTATGAGTGCAGGTTGAAGATGGTTTCCATGTACAATAACAATACTGGAGCTTTATAAGTCAACCCACCCTACCTGAAGTCAATCCACTGCTCTTTGCATATGTATGAGTGCAGGTAGAAGATGGTTTCCAATTACAATAACAATACTATTGCTTTATAAGTCAACCCACACTACCTGTCGTCATTCCACTGTACCAGGCCCATGTATGAGGGCAGGTTGGAGACGGTTTCCATTTACAATAACAATACAAGAGCTGTATAATTCAACCCACCCTACCTGCAGTCAATCCACTGTACCAGGCCCATGTATGAGGGCAGGTTGGAGATGGTTTCCATGTATAATAACAAAACTATAGTTGTAAGTAAAATTAACAGTCAACCCACCCTACCTTCAGTCAACCCACGAGACCCATGTGTAAAGGCAGGTATTAGATGGTTTCCATGTACATGTGTATATTAACAATGCTAAAGCTTTATAAGGCAGCCCACCCTACCTGCAGTCAATCCAATGCACGAGACACGTGTATGACGGCAGGTTGAAGATGGTTTCCATTTACAATAACAATACTAGAGCTTTATAAATCAACCCACCCTACCTGCAGTCAATCCACTGCACAAGGCCCATGTATGAGGGCAGGTTGGCGGTGGTTTCCATTTACAATAACAAGACTAGAGATTTATAAGTCAACCCACCCTACCTGCAGTCAATCCACTGCACCAGGCCCATGTATGAGGGCAGGTTGGATATGGTTTCCATGTACAAGGGGGCCAGAACCTCCATACTGAACAGCCTGTTGCAGCACATGGCCATGTTGTACTGGTCCAAACACTGGCAGTTTGACATGAACTGTGGGGTCAACAGGGCTACCACACTGGAAATAATATCAATAAGATAGGTGTACTGGTCCACACAGTGGGTGTTCGACATGAACTGTGGGGTCAACAGGGTTACCAAAAGAAAGAAATCGTGCATGTTCTTGGGTTTCACTGGATAAATATTGTTTCCAAAGTAAATGACCATACATCAACGTTTGATAAAATGGCGAAGTGGTCGACTGACTTGCTACAACACCACTGTTAACCCTTTGTGTAATTACTTAAGAAGAAAAAGCAATGTACATATATGATGTCACAAGTCAAAATACCGTTTGCAGGAAACGATTGTTTGAAAGATCTCTTTTTGCCAAACCACGTTCTTTTTAAATTTCTTCGTTTGCATATAAATCTTCAAGTCTGATTTGGACTTTAAGAACTGCTGTTTTACTGCCTTGGCATGTTGAATGTCCGACGGTTCATGCAGAAAATAGATGTCATGTGTTTTCTTGAAGATGCGAGCCTGAAAAGTACAAAATTTGGCCTAAAATAGGAAGCATTTTCAAGTTGTTAAGGTGTGGGCTTTTCGCATGGTGGGTGATTAGTTTATACCTATTTATTTTAGCTCGATTTTGTCGAAAGCCTGAGGATTATTGAGACACTTTCTAGTCCGTTTCCTGGGTAGAACCAGTACTTGATGTTTTTTGAGAAAGATTAATTGTGTGTGATTCATAAAGCACAATGCGCATTAACATTCAAAACTGTCAGCAAATCTAGAACTGTCCTGATATAAATCGTGCAAGGTTAACAGGTTTAGTTTCTTCCCAAGCACGGAGGAGAGATGTACAATGCACAAGTCTGGAGAGAACGTATTGGACCATTCCTATATTTGATTCCATTCTATGCCAGTTATAATTCAATTGAGGTTTTATTGTCGTATATATGTGATCAAATATACTTGAAATAGAATTGCATTAACTTTGCTTTACAGTCATAGATTTCTATTAAGCTAGGTTCAACATAGTATGTTTATCCCCACTGAACATAAACACTTGAACTTTTCCCTTTGTTCTTAGGACCTGGGACCGCTTGAACTAATCACTGACTGTTGATTTATTTAAAAAACTATTTTGTATACCTTCATTTTCTTGTTCTTTTTCAGGTGTTTCTTTTTCAACCTTCGAAATGTTGTTTCAATATTTTTATCGGAGTTATCATACACGACAATCTTGAGCAGTCGCAAAGGAAGACCAGCGTATATCCAG
Source organism: Congeria kusceri (assembly GCA_027627225.1). Taxonomy (NCBI): domain Eukaryota; kingdom Metazoa; phylum Mollusca; class Bivalvia; order Myida; family Dreissenidae; genus Congeria; species Congeria kusceri. The sequence continues at coordinate 30,699,048 of CM051028.1, read as the reverse complement.
GACGCTGCAGCTTCGACCATCGCGTCTAGCACCGCCGCTTTTGATTCACCCTAATGTGCAAAAAGTGACATTTTCAAGTACAGCATCTTTTATAAGCATATATATTACTGATGGTTCATTGTTTTTATTAAATAAGGTACGCATACATAATTTTGTAATAGTTATTCGTTTTCAAAATAATTATTGCTGCCATCGTCCGTGTTTTATATGGATACGGCATTGTTTGGAAATTTAAAGGCAAATGTTGTCTGAATATAATTATTACCTACTTCATCAATATTCATATTTCAAATTACAACCTTCTTACAAACAGAAAACGGATAGTGGTTGTTTTAATCTTTTTCTTTTACAAGTATGAATAATTATCATTAGTAACAGAAAACCTTACAAGGCGCTATACTAACATGACTATAGTGATCCTCTTGTAGGAAGCGAAGCGTATTTCGTCCATTGAAAGCCAGAATGGGCTATCATACTTCTTTGGACATGTATTGATGACACCTTCTTGCTTTCAAGGGAGAATTTTATTGATATGCTTTTGTGTTCATGTTATAAGACTTGCCTGGAATCCGGTTGCCAGTAACGGAGTGGCAACAGAGTGGTTCTTGTTGTTGAAGACAGGGGTAAAGACTCGGAATATGTCCGCTATCTGGGCAGGGACTCCCATTGAACTTTTAGGGTATCGATCCATCAAACTAGTTAAAATACAGGGACGCTTCTTTTAGCGTTGTTTACATACTTAACATTGATGAGTATATGTATCTTTTGAAACGTATCTACGTAATTAAACATGTACGAAACAATATACAATTTATATAGTTACTTCTATTGAAATACATATGATTTATTTTTTTCGTTGTTCTATAGCATAGACATGGTGAACGGAATGTAAAATTAGTTAGTCTACCAACTGCACGTTCTTGTAAGTCATAAAAACATCCCTTTCCATTAAGGGACTGCATTAAGTATGTTGGATTGTTTTACTTTCTCCACTTGCTGTGTGAGAATGCAGCATAATCTTTGTTGGCTTGTGCGAGATGGTATTGCTCGTATTGCTTAAAATTACTTTCACACAATGTAAAAATCTTAATATTACCTTTCAAAGCACAGCACTTTGTCAAACGGACAATTCAGACTGCTACTCAATGGTTTAGAAAGCCAGCAGTTAAAGTGATGCCGCAAGTCGAGTTCTTTCTCATACGAGAGTTCCAGCAAGTCTACCCCCAGTCTATGCCTTAAAGCCCCTAGCACAGAGCCTGGCACGGGGCGGTATTCTCCTAGAATGTATGTTAATGAGGAAGCACTTCCTGATTCCTTTACAGGGGATATACGATCTTACGATAAAGATTATCGTAAATCATTGCTAAGATTGTCGCACGAGTTCCATACGAATTTGTCAACGTCTTATGAAGTGTCGTGGGTTTTCAATATGGTGAGATTTATTCGCAGAAGTTACGACTGTGTGAATAGCTCGTCAAAAGATTTTAAAAACGCATGTTTTATTGGTTTTAACTGAAGAAGGACTAGAAAATTTGGTTGAAATGGTTTTTTCGCCTTTAAATTAGTAACAATAGATAAATAAACATTCTGATACCATGATCATGACAATGATTCAAAAACTGGATCCACGACTCGATAAATAAACGGAGTATTGCTTTGGAAATGGGTTCAATGTATTTAAAATGTTGGCTTAATTCGAATTATTTGCATTTGAATTAGCATTACACAAAAAAACTATAAGCGAATCGAATTGATATATATAGATACCGAGACTAAAAGTAAATAGAGCATATGATTGAATTTATAGCGATATCCCACACGTTTTAAAAATGTGCGAGACTAAAACTAAATAGAGAATATGATTGAATTTATAGCGATATCCCACACGTTTTAAAAATGTGTTGATCTGAGACTGTATTGCTCCGTAATGATGTAAACAGACTCGTATTAAATTATTTTTAAGCAAGTTTTTGCTAAGATATATGTATCAAAAAAGGCTTTTAACTGAAAAGTAATGTTCAGTGATCGCCAGTTATAACGTACCTGGAAATGCTGACACCACGATAAAGACCACTTTCTCTTGTGAAATGAAGATTTTATAAACATTGACATTATTATTATGTTTAATATGTTTAGTTCATACACATCAACATGTAGTTTGTAAGATGTTTTTCTTATTTTGAGAAAGGCGCAATGCCGAAACGTCCATTAAAAAGGAGAATGACCAGATTGATTTTACAATTTCTAACATTTTATTACTCCGTATTTTTCTTGAATTCACATAAATGTCATAAATGCTCATTTGAAACCTATGTCTTGTCCTGAGAAATGATGTTCAGCGATCGCTACTCAACATACCTGGAAATGCCGACACCATGATGAAGTCCACTTTCTCTTATGAATGCTTAACAGAAAAGTAATGTTTAGCGATTCCTACTAAACATACCTGGAAATGCCGACACCATGATAAAGTCCACTTTCTCGTCTCTGGGCAGGGTGGTGATGTCTCCGTACAGAAGCTCGATCCTGCACATACCAGTGTGGGTCCACAGTTCTATCACGTGATTTGGATTCAACGTCAAGCGTTCTGTCATGTTGTTTTGATTTTTGGTAAAATTGTACTTTTATGAAGATAATAATTACGTGGACATTAATACTTCAAGTTCCGTAACAGCAACAGTTGCTTTGCCAGTATCCAATAGATAACACCAACAATGAGTTCTTAGTGTCTATTCTATTGCATCGTGATTATTAGAGTATTCATACATAAAGGAGAAATGCACCTATATATGTTCCTATACACGTCTCGTTAGTAATAATTAATAAACCGATGTTTTTTCTTTGCAGCTTTTCCATCATGTATCCGGTACACCCGCAGAAAATCATTGCATGTATCAAAAGTATAATGCAATATTGTTTAGGCCACAAACCGATATTTCAAAATACTCATAATCATCACAGTTGTTTGTCCTGTATTTACAAAACAACATCACGGAAGGAAGTCAACTGAAGTACACAACACTGTGACAGATTGCGCTTGAACATAGCGAGCATGCTCGTATACATGTGACTAGTAGGTACTTAAAGGGAATATGTCATCGAAATGGGCCTCTAGGGGGCAATTTCTTTTTTTTAAATCTGAAATTTCGATATTAATACTGGCATATGATAACGGTTAAAACAGGGTACATGTATATATAATGGGAAAAGAGTGTATGCATTTTTAGATAAAATCAATGTATAATATGGGTTGTGTTGTTTGGCCCTTTTCCTGTTTACATTTTGACATAATTTCTCAGAATTGTGACCAATTTGTATAACCATAGTTTACAAACGACTCCTTACCAAGCATGATAGCGCAGTTGTCTACTGTCATTTCATCGTATGGCTCCTAAGTCGTGAGTTTGATATCCACTTGTGGTTTTAAATTTTTCCGTTTTTTTTAGGTAATTTGGTTTTTATCAAATATTTTATTGTATTTTATATTATTTTTATTTATTTAATGCATATTTCTAAAGAAAGCGCATTTCGATTAAATAAAATATTTTATAGTGCAATAGTGAATAGGAAGATAAGTCAATAAGACGTTTTTACAAGCTATATACCAAGTGTTCCTTTTTTGGAAAAAAGAAAAAAAAAAGAAAAACACGATATTATTGATGTAACTAGTGTAATAATTTAACCTGATTTTATTGTTTTGAGTCTATTAGCTCAAGCTTATGGCAAGAAAAATCAACTGGAAAATGAGTGTTTATAAAGAAAAGAAAGTAGTTTTATTAAAACCAGCTCCGCAAAATAGCATTGACTCACGTGAGTTTATTTTCCAGCTAAGTTTCACCTAAATTACTGGACATAAACAATATCATCATATTTTTTACCGAACTAAAATTATGATTCACAGACCATAAATGTATTTATATTAACTTTAAGAGTGTAGCATTTATATAGCGAATTAGCGATGTTATAAAAGTTCAGAGGACATATTCCAGAAACAGCTTAAGTAATATCTTACCCTTAACCTTAGAATCAACATTTTATTTTAACTGTTTATTTCGTTTTTACAGTGCATTGTGCTAAGTGTTAAAGTGTGCATGTACGATCTTTCATATTAATTATTTTCAAAATAAGCAGATGGATGTGACAATAAACATTGAAAGCAAACAGAAAAAACATAAAAATGACGAAGGAAACACTTCAATATGAAATAATTAAACAAGTACTACTGTCGACTTTTGCATCGTGTTATGTAGCCTAAATCAACTGTCAAGTCAACGTATATACATGTATTTGAGTTTCCGCTTGTACAGACTAAAACTATAGTATTAGTTTTTGCATAAATAAATACAATTTTACACACAATAATAGGTTCAACGTTTTTTTAATACAATTTTTTTTTTCAACCATATCAACTGTATGTCAACACTAAGTCTGTTTACTACGGAATCCGGATAGTGACATACGGAATATCGTGCCACTTACAGCGAGGGCGAGACACGAGAATTGCGCGAAACACGACCCGAATATCGAGTCTCGCGGTTTGAAAGCAGGGAAGCAAACACTCCTTTCCCTAACAGTGGCAGCCAATTTTACAAAATAATATCAAAGAACTACAACATGATAAATTCCTGGTGCACCGGTGGACGCGAAACTCGATATTCGGGCGTTATTTAAACGATAGCGCGTGCCTGTGCCTGTCGCTTCCTGTGTCGACGGATTCTCGCGTCTCGCTTAGTGTTTTGTGTATCATGGTTTGAAATATATCGCGAGAATCGACATTCGGGCGGTATTTGAACGATATAATATCGTGCCTCGCTTGGTATATCGCCTTAATATCGTGTATCGCTTCGTGTCTCGCTTCGCATCTCGTATCTCGACCTTTGAACGCGAGGCACGAGAATTGCGCGAGACACAAAACGACGCACGATATTTTAGCGCGAGACACGAAGCGAGACACGATAATCCGGCGAAACACGAAGCGAGACACGGCAATAGAAAACGATTGCATTACGTTTTGAGTCATTGCATGTACCTGTGTACAAAAGTCATCAGTAACGCGCACGGACGCTATAAAATCAATTATATTCCGATATTTTTCATTCAACCGTGGTTTGAAATATGTGTCAAAGTAATTCAGAATATCAACTAATATACATTTTTAGACCATGTTAGCTACAAACAACAATTGGTTTACAATGTGATTAAGCATGGGATACTAGGTTTTTGTCAGTATACTTTTATAGTTTTATTTAAAATCTGACCATATGCTTTTAAAGTTTTAAAGATGGGTATGTACGATCTTAAAACAAACACAGTGACATAAATGAAAACAATCCGATAAAGTTAAGTACCGTATATTTTGATGTAAAATGGAAAAAAAGTAAATAAGAACCATTGTTGTTAAACTCATAAATGACTACTTTTTAATCACAAACTAGTTTTCGACTGTACATACGGAAACTCCAATATATGTATATACCGGTACATTGGCTTGATAGTTGTTATAGGTTAAACAACAACAGCAACAACATTTATTAGCATATAAGCAGGATAAATGCTTTCTGCCACAAGATAAAATAACGCAGTGTATAAAGTTCAAATACATAAATACAATGATAGAAGTTAACAAAAATGAATACATAGATATGTACTTGTTAAATTGGCTATAATTTATTTTTGATTATCTAAATTATTCCGTGTCTGATTAGCGTTGTAAATATATTTTGCGAGGTTTATAGTATCTTTTTTTATTTGAAATGTTTGCATCAAAATATCAAACTTATTTAATGTTGGCCACCTTTGAAAATATTGTTTAAAGTGTTCTTTTCTAACTTCTCTATATATAGGACAAACAAGTAAGAAATTTCTATTACATTAAAGGCCCTGTCACACTGCGAGCGTACAGAGTGAGCGAATAAAAAAATAAAATAATTAAAAATATAAACTTTAAACGCTGTCATTCAATTTTTTCGAGTTGAAACATGCATCGCGTTTGAGAGCGAATGAATAACGAATAAGAAACATTTAGGTAGCATACGATACCGTATGAGAAGCGAATGCAGTGCCTTGGCATTCCGATAACGATCAAGGTTGTAACGAATAAGGAGCGAATAAGGAGCGAATACGAGCGAATAGTAGCGACTGAGTAGAGTATGTGTTGCGTTTGTGTTGCGAATGCGTTGATTATGGGTAGCGATCGGAGCGAATGCGGAGCGCATTCGTAGTGCATACGTAGCGATTGTTCGTCGTTTTGGTTACCGCGTCCGATCGCGGCAAATAAAACGCGGCGCGGCACCCTCAACCTCAGCACCAGTAGCCGTCACAGCCATCGTACAACCCACAGCCTCAATATCAGCATCAGCAATAGTACCCGCCACAACGACAGACACCCGCTGCCACCGCAACCGTAACCGCCCCCCCCCCCCCCCCCCCACCCCGCCATCGCCACTGGACTGTTGCAGTCCTACGACCTGACCCTGATCTTTTCTGGAATATCAAGCATGGATTGAAACGTGCATACTCAATATCTACGTGTCGATCACATCTAATCGTGGTCTCACCACAATTCCAACCCTGAGAATATCCACCTCTCCAATGTCCAACACCCACGAATGATCCAAGGTGGTGGTGCAGGATGACCAGGACCTACATCCGTACTCCTCATAGCACATATTATTTTCATAAACTTGATGTTTTATGTACATGTAGTTTTGTTTCGATACAAAAACTTGTTGCTTTGTTTATTATGAACCAGGTGTACAAAACAGTACAGTAGTATACGTTGTTTTAGTGTTTACTGTGTCTTGCTGTAGGTGTTAATATCATGTTTCATATCTAATTGAAATTTTGATAACTTTTCAACTATGAATAGTTTACACCGTGCCCTTTGCACTTTAGCCATAATAAAATGGAAAGGTGGCCCATATTGTTGTATGTCTGTTACCAGCTGTGTTATGTTGAGTTGGAGACAGATGGGAAGCAATCACATTCCTAGCTCTCTGCAGCTCGACCCAACACTAGACACGTATCCGTAGGACACGGATGCCCCCACATGCTGCTGGCTGTCACAAAACCCCTACTGACGACGAGAAAAAAATGGACCCAAATACCCAGGTGCACAAGTTCACATGGTGATTAATATGTTTATAAAGTTTAATCACTCTAGCAGTAATACTTTTTGAGTTACGTGCGACACAAGTCCAAAAATGTCATTTTTTGGCTAAAAAAGCGCCATAACTCCACTGAAGTCGGAAAAAACTGCACCAAAATACGGTTTGCGAGAACACCGAAGGCATTTTCAACCACCCTCCTTGCTCGAGATAAACGGTAGTTGAATATACGTTCGTCTTTACTCATCCTTTTTGTGCTGTATGGCTTCATGATGAATTTTCTGGGGGAGAAGGGGCAGTCCCCGATAATGAAGTACGGTACATTTTGTGTGTCGCTGGGGCGTCCCTGTAGAAAGTGTTGTGTTTCGTCAGCCTCGGTGCCATCAAACAAAGCTGGGGTCATGCGGAGGAAATTGTGGAAAGAGGGCAGAACTGGTCGCCTGAGTTCCACTCGAGTTGATCGAACACACTAATTCGGGGTCTTCTTTGGATCCATGGCTTCACCAGGAGGGCACGATGCCTCTTTCTGAGACTTCTTCACACCGTGAGTTGGACATTCAGGATCTGCAGATTTCGCTGATTCATAATTAAAGCAAGCAGGAGGTCCCTTCTGGCTGGATCATCAATGGTGACGTGAAAATAGTTTAAGGTGTGTACTCGGCGAAGGCTCGATTTTTAATAGATATCCGTTGTTGTTTCGTAGTTTATTGACAGGCTGCATTATGTGAGGACCTGTCCCTGTGACCCGGCATGGGAAGATCTTTAATTTAGAGCCAAAGTAGATCAAATGTATCACGGCCGCCCGGGCACAAACCAATGAGACCTTAATGTGCACTGATTCCTAGCTGATCTGAGTGACAATTTCAGATAATACCTTCCGTCCAATGCGCGCTGCACCGCCTAGTCCATGCTCTTCCAACCGGCTGACATCCCGAACCCCCAGACAGTTTCCCAAGCACGTTGAGCGGACTCGGTACCGCTGTCCGGGGACACTTCCATAGCTTTCATACGAGCCACCCCATCGAAGTCCCAGTCTGCATTGCTGCATGGGTCCGTCCCGGTCTTCCTCCTCTGCAGCCACTTCCACTGCTCCCCTTCCGGCCCACCTTCTGCCGTGTCAATTTTTCGAGGGATAGATGCGATAGGGTTTGGCTTCCGGCAGATCTTCTGAGGTCAGGAAACAGCGCGGAAAGACGACCGCCTCGAGGCCTGACGGTAATAAGCCGATGTTCGCGAAGCCACCCACATAAATTTTCCTATCCGACTCCCCTGGTTATAAGAGGCGTAAGCCAATGCGGAAGTAAGTTGAATAGTCTTCAGAAGTTCCTCTGTGGAAGACTTCCACCCAGGTAACGACGTGGACGTATCGGCTACTCGACCCAGAATGGAGATATCCAGAGGATGCTTGATCTTTTATACCTAGAAGCGGCAAGTGCGTTACTCGGTTGGAACACAATCGGAACACAGTCGCTTAAATCGCAACTCAAACGCTACGCGATCGCTATTTCATCTCTACTCACCCGCTCCCTATACGCTAGGTAAGGGTATCACCGAATGAGGGGCTTACAAGAAACGATTGAGAAGCGCACGCGGCGAATGCCGAAAGAACGCACGAGAAACGCATTGATGTGAATGCGGAACGATTGGGTAGCGATAAGAGCGAACGAGTAGCGATAAAAAAAATATTTTGGTCATTTTTCAAACGCTTCGCATTCGCAATGGCTTATTTGCTGCAGTGTGACAGGGCCTAAAGATAACAAAACTTGCATTTTCTATCTTCGCGTGGGATGTTATTATAGCGTCCTCTTTCTATTTCTAATTTATAAGATAGAGTTCTATTTTAAATATATTTTTAAATCGACAATATGTCGTGAGTCTATGTTTCATATTAATTTCACTACACCAACTTTGTTGGAAATTAGCAAACAAACGCTGTTTTATAACATTGTAAATGTAGGATTGATCCGTTTGTTGTGTAAACATTGTCTGATCCGTCCATATATTGCTTAATCCATGCTCATCAAGCGTGGTTTTAATTTGTGATGCCCGATTCCGGGGATTGTAAGTAATATTTGTTGCGCATCATTGAACAGAAGTTAATATACTGTTTTTATAAGACTGTCAACAGAAGACGCTCGTATTTTTAACCAGTAGCGTATTATGTGTAATTTGCGTGTTAAATGCAGCGGGTATCTACCCAATTTTCCGAATAAGGCTGCTAAATTTGTGGATTTATTAACATTTCATATTTTTCTGAGTAATTGTGTGTGGTTTATTTCCAATTCCTTGCCTTTAGTAAATCCCCAAACTTCTGCTGAGTAATGGGGGAGTTACTAGTTTACTTGTGCGACTAGTTTGTCAAAAAGGTTTAATTGTTCCTGTGTTTGCAATTCATATTGATTTATAACAGTGGAAAGTCTATGTAAGGCTCTGTTTCCATGCTCTGTAAGTGGCTGGGCAGTTTTATACCAATTTCCGTTTTTAAATAGTATTATACCTGAATATTTGAAAGAAGTCACTATTTCTAATAACTCCCCATAAAAGTAAAAATTGTAATTCGTATGCCGACATTTTTTGCAAATATTAACACTTTTTGTTTTACTTGTATTTAGATTAGACGTTATGCAGTAATTTTCAATGTCGTTTCACATTGATTGTAAAGACGTTGGTGATGACGAAAATAATACTTGATCATCAGCATATGAAAACAGGAAAAACTTTATGTCGTTAATCGTTATAATACCTTCAATATTCGAGTCTATAACATCGTTCACGAACATTAAAAACATAATGCTAGTCACGGGTCCCCCTGTTTTACTCCCGTGTGTGATGCTCTTAAATCGGATGTTTGAGATCTTATTTTAACAGCAGCTTTAACTGACGTGTACATCGCTCGTAGTGCTGAAACCATCTTTGAGCTTATTTTTTGTGATAACAGTTTGTGCCATAGTAGTGCTCGATGTATGCTATCATAACATTTAGCATAATCAATAAAGATGTAGTATAATTTTTGTCCCGAATTTAATACTTTATTTATTAAACTGTTCGGTATGAAAATGCAATCGACGGTACCTTTTCATTTTTGATAACCGTGTTGGAATTTTGATATCGATTTATTCATTTCGCACCTTTTAGTTATTCTGTTTAATAATACTTGTGAATAAATCTTTGATATTATATTATTGAGTGTTATTCCTCGATAGTTTTTTGCTTGATTGGGATCGCCACTGATATATATTGGTGTGATATAGCCTAATCCCCAGCTTTCCGGGTACTTTCCGGTTTCAAATATTTTATTAAATATATGTTTCATATGTGGTTTAATAACATTATATACAGCTTTAATTATTTCAGCAAGTATATTATCTGGCCCGCTTGAATTCCCGTTTTGCTGTGTGAACGTTGCTTTTTGAATTTCAAAGTCTGTCATTCGGGAATCAAGGGTGTCATTTGTTTCGAAAGCGTTGCATTTTCATAGGTATTGTCAATATTGTCAGTGGATACATCATGCATATCGCCGCTAGATACAGATTATTAAGTGTTCATACACGTCTTTAATATTGATATTGTCTGGATTGCTGTTATTGTTCTTATAGCATTTTTATTTATTTTTCCAAAAATGGCGGGGTTTTAGCAATACCTAATTTTATGGCGACATTTTGCCTTTCGGCGAATGTCATTGTATTTTGTTCTGTGTTTAATAAAATTCTTTCAGTTTCATCTGTTTTATATATATTGAAAGTATTTTTAGTATGGCTTAAATTGGCTTTTGCATTTTTACCATCTGTATCGAACAATTCTGCTTTTTGTTTCTGGTTGCTAGGTTGTTTTGTTCGTATTACTTTTTCAAATATACATGTGCTGGTTTTTTGCAGGTATTGGGTCATAATACAAATTTTCTCATAGATGCTTATATTTTCATCAAACATTGTGTTTAAATTATGACTATTTTCATCAATCAATGTATTACAATCACTGATTTTACTTTCATTAAATATGATTTTTGTTTCGGTAGTATTAGAATCAGTATGACTATACTGTTTGTCTTTGGTGTTATCTTTTATAATAAAACTAAAATATATGGTTGCGTGATCAGAAAATTCTGTCCATTCTTAATATTCAAATTCATTAATGAAATTCAAATGAAAAGTGACTTCTTGTTATAACAGATAGCCGGTGACACTGAGTCCTCGTGATGAACTGAATGTGTAATTCCGGTGTTTATCTCCTGCTAATCGGCCGTTTGCAATAACATGGCTGTGGTTTTTCACAATGAAATCAAAGCGCGACCTTGAGTGTCGATCACGTGATCTTGATTTGTACGCTTGGGGAAACGCATTCATGTTAAAGGTGTATTGTCAAACAACACTAATAAACGATGCAAAAGTCGACGCTCATGTTTGTTGATTTATTCGATATTTTAATGTTTCGTTCGTCATGTTTATGTTTATTTGTCTGCTTTCAAGTTATATAGACACTTTTTCCTGTTTCTACCTGCAACATTGACCTTATAAAGGGGTGACTGTATACATTTTCCTATCTCCCGTCAACAGGAAGTGGCAAGGTTTATCCAGTATTGTATTCCTACGCGCCGAATAGCAACATTGTCCAAAATGACTAGGCAAAAAATGAAATACACCTGTACTCACCCGAGTTTTTCATCGATAAAAACGTCGTGTTATCTAGTTTTACAGAGATTCTAGCTTCCATAATGAGTTGTTAATCCGCACATGTATGGCATAATCGATAAAGGTGTAAACAACATCTTCCTTCCATTCCATTTGAAAACACTTGATGTAAGCGGGTTATTCTTTCTGAACAGACTTTCTTCAATCAAAAACAAAGACACAATTTATTCAAGAAAGAAATAACCCTTTACATAAATTTTCGTTGAAATGTCATTAAAACTGAACGGTGTTCTCCACCCACAATGCGAGTACATTCTAGAAAATTGAAATTCAAATGGGATTAATCTCACCGTATTCCAGGCATATATTTCATACACTTTTTGATTTAAATGTTATTAATATAATTCATCCAAAACACTGAAACACTAACTATTGAATTCCGATTGCTTTTATTTTAAATTCCAACACACTCGCGTCCTAGTTTGTACACTGTGTAAACTTCAAACTTAACCGAATGACGTAGGCGGACGCAATGCAACTTTTCAAAAATCGATGTCTGGTTTTATAGTGGCTACTGTGTACTAATTATTGTTCGTGAATATTATTGGCGTCAGCAAATTAGATAATTTTTAAAATTTTAGAAGATTGCCGGTAAGAAACAGAGGAATATTTTTTCGGGAAGTACGCATAAATGCTAGCGAGTTATAAGGTTCGAGGTTCGTCATAAAACATAATAGTTTTAGCAAAACCTTTAATTAAACTGCTTTTAAAATGCAATTGAGTAGAAAACAGGATAAATAAAATACATGGTAGGTGCCGGGAAGGAGAAAGTTTATCCGGTTCGGCCCGAAAACAAAAATAGGGCTCGCTAAAGCACGCCCTATTATCACTTTCTAAGCCACACCGGATAAACTTTCTCCATCCCGGCACCAACCATGTATTCTCTATGTATCTGCTTATTATAAAAATAATTGATATAAAAGATCGTACATACACACTTTGATACGTTTTTCGTCATTACAATTCGTGTAGCGAACGTTAAATGTGGATGTAAATTACCCGATAGGATTACGTGAATTAAGTGTTATAAACTTCCTTTAGAAAATAAACGCATCTGTTTGTCAAACAAGGTCGCTGTTTTATTCCTACGCTTCGACAGAAATCAATACCATACACTGTAGAGTGGTGATCAATACGCTAACATACCCCATTGACTTGCGCTGACATGTTTTTCACGTGTTTATAGTGACAACTGTCCAAACACGTTTTAAGTCGCTTTACGGGTATTACAAAACTAACAGCGGTATAATCTTTAGTATTTTAAGCTGAGAAGTTTTTTCTTTCAAATTGGATATACTGTTGAATGAATATTTCAGCGTTAAACTTAGAGGATATTCAACCCGATTTGAAGGTAACGCTATATCTATATGAAACATTGGATACTCTTATTCTCATGCTGTTAATCTATACATTGGATATTCGTGTTTTCATTCTGTTAATGTTTCACTTCCAATTAAATTCCAACTTTAACGTTTGTAAATGCACAGGTTATGTTCAAAATCTGTTTTGTTTAAAAAAGGGAATGTTAATTTATCTAGATTATTACTGTAAAATAACGATATCCACCTAATTATGTAAAGTACAACACTCGCTATAACAGATATAGGTTACAGCCAAAACTCAAGTATCTGGCTATATAAGTTACTATAGATGCTTGGTTTTCGCTTTAACCTATCGCCTAATAAATAAGTTGTTTAACGTATTGAGGGGATCAATATCATCTGCGTTTTAAAATCTCGTGATTAATTCACGTCAAAGAATCGCAGTAACACATTGAATAATTGCATAATTGCGTATTTTAACATGTACAATTAAATAATTGGGTTAAATTAGAGACGTATCATGTACATGGTTTATTTCAGAATACATTAGGCTTTAAGCCCATGAGTACACATACATATAATACACTATATTGTCAACAGTGGTCAATGACATGCAGGCATATAAATATACTGTCTTAAACAATACCAATTTAAAATGTATAATGAAAGAATTGATAACCCTACAAACAGGCATATTCAAATAAAACAGCCATTTTTAACATTTTAACACTGTTTACCAATACTAATTTAAGGTAAATATATAATTTGCGTATTGAATAACAAATCAGTATCTTATTCAAATAAAAATGAATGTTCGAAAAATGTGTATACATATAGCTATTAGTGCTATGACTAAGAAACAGACAGTACTATATGGAGAGAAACTATTGATAATATAATTCAGTTCTTAATTTAAATGCTTTAATAATAAATGTGGCAAGATTTTTAATTGTCTTTTTGTCGTCAGTTTGTAAGAGTTCGATAAATTTTATCATATTTGTGTGATTCCAATGATATCTATGTATATATTGTTTTCTAAGACTATTAAACAATGGACATTCAAGTAAAAAATGAAACTCATCTTCGAGGACGTTACAGTGCTTACATTTTCTGTTTTGATACGGTGTCATGTATCATGTACAGTAAATCTTTGGTTAAGCTTGTATATATGCATATGAAATTGTGTTGATTAATTTCAGTACAATTGATTACACACCGTAGTACCGGCTCCTTATCAGCGAATGCACCAATTTCCAGCGAAGACGAAAAAGGAGAGACGGTGGGTTTGTATATATTGGTTTTTATACGTTTTTGCTTTGAGTTTCAAAAAAATAATATTATATAAAGATGTCAGAAGCAATAAAAGAGTCATCACAGAAAATATAAAGTTACAGAACCTTATATTTTCCTAGAAAAGGCGAGTTAAAATCGAACATTATGTGTTGTCGATGTATTTTGTCAAGTTTATCTAGTTTTTTAGCCGCAAATAGCTTATTTGGCAAAAATCTACATCGACAGAATTTTTGCGCATTGTTCCACCAGTAACCACACCAATTTTCAGAATTGTTCATTGTTTTATATTAGAAATATAACGTCCTGAAGTGATGGGGTGTACAAAAAATGGCACCAGTTATCAGCGATTTAATGTTTTTACCGGCACCAGTGATCAGCGAAATTTCATGTAGTTAAAAATTTAAGCATTTGTCACAAATTTATCATTAAATATTCATTTAGACACATCACACATCTATTGATTATCATATTCCGTCCCAGAGGCACGTGTGTTCGTCCGTACGTGCGCCTCAACATTCAGTCAAATGTAGGCATTTGATATTTCGTATAACAGACACATCTATTGACATTATCAAATCCATTACGGACGGCTTGCAAACATACATGCTACTGTGTGATCAATATTGTAATTTCGAAACGTAAAATGTAGTCAACATGATTGTATCGATCATCACGTCGCCTCTGTAAGCAGTGAAATTGACAAATAACTTAAGTAGTGTTAAGTTCTAGCTACCGGTGACTAAAGAAGAAAACGAAAGCCGTAGTTGCTGGCTATATATGTTCCAAATCCACAAGGCATTAAGCACGGGTTACTGGTGTTTTATATTAAAGCAATGCATTTCAATGCTTAATTTCATTTCACAAGTAATGATCATTATTAAAATATGCTGATTAAGAAGAATGGTTGAGGCGAATGACCCCCGCCCCTCTCCCCGTAAAGTTATCCAGGATTCAATTTAGTAAACCCCGTGTACACTTCCGTGCCCAATGATATGCGTTTTAAAATTGAGACTCAGTCCATACGCCCCAAGAAATTATCGAATTATGTCATTAATTAATTTATTAGTGTCTCTCCAACTCAAAATTACCGCCTATAAGGCCAAGAAATAAATTGTTAGTTTCGGGCAACTGTGTCAAAATTAAGGTAGGGCAGAGAAATGAGATTTTTATTATATTTTTAAAATAGATAACCATAAAAGCGAAACGAATCACAAATGCTGAACCGGCACTCCATGAAGGGACCCAGAATGCTCATTTAATAACATGAAGTTCTTTTGACATGGATAATCAAACAAGTTCTGTGTTTCGGGCAACCCGACCTTGCGAACAGCCCCACAACCCTTAAGTTTTTTGAAACGATCGAAATCCGTGATTTTTTCATTTGAGTTAATCGTTGTTAAATATACATTAAATTACATTTTACGTTTCGAAGTTACAATATTGTTCACACAGTAGCATGTTTTATGTTATTATATTATTATATATTTATTTATATATAAGCGGCAATACAAAACATTATTTTAAAATAATAATTCATGCATACCGATACTCGATATGTATGTTTGAAAGCCGTCCGTATTAGACTTGATAATTCCAATAGATGTGTCTGTTGTACGAAATATCAAATGCCTACACTTGACTGCATGTAGAGGCGCACGTACGGACGAACACACGTGCCTCTGGGGCGAAATATAAAAAAACAATAGATGTGTGATGTGTCTCAATGATTTTCTGTGATGACTCTTTATTGCTTCTGACATCTTTATATAATATTATTTTTTTGAAAATCAAAGCAAAAACGTATCAAAACCAATATATACTAACCCACCGTCTCTCCTTTTTCGTCTTCGCTGGAAAGTGGTGCATTCGCTGATATGGAGCCGGTACTACGGTGTGGATTAAGTGAGTATTTAGTTTATATGTATATATACGTACAAATAAATATTTTTAATTTGTTGATGCACTTTCAATATTTAGCGTATGAGGTTGTTAGATAGAGACTGCTTAATATCATATGTTACTGATTTCAGGCAATGGGTCAACTAAGTCTTCTAAAGAATGGACTTTCCAGCGGGTGGTCTTGGTTCAAGCGGAAGTTTATGTCCATAGTGAACACTTTACAGTTTCTCGGATGGACCTCCCAGTTCGTAATCGTTGTAGGCCTTGCCGTAATGGCCGCCTGTGTGATCTCGTTCCAAATCCCGTACATGCACGAGAACGAGAGTGTGGTGTTCTGGTTACGCGCGGTAGCCAGTTTCTTAGTTTTCGAAGTCTACCTACAGTGGCTGTGTTTAAAGCTCGTAGACAATACATATCGCCCGTTCAAGCACGGGGCGATGCCGGATGGCGTAAGCCTAGGTCAGAAACTGGGCCTGCCGGAGAGCGACAACGAACTTCCACACGCAAGTAACGGAATAAGCAACGGCCAGAACAGCGTCAGCGACGTCAACGAGTACGGCGATTTGATACGCGTTCGAAACCCCGCCAACGACGCTTCAAGGAGGAACGTAATGTACGTCGCCACAGCGTTTCCGAAGGCCATTAGCGATGAAATCAAACGGACGGCGTTCCCTTATTTCTCGTGGGCGCCGTGCATTATGTGCAATCGACCGCGACCGCCGCGGTGTCACCACTGTCCCGTGTGCAACGTGTGCGTTCTGAAGCGTGACCATCACTGCTTCGTCACGGGTGTGTGCGTCGGTTACCGGAACCTCCGGTACTTCGTCACATTTCTTTTCTGGGCAGTCGCAGCGACATCTTTCGGTTTATTTCACTGGATACCTTATTATTACTACGAGACACTTAAATACACGAGTATAGTTGACTTGTTTTTCCCGATCGCCATAGTTCGAGCCGCCCTAGGGTATATCCGGTGGCAACACCCAGTTCTCATAACGCTTTTCTGGTTGTTGACGTTGTTTTTCATTTGGGCCTCGGGATTTCTTGTGTTGACTATCAGACATATTAAACTCGGCAAAACGACGAAGGAAGCTGAATTGAGTATTGATTTAACAGATATTCGCACTTTACCTGAGAAAATAGAATCTGTGTTCGGCAAGTATTGGCTTCTAAACTTTCTGGTACCGATGCATTTTGTGTTCGAACCAAAGGACGATCCGGTCAGGTGGCCATATATTAAAACGTATTAGTTATTTAAATTTACTGTTTCATGCAATACCTATACATTGCATTTTCTTTATGACAAGTGATTATGTTTCATACATATGTGCATTTAACTTCTCAGTAAACTTGATTGTTTTTAATTGACTGTTTGTTCTTGTTGTCCGTGAATGTCTTTGACATTACTTCAATCTCGAGTTGTACCCTGCATCAGTATACGTATGGTCATAAAATAAGTACATGTACAGATGAATCAAATCAGGATAAAAATAAACAACATTGTCATCCACCCAGTTAATGCCATATTAAGGCTGTTGACATACACATTATCACAAAACCGTTTGAAATGTAATTGTAAATTACACAATACATAAATTATTGTACTTTTTGGGTCAGATAATCTTACATACAACCCGACACACCTAGTCTGAACCCAACATTTAGGAGTTTTATTTCGATATGCACTGCGTACTACCAAGAAATTTAATACATTCACTAAGAACTACAATAATGAACTTCACTGTGGATATTTGAAACAAGGTTTTAATAAGTTCTAACAAACATGGTCTAATATTCTTTGCAGATTTCGAAAAAGCTTTTGATTCTCTAGACCACTCGTTCATGTTTGCATGCCTGGAAAAAATGAACTTTGGTGAAAGTCTTATAAAATGGGTAAAATTATTTTAAAAAAATATAAACAGTTTAATAACAAACACTGTTTTTTTTTTTAGGGATGGGACCGAATTCTGAAATCAATATTCGAATATTCGTTTTAGGTATTCGAATATATTCGAATATTCGTTTTGTAAATACTACTATATACGGCACTCTGTCCGAATAAATACCTATCCGAAATATTGTACTACATGTACGTAGTTGTTTACCTTGTTTCAGTGGTAAATGAGCGATGCAACTTAGTGAGTGTTTGGAAAATATAAAGAGATGTAAAATAGTGTTAAATGTATTATTAATTAATTTGTTAATAGTCCCGTACACAAATTTCTCATTACATAGATTACACGTTGCCTGGGTTTTGTCTAATGACCGCGTCAAGTACTTCCAAGCACATGATGGTGGCATTGTTTATTAATCAAGACTCTTGCATAATATACGGTGTTGATATAATGGAGAATAATTTACAAGTGACGTATATTAAGATTGACCAGATGATGCTAATTTTGTTAAAGAAATTGATTGGATGATAATGGATTCATTTTGATTGCTTTACTTAGAGAGTAATTGTAATTTACTGTAAACAAGTTAACCGTATAGATGTCACTTATGGACAATAAACAACAATGTACGCCTTGTGCAAACTGTGAAACCGTTATTACAACATGGCCCAGTTTTGTTATTTGTGGATACAATGCGTCATATTTGCGTCTTCTACAAACCTTTAATTCGCGGCCCTTGTAAAGACGTGGCCCCCCTGCCAATTATCAATTGTCGTTAATTGGACATGTTTGGCATGTGTTGTAAAAACGTTACACTCCCCCCGCCCACCTGCTAGGCAGGAAATACGACTGAAATTCATGTTAACTTTGCAATCAAACTGGGAAAAAAACATGATTTTTTTTTATAGAAATGTTGTTCTTTAAAAAAATTTGAAAATCGAATATTCGTATTCCGTTTTTTATATTCGAATATTTTCCGATATTCGAATATTCGAGTATTCGGTCCCATCCCTATTTTTTTTTCTAACAGCTTCGAAATAGAAAGAGGAGTAAGACAAGGATGTCCATTATCTTCTTCCCTATTTATTTTATGCATTGCATTTTTATCACAACATATACAATCTATTGAGTCTATAAAAGGTATACAAATACAACCAGGAGTCGAAATTAAACAACCTCTTTTTGCTGATGATGCAACTTACTTTTGTGATGATAATCCAGACTCGTTCAAAAAATTGATATCATCGTTAATATTATTTGGACAATCATCGGGTCTTAATTTAAATAAATCTAAATGTACTGTGTTAAGAGTAGGGAAATTTAAAAATACTAACATCGAATTAATGAAGGAATTAAAATTTCGATGGACTTCCAGTGAAGCCACGGCACTAGGAATAATGTTTACAAATAATGAAACTGAAACAATACTAAAAAACATAATACCAAAATTAAAAAACTTCAATAGTTGTCTGAAAAGTTGGCGACATCGCAAACTCGCCCTTTTAGGCAAAGTGACAGTATTAAAAACTTTTGCACTTCCAAAATTAATTTACGTACTAACAGTTCTTCCAAATCCAAGGTGAAGACATTTTTAAAGAAATCAGCAACAAGATATTCCAATTTATATGGGATGGAAAACCGGATAAAATAAAAAGAAGCACTTTAATACAACCAGTTGAACTAGGAGGCATACAACTTACTAACATAAAAGCATTTGTCAATTCAATCAAGTCTAGCTGGGTAAAACGTTTATTAGATAAATCAAATAGTGGACATTGGAAATGGTTTTATAACAATTTATTGCAAAAATTCGGAGGAGATTTAATATTTCAATGTAACATTAACAACACAAACATATTGAATATTTGTAAAGAAAACAAATTCTTACATGACGTATTAGAAGCATGGACTACTACTACAAATAACCTCAACAAGAATTTCAATAGTAAAGTTATACTTTGGAACAACAAAGATATACAAGTTAATAACACAACATTTTTCTACAGAGAATGGTTCGAACGCGGTATTAAATATGTTGATCAATTATATGACTTCAGAGTACAAGACTTCTATTCATTTGAAAATGTATGTTACTTATACGACATCCCAATCAATAACTTCCTTATGTATTACTCATTGATAAAAAGTATACCGACTAATATAAAATCTCAAATCAACATTGAAAATAAACCATGTACGCAACCTGTTTTTCTAGAAAAGGTGATATCAATAAACAAACCAAATAAGATAATATATTAACTGCACTTCCCAAAATCAAACGAATTAACAAAAGCACAACAAAAATGGGAACATATATTCAGCAACAGTAATATGAACTGGAAATTAAATTTTACAATGCCATACAAAGCAACAATAGACACAAAATTAAGAAACTTTCGATATAAATATATAAACAGAATTATCGCAACAAACAAATATCTCTTTAAATGCAAATTATCAAATACGAACCTATGTGATCTATGTTGCGAACATGTTGAATCAATTGAACATATATTCTGGGAATGTAGACACATTCAAACATATGGCATCAGTTATCAACCACTCTAAAGAGGACATCTGTCAATATCACATTTACATATTATATCATAAGCTTTGGAATTCAAGAAACATCTGAACGAATAGACGTAAAAATAATAAATTATGTAATACTACTTATGAAGTCATTCATCTGTCACATGAAATCAAAGCAACTTTGCCCTAATTATATATGTTTCACGCAATATTTAAAACGTAGAATTAAAATTGAAAATGAAATAGCCCTTTGTAATGACCAAATATCCGAGTTTGAACAAAAATGGCGACGTCTACTAGAGTTATAATAATATAATAAAAAAAAATCAGTCCACTTGTAAACATCTTGTGAATGTCTTTCTGTATCCTTTTCTTTCCCACTGTTTATATCTCATAACCACTCATAAGAATCCAAAGCATCTGATATACACATCAACAATTATAATATTGTTACGATTAAAGTGCATATGTTGTAACATGTATGTTTTGCTGTAACAATATAACACCTTTACATATTATATTGAATAATAAAAACAAAAAATAAGTTCTAACAAAAACGTCACCAACCAAGGTTTGTTAGAACAGGAGAGCAATATTGTTTTACTTTTTAATATTAGTTGAGTTTTGTTTAAACCTATTTTAGCTCGATTGTATCGAAAGCCAGAGTCTTATTGAGACTTTTTCTAGTCCGGGTTCTTGACAGAACCAGTAGTTGGTGTATTTGGAGAAAGGGATCGAACTCATGACCTCCCGATCGCAAGGCGGGTACCATTACACCACTGACCTGCGGAATCTTTTTCAGTGTCGCAAAACTTCATTTCAGTAAATATTTATGCAGTGCATGCATACACATTACAAATCTTACATATACATATCATCCATATCATATTATACCAAGCGAACATTCCAGAAACAAATGAGAAAGACGACAAACAAAGTACCAACAGGCCGTGTGTACAAAAACATATATATATACGTAAGCAACTGACAGGATAAATGTGCATGATACATAACATAATGTAGTGATGCGAACAAAAATGCAAACTGCTGAAAGTACACGGCGGCAAATTTATATTGCTTCTTCGATTCTTATGCGTGCTTAAATAATCCACTTCCACTTTGCTGGTCGCGTCACCAGATACACGTTGAGGTTTCCGACTCAAGATATTCTCTATCGCTGTTATACACGCGGTTCAGTACATTGTACAGTTTTGCGTCCTTTTGCTTGAGGTAGTTCCTCTGGTCATACCCGGTCTCGCAGGGGCTTGAACCCGCGAACCCTGGGTTGGACGAACAGGCGACCCCACCTATAAGCAACAAGGAAAATGCTGGTAGGAATGTTAACGTCTGATACCGAAGATTCTTTAGTCGGATAAATGATGAACTGAAACTGTTTTATCCGACTAAAGTACACGATCTTCCTGTGTGCGTATATTATATTAAGACATTGTTTTCTTGATCTGAAATATTGGCAATAGGAAATTTGACATTTAGAGATCTCGATGCTCATTGAATTTATATAAAATTGTCTTACGTGTACAATATAAATCAGAATTTGTTATAAAAGTTCATTCAATAGTAATTTCATTACTAAATTCAAACACAATACCGGTAATACGATTCAAAATAACATAATATAACAAGAGCTGTTTGTAAAACCCGTATGCCCCCTCTAGGTTAAATGCAATCTTTAAACCATATCAAGTTTGGTGAGAATTGGATGAAAACTTTTGGACATAGAGGGTGTATACTTCTAAAAATGCCAATTTGAGATAAATCAAGGGCCATAACACCGTACTTCCTGTGGCGATTTGGCTGATTATCGAACTTGGTCGAGATATTGTGGCCACAAACATTTTGCTGAAGTTTGGTGAAGATTGGATGAAAACTGTTGAACTTAGAGAGCGGAAGCGGCTAAAATGCAAATTTTAGATCATTCAAGGGCCATAACTCAACAATTCCTGGGGTAATTTGGCTGATTATCGAACTTGACCTATATTACGAATATTACGGCCACAAACATTTTCAGCAAGTTTGGTGAAGATTGGATACAGACTGTTGGACTTCGAGAGCGGAAACGGCTAAAAATCCCAATTTTAGATAATTCAAGGGCCATAACTCAACAATTCATGGGTCATTTAGAGAGCAGAAACGAAAGTGGTCTACCGACCAATATACCCCGCCATCTTCGCTGAAGGGCATAATAATATACCGGTAGTTCATAATATTTTCCTCACCTAAATCATTCCTAATCACGCCATTAAACCAAGCCAACGCTCCTTTCGCGAAGTAGTCGTACACGTTCTTTAAGCCCGTGTATCTTTCGTGCGTCACTGAGTCGTTGTAGGCAAGGTCAAGGTCAGACAAGGTGACGTCATCAAGGGCACGCGTCATGATGTTTAAACCAAACTCCCGAATGAGATAGTTTTCGTTCCCTGAAAAGAAAATATACGTAAAATAAATCATAATCACCGATAGTTTAACAAATAAGATTGGTGTTTTTAGAAATGACGCATTAACTAATGGAAAAAAACATTAAGCCTGTTGCAATATTAGTTCTATTGAATACTAAAGAACATCAACAGTAATACACGTGCTAAGGATTAAGCCTACCTAAATTACGACGACAACCAAATAATTGTATACACATTGCTATTCCAATCAACGTCAAAGCACTGACATTTTGCTATCAGGGATATACAAACACCACAGCTATTCCGTACCTCCGGACGGATTGAACCCCTGGCAGACGACATTGGTCTCGACCACGAACGCCCGGGAAAGGTTGCCGTACGCCCACAGGTAGTTGACGGGGTAGGAGGGGCTGTTGTAGGGGTAGTCTTCGCTCGTGCACCACCGCGAGCAGTCGTACTTGGAACCGTTGACAAATGTTACCATACGACATGAAGCTTTAAACAAAGCAAGTAATGGATTAGTCGGACATTGTGTCAATCAGTCGGACATTGTGTCAATCAGTCGGACATTGTGTTAATCAGTCGGACATTGTGTCAAGACATTGTGTCAATCAGTTATTGTTTCATTCAGTCGGACATTGTGTCAATCAGTTGTTGTTTCATTCAGTCGGACATTGTGTCAATCAGTTGTTGTTTCAAGAGTTCAGCTTGTTACATTCTCTATTAAGCGTGGCCGATATCTATTTATAAACGTTTCACATTCGCTTTCTAAGTAGGTGAATCAATACAAATTTGCATATTAATCTCTTTTTTTCTGCTTCAATGAGATAAAAGGCATACGTATCTTTCATATAATTTTCTTTAAAGTCAAAACATTGTTATTATTAGTAACATAAAATAAACATGAACAATATTTGCACTCTTTTCACTAATTGTAGTGGAATCTCACCTCCACACTCAAGAGGCATGTTTTGCTTGAACTCGTCAAAAACATTCGCGGGTAACTTTTGAACCGAAAACAGCCCCACAGAGCTTTGTTTGGCAAGACGAAGAAAAATTGGTCTGGACATGAACCGAACCATCAAATGGACCAACTTCGCTGCCTGCAACACAAAGCAAGTTTGGCACCTTGTAAAATGTCTTCTATTGATCGGTTTTCACATTAAAGTAAGGTATAACCTTTGAAACTATTTCTTACAATAATTTCACTAGTTTTCATGTATGTTTGAGACATGCTATGTTTGCGCTGCCATAAAGTAGCCATATTGACCAATTACTACGAAATGGTCTAAAATTATTTAAAACAAACAACAACATACATATTTTGACACTCTCTGGGTAAAATATTTCAAAATGACGAGTAGTTTTTACAAAATAGAAAAGTTGGCCGATAAAGTTTACTTCTCAGAGCCAACAATGTGTGATAATATTATTAATAAAAATAATTGTTAGACGCAGCAAAGAGATATTGACTGTTGACTTTCACGTTTCTGTTGTTTTTTTTATGTGAAAGAACAAAATGCCAATGACAACCCATGGCCAGAGTATTAATAGCATAACTAAAATGACCATACCAATGTATATACGTAAATGCGCAGGATCGTAGCAATTGAAGATTCGACGAGATGTGATTGACAATGTGTTTAGCCACTCAGAAAGCTAGGACTTAACAACCTCCGCGCAGACATTTAACTGTGTCCCAGCATAGCTGGTTAAAATCCCTGCCGGCACGAAGTTCCACGTGACCATAGGCAAACACTCGGCGCGAAATAAAATCGTGGACAAGCACATGATAAAAACGTGGACAACGTAAAATCCTTGCGTTGTTATGTTTACTTATTTATGTAATTATTTTTTGGTTTTTATTTTAACTCTTAATATATATACCTGGACCAATAATGCAACATGTCTGTATCATTGTTATAAACAAAAATAATGATTAGGCCGAAAATAAAAAATATTTTGTTTGCCCATTTACCGACCCGAAATTTTAGAGGTGGGTCGGTAGGTAGAAACATATTTTTTATTCCGAGAATTTAATCTTTGTCATACCTAAAAATCGTCATTTAGAAATACATTATAATTGTATCTTTGTTTGAAAATCACAATTACTTTCTTCATCTTGATTGATACAACCTGGCATTAATAATAGACATAACATAAAATAGAATACGCAATGCTTTAAAAGCAATTTGTTAAGTATATGGATTCTATTTAATACCAATGTCTGAATTGACTAGACACACATATCAGGGGCGTATTTAGGGCAAAATCGAATTGACGCCCGTGCTTGTACATGAAATATATTGGAAAATAATATTAAAGGAACTATTCATATATTGGCAAATAGAGAAATTCCACAGAAAACAAGAAATGTCTTTAAAAAAGACAAAATGCGTAGAAATTAGTATTGAGATATCATTTGTTTGCCCTACATATAATGCAAGAGGACCAAGCTGTGACTTCACGGACCCCATATTTTTCGTTTCCTACTAAGGAGACTTCTCGGATCCCAGAGTTTTCGGTCCCTAATAAGGAGACTTCTCGGACAATAGATTTTCGGACACCATAAGAAAACATATCGGCCCCAAACATTAATTTGAGATAAACTCAATAATTATTAATATCTGTACCGTGAATAAACCGATCATATACCGCCCCATGTATTCACCAGTGATACATGAATAAGCTAAATACTAGTAATTTACGTAAACATAATTGATGTATGAATTTGTCAGGCAAATTTAACAAACATTGTCAAAAAATAATAGCGGGAATGAATGAGCAGTAAGTTTGTGAATTCTGCATGGCCCGTTGCAGATTGACTTGTCGGCTGGCATGTATATAATTTCGTCTGCATTGTATATATGTTTATATGAAAAAAAAATGTGTTGGTAAAATAAAGACTAACAAGAAAGAACAAATCACTCAAACGCTATGCTAATTTAGGATTAATATCATTTTATTGTAAAGTTACTAGATACGCGGTTTTATTTGTAGTTGTTTATATTGATAAATAGGTCTGATAATATGTAACGAGTTGATAAAACGCATATACAAAATCATTAAGTAGACATTGAACCTATACAGGTAGGTGACATGTCGCTTCG
Source organism: Congeria kusceri (assembly GCA_027627225.1). Lineage (NCBI taxonomy): Eukaryota > Metazoa > Mollusca > Bivalvia > Myida > Dreissenidae > Congeria > Congeria kusceri. Next base: position 30,672,789 of record CM051028.1, on the reverse strand, counting down.
TCTGAAAATTGAAATACGATCACAAGATTGCCGTACGTGTTTAAATGTTACCACAAAACGAAATGGCAAAGCGTTGTGTACGCCCCCTCGTACAGGAGTACGCCTGAATACGCCACTGCATATTAATTAATACAGAATAGATACATACTGTCTGACAATAAAACATGTGTAGTATTATCAATGGCTGAACTGACTAGACAGTCCCAATCATATTAATACGGTACAAATACATTCTGGTTGACTAGAAAAATGTCAAATCATTGAATTGAAAATTAAAAATAATTTGATAAAAATGTCACATATAAGAAAATCAGAAATGTTGTTAACTCGGATGTCTCTGTCCTCTCAAATATAAACTGTGTTTTTGTGAATGAAAATTTAACAAAGAACACTTACTAGTACTGATAGAAGAATTATTCTTAACAAAGACAGGATTGACATACACTTTCTTGTTAACATCAGGGTAAAACTTTTCTGCACTGCCACTTGTTGATTTGCTAATTGAAATTGAAACTTTGTCGGTAATTTTCTTGTTCTCGTCTACCACGCACAATAGATTATACAATACATCCCAATTTTTACTTGTTTCAACTTTATGAATTTTGCATTTATTTATTGATTTCAACAAACACGCTGAAGGTTAGAAACAGGTAAATCAAATCTCCACAGGGTCCCATTGTAAAACAGCAAAATCTCCAGGCATCGCCACTTTTCTTCGATTCAGATATTGCGAGACTGATCTCTCTGGAAAGATGGTTCTCTCTGCTTTTCAATATTTAAAATAAACAAGAGCTGTTAGAGGACAGCGCGCTCGACTATTCGAAGTATTTCAGTTGGTACATATTTTAGATAGTGGAAGGGGCATAAATTTGTTAAAATACAAACATTTAAGTGAAGCCTTTATACATTTTTGGAACAAAAACTTTAACCACAAAATGTATGTAAAAAGTGTGCATAACTCTGTCAAAATACAAAACATAGTTATGGGTAATGTTGCCCCTGATACTAGAGTTGATTAGAAAGGTTTGTTCCAAGTTTCAAGTGAATAACCTATGTAGTTTTGAAATTATAAAACTTTTGAATATAAACTTCAACCAAAAAATCTATGTGAAAAAGGGGCATAACTCTGTCAAAATACAAAACAGAGTTACGGGTAATGTTGCCCCTGATACAAGAGTTGATGACAAAGGTTAGTTCCAAGTTTTAGGTGAATAACTTATGTTGTTTAGAAATTACCACACTTTTAAATATAAACTTTAAACAGAAAATCTAAGTTAAAAGGGGGCATAACTCTGTCGAAATACAAAATAGAGTTATGGGTATTGTTGCTCCTGATACTAGAGTTGATGACAAAGGTTAGTTCCAAGTTTTAAATGAAAAGCTTATGTAGTATAGAAGTTACACAACTTTTGAATATAAACTTTAATCATAAAATCTATGTGAAAAAGGAGCATAACTGTGTCAAAATACAAAAAGAGTTATGGGGAATGTTGCCCTGATACTGAGATTGATGACAAAGGTTAGTTCCAAGTTTCAAGTGAATAACTTATGTAGTTTTGAAGTTACAAAACTTTGGAATATAAACTTCAGCCAGAAAATTTAAGTGAACAAGGGGCATAACTCTGTCAAAATACAAACAGAGTTATGGGGAATGTTGCCTCTGATACTGGAGTTGATGACAAAGATATATTCCAAGTTTCAAGTTAATAACTTATGTAGTTTGAAGTTACAAGACTTTTGAAAAAAACTTCAACCAATTCAGACGCCGACGCCAGGGGTAGTAGGATAGCTCACCTAGTCGCCCGTAAGAAACACTCGCGATTTAGACAAAAGCACATGCTGCCTATACATAAACTGCTGAATATTAAAATTTCAAGTAATTCGGTGTCATGATACATCAAACTGTACAAAGGACGTGTCGTTTTCAGGAAATAACTATTGAAACCAGTGTCCGTTATGCGAAATGTCTCTTTCTTTTGACATAAGAAAAAACGAACTATTTCATATACGGACAACTTTCAAGGGATCACCCTACTATTTACTGGTATCTAACCTTAAAACAAAACGTAATTATATACACAGATGATGACGCCATACGTCGACCGGTGGGTACACGACAAACGTGAAATACACCGTGTTTACAAGTATCCGGTCAATAGGCGCTTGTTTTCACACTTTTGTTCAAGCGCCTTAATGATCAAAATTGTAGCTTAAGCCACAACAAATTGATCAGATGTTCGTCGGATTTGCCGCACCTTAAAATCGTAAATCGAAAAAAAAAATAATCTTTTTTTTCTGCGCCCGCACCCGATTTTTTAAAATGAAGTTTTCATCAATGAGTCTCATTTTACGTTAAACGCCGACTTTGTGGTGTCCCCAAATCATAACAAGCATTTGGTATAGATATAGACGGAATAAGGCACTTTGTGGAGACTGGTTTATGTACAGAGCACATAATTTATGACCCAAACCGTTACTCTCCAATAGCCATTCTGGCACAGCTGTCATGTGTATTACCACTCGGCAATATCTTATCATGTTTTATCAAACTTGTAAAAACACAACGAGCTGCTAGCAAGCTCTTGTAATATCAGCAGTTAATTAAAGGATTATCTTGTTGATTAAGGATGTGTGAAATTGGATGTCTGGATTATGTCAAATGGACTGATTATCGGGTATGTGTACATTTCGGACAGTTTTGACCAGCGGTTTGTCATGGATTTCTTATTTCTAATATCCACACAATTAAGTTGTTTTTGACATGTCCATTTTATAAATTCAACGTATCTGTTTGGTGTATACTTTGTTCAGCTTTTATATATTTAGGTACATTTAACAGGGCAAGCCAATTCATTATGTTAGTTATTAATTTCAATATATTTTGTTAACATCATCTAGATATTTTAAGAGTGTATGTTGAAATCAAAAATAATTATCAAAGTCTACTGCAATGAACAATTAACCAAAATGTTAATATAATAATCTAAATATAATAATGCTGTTGTTAGTGCCATAATGCAACTAATATACAGCACAGTGAAGTATAATTGATAACAATTAAAACAATACAATATAAACATTCCCTGACATGGAAACACGCAACGATGTTGCGAGTCGATTAAAAAATTTGCTAAAGAAAAATAAGAGCCAGTGTGAGCCCTGGTTAACGGCTTAAAAAATGGTGGCGTCCAGTTGTTTTGTCATGTCGTTTAAAGATACAGAACTTATACTAGTCATTCATAAATTGTTTTGTGTTTATTGTATGACATTTCATATTCATATTATTAAACTGTTGGTAGTGAATGACTTGGTGCATCAAATATATATTTTGATAATTACAATTACCTTGTATAAGCTCTACTTTCTTATAGTTAAGATATGGCTATTTAGTATTTACTGCTGGGTGTTAATTTAATAGCAGAATCACTATTGAAGACTTGTTGCACACAACCCTTTTCAGGACATGGTCGAAGAAGAAATGGAGAAATTAGTTGCTTAGTTAATTACATATATATTCATTTTGACAACAATTTATGGACCAGTGCAGATGACGAGGAAATTATTGACAAGATATCAAGTTATGATGGCATTGCAGAAATTTTCAATCACTATGGGCAAGAAAAGATTTTTTTATTTTGCGCTATTCGCTCGCCTCCGATTTTATCGAAAATTGAAAAAAAAAAAAAAATTATTTCGCTCGCTCTCTCCATTTTTTTTTTGGGACAAAATCCGTAGAACAACTGATCAATTTGTTGTGGTCTTATGAAAGTTGTGAGCGAAACAAAAATACGAAATTTAGAGAAAGAAAAATAAAAAAATAAAAAATAATAATTACCGCAGATTTTGCAATAAAATTGTTTGAGTCGGCGACTTTTCTGTGGGTCGGTCGGTAAAGGGCAAACAAACTTAATTTTAATTTAGGCTTTATATTAAAATTTTGTACAAAATAAATCTTCAATCTCCTCATAATCGTCTACCCTGAAAACTTCAAAATCTGTAAATTTTTAACTCGTGGTTGTAGTGGTAACTGAGAAGAGTAACAATGGGTAAGTAATCACTGCTAGGAGTTTGAAAACTTAATTGTTTGATGGAGAAGTCTTGTAAAAACATTCGTATACTTCCAACGACTCAACGGTGTTTGTCGGACTTTGAATCCCACACCGTGCCGTCATTTCTTGACAGATTTACCATAATAATAATAATAATAATAATAATAATAATAATAATAATAATAATAATAATAATAATAACAACTTTATTTTATGAGGATATCACATTAAGAAACAACATTTCTCTTTTACAATGTGGTCTTCAATAAACATACATTATATAAACATTAGCTTATCCAAGATCATGCATACTTAAAACATATTAGCCAGTAAACAACAACCATACTACTACTACTACTACTACTGCTACTACTACTACTACTACTACTACTACTAATAATAATAATAATAATAATATACTACATAATTGTTACATTCTTTCAAAACAACAGACAATCACAATGCAAATGTAAACTGTAAAAAAAAAAATTGTTTCAAAAGAAAAAAACTCTCTGGCTACCTTTAACGTGGCATCTGGGTACTGCAGATCGACTCCGAGGATCTCAATGCTGGGTCCTTCCGGTTGCTCCGTGTAGTCGTAGCCACACTGGGTCACGTAGAATCGGTCCGTGTATCCATCCGCCTGCCTTCTGCTGCGTTCCACAGAAGCATCCCCGGCGACATCCGGCGAGTTGACCTCTCTGATATACCTATGAAAATTTCCGAACAGATGATTCATAATTTAGACTCTTATTTAAATTGTAATGTAATGAATGCGTTTTATTTCAACAGGTATATTTTCTCGTCATCTAAGTTAAATCCCACAAACTGCGCATGTGCGCTTTGTTGGCGGTCACTAACTTAAGGAGAACACTTGGTATCATTATCATCATTATCATCATAATAATAATAATAATCATCATCATCAGGAGCAGCAGCATAAAATGTAAATACTTCATTGCATGCATTGACTCAGCATCTCTCAAATGCACAATTCATTTAATGAGGTACGTTTGTAAATGTGTTTTCATGCTTGCACAATATGACAATTTACAATCATTCAACCAAACGCAGTTTATTACATTGTAGATGCACAATTTCAAAACGGCGATAAATAACTCCATTAAATTTGCTTTCTCAAAGCAAAATCATGTAGAATTCAGTGACAAAGCAACGTGTGTTGCCGCTATATAAATTTGACAAACAAATATTGCATGTAACAAAACTAAAGCACTACGTTTTAAAGGCGGATTTCCATGAAGCAGAAAGCATGCGCGCTTTCGGCACGGCTGTATTCGGTGCCACACACGCGCCGATTAAAAATAATTCGCTTCAGACTATATTGCATGATGACGTTTTCCTTGACGCGTTTTTCGGCGCTGAATATTAACGGCGCCGAAAAAAATCGCTTCGGGTAGCAATTTTTATCGAGTTTCGGCGGAAGAATGACAAAGAGATAGAAAAATGACGCCAATTCATCGATTTCCTGGTCAATCAACAACATCAGACCATTATATAAACGAAATTGAAATAAACATGAAGTTCGGTGTGCAAACATAATTATGGGAGCTCATAGAGCTGGTGAGGAGTCATAAATATCTTTTTGATTCCTCCTTGACGGAATATAAAGACCATACGTAACACATTTGGAAAGAAATAGCCAAATAGATAAATGAAGAATCCATGATTTGTAAGTACCGTGACTGTTTTTTGTCAATAAAAGGTTAAAATAAACCCACACGAGTGTTTATCCGAAAACAGCGTTGGGTTTCGGCTACATGGAAACCGTTTTTCGGAGCGTACTCTGCGCGCATTTCGGCACCGATAATATATGCGCCGGTAAAAGTAGGCTTCATGGAAACCCGGCTTTACAGTTCTCAATCTCAAAGTTCGTTTTAACCTGACATACTGTCCAAAGAGCATGATTGTTATATATTAACATTTGGTTCTTCTTAACGTCTTTAATATATATTATAATTTTATTTACAATCAATGAATGCAAACCTACCATACTGAACTATCATAATCAGTAAAACATATTGCACAATTATATTATTACCTGCTACGCTGTGTCCATAGGCTAGCATCGCCATTTTGTATGTGTTCATAGGAAGTACCGGCAGTCGCTGTGGCCACAGTGACGTAAAACACAACGACCAACGTCCGCCGGACATACGTCATCTACAATACAGTTTAACATTATGTCATCGTACATATTCCTTAAAATCCATATAGGAGTGATACACAATTAATGTCCAATAATTTTACTCTAGAATCAACAAAGACGACAGTAGAAAATATCTACTAAGCAACTAAATCCGTCCTAAGCATTTTAAATCATACGTATTAATGTTTATTGAAACATGTTATTGTTTACATCGTATTTTGAAAAAAAAATCCTGCCTTAATTTAAGACCTGTTTTAATCCTCATATATTTACGTAAAATCCACGTATACACAGCAATAAAAATAAGCAAATTTTTACCTTATTTAAGATTATGTTTAAGATTGAGTCGGAGGAATGGAAACGCACAAAAATGCCTACGAATACACAAGGAATGTATAAATGATTCAAGATCCACTCCTACGCTGCATGGCACACACTTGTGGTACATGTCTGCTCCCGATACCCATAATTAAACATTCTCATCCATTGTAGCGGCACAATGATTCAACAAACCAGGGGCGTATCACTAGTAGGATTTCACCAAATCAAATATACATGGCGTATAATTTGCCATTGCGTACCGTAGTTAGGCATCTTAAATACCCTAGAATCATTTTTTTGAACGTATCATGCTCCACTTTGTAAACTTTTTTTAAATGTGTTCATTTATACATATTCTTTCAAAAGTTTTAGTTATTTCGATCTTACATCTATAAATAATTAACAGTATAAATAAATCATATAAGACAACCTATTATTCTTATAAACTCACTACTAGTCTGACAATAATAACAAACACCAAATTTTAATTCAAGAAATTCAAATTATTATTTTTGTTTAGCACGTGGGCGAATTTGCTGAGTATACGTACATGTAACCACAGTAATACTTAACATTCTCATTTTATACAACGGTATAGTGTTTTAAAAAGTTTTTTAATATTTAATATTTTTAATAGAACAAATGAATACTTGTTAGAAAAACATGTATATATTCAAAATACAAAACTCATAAATTTTTTACAATCCATATATCTTTACAAACCGGTCTTGTCGACCGCACAAAAAGCTGAACGACGTTCAATGAAGATACCCGTGCTAGGTAAAGTAACTACGCCCGGTAGCGGACTATACGTTATGTACAGCGAAATTACTTTTCATCTAATTCATTATTTGAAACTAAGAAAATTACATTCCAATAGTAAAATCATCAGACAGGTACGCCCCCTGCATGTGGTTATAAAGCCCGGCGTACTTTATATGGTCCACTGGGTATTGACCATTATGCGGATTATGTACATAATGGAAATGGGTGTTTATTTAAAGTAAGGTCCGAGTCACAAAAGAGTGCTGATCGAAAGATCAATAGACCGTGCTACTGGACAGCAATAAACATCTAAAATATTTTGTCGGTAGTGAAACAGCTGAAATGTTGGTAGCCCTAGTTAATTAGGTTATTGTTGGTCGTTTACGCTGTCAAATGCTAGAAAACAAACACCGGATATTTCTTTTTAGTGGGTATCAATAACCACTTTGACCACTTATACGTCCGTCTGTTTTATATTTCATTTTAAACCATGCTTGGATTCATTGAAATATTAAACGCCCCAATGTTTGTCTTGCGAGATCAGAGCAAACTCCTCCGCAGTCAAATGTTTTGAATACCGCAAACAGGGGCGATCACTGTGAAGGGGTTACGACCAAGTATATGTTTTTATTAAAAACAGAACACTTATTTTTTTTTAAAAACAACAACATTTAATTATTGGAAAAAGGTAAATAAAACAAAACCTGAAACAAACATATTTGTTTACGCCTTACCACGGCCGAATACGAAATTAAACTCATGCTTATTGTTTTAGTAAAAGAACTTGGATCACGAAAATACTAGTAATATTTCAGTAATTTATATAATACAGAGTCACGACTCACAAAATATGTTAGAAACGAAGTCTAGATCAGACTCTATTGGTTCAAAACGTTTAGCGAACAGCTATATGTATTTATGCAAATAAAATGTGGGATTTGAATAAGGTGTTGTTTTTTTTAATGATTTTTATTTAAAATCTTTTACTTATATTTATTATATTTGCTCCTGAAGTCAAGTAGCCTAATTTATAGTAATTGAACGTTCGAGCAATTACATCCGGAAAGACATGTTTTTAAAATTCAAAGGCAAATAACAACCGACAACGCGTCTTGGTAAATAGCTGTCGAAGATACGAAACCTATTAAGATACTCGCAGCATGTAGAGACCAAATACTTATACTACGCCATTTTCATTCAGTCGTTTATAAATGTAAGCGTAGGTAAGTGTACATGTGTTATAGCAGGGCTTTTTTCCAATTGTGAAGAGGCCTAGGCCTTTTCATTTTTTGAAATATAAGCGCGATAAAAGGTTAATTGTGAAATATAAGCGCGATAAAAAGGTTAATTGTGAAATATAGGCGCGATAAAAGGTTAATTGTGAAATATAAGCGCGATAAAATGTTAATTGTGAAATATAGGCGCGATAAAAGGTTAATTGTGAAATATAAGCGCGATAAAAGGTTAATTGTGAAAATTGTAATGCACAGTAGTAGTTCAATTCAATGGTGACCACAACAAATCTAAAATTGAATTCACAAATATATGATGATATTTGTAATATTTCAATATTATCTATATTTTGTTTACATATACATGTAATTAAATAATAAATGAATCTGGTTTGAAAATACTGTTTAAAAATAAAACTTGAAATTTAGATATCCGTCTGATTTGCGAAGTTGTATTGCCACACTTGTTACAATGTTACATATTTAGGATTGTATAGTAGCATTGTAACGGTCTCAACTATATAAGGAAAAAAGGTTCTGCATAGATAACATGTAATGCTGTCCGACAGGTGACTAATGTAAGTTTCGCTTAGCCTGTAGTAAGCTGTTGAATTGGAAGCACATTTAAAACGCAAAAATTCACAAAAATATTTATTGCTCGCAATAAATATTTGTTCACATGTCAAACTATTTAATATTTCTTTCTAAAAGTTTTTAATTGCGTCACGAGCTTGATGTTTAGAAGCTGTTCTGGTCACTGGTCTCGTAGCTTCTGCAATTATAAGAGAACGAGTTTTATTTTACACTCACCATTAAAAAATAATGTAATGACCGCGTTGACCGAGATGATAAACATGATATAAAATGATGACACTTAATGCTCAGTATCTTATAGTAGTACATACTACAAGCATATACAGGGTATGCCATTATTATATTTAACACTAATAACAAAATATATTAAAGATTTTCATTTCAAATATTGAACATTCAATACTTGGTTATATTTTTGTTCTGTTCTAAAGTTAAAGTAGAAGGGCCAACATTCAAATCTCACAATAGTTTCTTTGTTGTAAGATATTTCATAATGTACAATCTAAGTTAAAGCTATTTATTGAAATTATACTAGCAAATGACATACATGTATATACATGTAAATATTTAATGCATGGGGAGTTATATCATGGTAATATCACTTACATATCAGAGATTACAGTGTTGATTGAAGCATCTGACCGAGCTGCGAGGTTGCGGGCAGACCAGGATGACGTTGAACAGTCGGCAGATCGTGGAGAGGTGAACACAGCTGGAAGAACGTTGGATTCATCTCGGTCCGGGCTTACGTATTTCGGAAGACACTGAAGGTTAGTTGTCTCCGCGCAAGTTGTACCTCTAATAATTTTGGCTTTGTTTGTGGTTGGCTCGTCCTTCTTTGGTTGTTTCGGCTTTGGAGGTGGCGTCGGACAGAAATAAGTAGCATTGCTATTGCTCACGTCTTTGTTTCTGATTTGTCCGGCCTTCTTTGGTTGAGTGGTTTTTGGAGGCGTAGGAAAGAACCTAACATTGAGTTTGACCGCTTCTTCATTTGCTTTTTGCATTGCTTGGAATCTAAGTTCAACGGACCGAGTTGTTGGAATTATTGGGATGACTTTGTTATCTCCTGCGTCTTTCTTGTTTGTCTGGTGTACGGTTGGCCGTTTTCGTTGAGGCGATTTCGATGGAGGAGTCGGTGAAAATGGTGGCTTGTCACCTCCTTTTGGTGACTGATTTGTTTTCAAATATAAATCTCCTCGTTTTGGTGACTCGGTTTTAAGCCGTTCCTGGTTTTGTGACATACGTTGTATGTCGCCTTGGCATAGAGATGCTGGGGATTGCTTATGTGGCTTGTTTGGCGAACAGCATAGTCGTTTACTCACAGATCTGATGGACTTATCGGCTGATTTACGGCGGCGTGATGGAGATTTATCATTGGCAGTGTCCAGTTTGTCAGTTTTTGTTTTTGAACAACTTCTATTGTGATATTTCATTTTGTTCAATTTGGACGCCCTGACAGACCTTGACATGTCCTTGCGCCTGACTATTCTGTCTCCACCATTGTCTGTGAAGTTCACGAGGGATTGGGCGTAAGGGCTGCATGAAGTACATAACGTTTTGCTGCATTGTTTTCCGCAAACGTCAGATGATGTATCAATCTTAGAACGAGCTCCACTGAGAGACTTCTTTTTGGTGGTTGGAGTTTGATTATCAGAGGTCTTGATTGTCTTGCCATTCTTCACAATTTCTGCCTGTGGTGTGTCTTGTGCGTCTTCCAGCGAAGATGTTGTCAACGTGTCACTAGCGCAAGATCTTGAATGAATGGAACGCGACACGGATATTTCAGAAACCGTGGTAAATTCAGTCAACGACTCTTGTCTCGATGTTTTGCCTAATCGTGATGACTGAGACCAAGAACTTCCAACTCTGGATAATGTGGTTTGCTCCCCTGACAATGTGTGTGATCCAGTGCCTCGATCAGTCTCTTCCGCGCTTTCACTTTTTCTGTTAACATCACGTTCTTTGACACATTTATCTCTGTCTGTAGACCCAGTATATGTCTCACTTTTCACTTTAGCTGCTAAAGAAGCGGACCTCCTTTCGCCGGCAATAATTGTATCTTGGATCGATCTGGACATAGAGTTGCACCGTATAATTCGCCGTGCTGTTTCATTGGTAGCCACGATGTTCGCCATGCTGACGTTCGGCAAAGAAGCAATTGCTTTGAGTTTCACCAACTTTTCATCATCGAAATATTTATTTGGCAAAGGTGAAAAATGGTATGCCAGATGTGTTGTTTCTGCTTGGACGACATCACTTTTTCCTGGCGGATGCAATTCTTTCACAGAATCGTCAGAACATTGCTTTGCAAATCGTGTGTTTATCGACAAATTTGAGCCTGTGTTGCATCCCTCGTGGTGGGAAATATTAGTGTCCACGTTACTGACGTAGGCATCAATGGTAGCTTCCTGGATTGGAAGTGCAGTTCTGCAGCTACTGATCGGAGTTGGGTGCTGCCCGTCTTCTGTGGGGTGTTCTGAGTTTGAGCTACCACTTTTTACAGACGATCTTGTTTCGCCGTCAGATACGGCATACTGAATCGGCATCCTTGAAGAACAGCGACCAATCCGTGCTCCGTCAGCGTGTTCTTTGTCAGGCGCTTTTACGTGGAAGCATTTATTTGACATCACAGTTTCCGATTTTGAAAGGGCTTCACCCTTTTTGGCTCTTTTCTGTTTATTTGTGTTATCCTTCCTCCTGCCACTATTTTCTGCAGCATTGTTCTTTTTGTTTGGGGTACTTTTTGCTTGTTTTCTGACTTTCGGTTTTATTTTCGATAACATCTCTGATCGCGCCTTCCTATTATTTTTGGATTTGATCCTGGCCAAAGTTTCGTAATCTAAAAAGATCAAAGGAAATTACAAGTGTGTAGATATTACACATAACTAGCCTAAAGTGTGCTTATATGTGTGTGTTTAACTTAAATTTTATTTAATATTAATTTTTATAACTGATCTAAACTATAGTAAGCAGACTGTCTAGATCAAAACATAATTCCAACTGATTAATCCACAGTAAATTATATACATTTGAAATGAACTTTAGTTTGGCATATTAAACGCCAAGTATGGAACAAACGAACAAGAAGTTTCGATGCATGTAACTGTTGACAATATTCACTTATTTGGATAAGTGAGCAGGACACTAAAGGCAAGCGGCGTTTACCAAAATATATTCAGGGTTCATATAGATATTCTTTACCAAAATATATTCAGGGTTCATATAGATATTCTTTAACAAAATATATTCAGGGTTCATATAGATATTCTTTACCAAAATATATTCAGGGTTCATATAGATATTCTTTACCAAAATATATTGAGGGTTCATATAGATATTCTTTACCAAAATATATTCAGGGTTCATATAGATATTCTTTAACAAAATATATTCAGGGTTCATATAGATATTCTTTAACAAAATTCAATCCATTTTTAGCATTTCCTAAAGACAGAAGATTCAAATTCAAGCACTTTTTCAGTGGCCCTATTTACATTTTTGAAAGTTTGGACTGTAATTATTGCTAATATTTTTTTTTATTCTCAGAATATCTTTCAGCACTTTTGAAGCCAACATAAGCATTTTCCAAGCATATGCAATTTCTAGAGGAGAAATTATGCATTTATAAGCACACTCTAATTCTAAGCAATTTTTAAAGAACAGCTTGAAATTCAAGCACTTTCAAAGATCATTATGAACCCTGATTTTTTTTTAAATTATACGTTATATATGATATGGTTTTTTACGTTTTCATTTGTGCATGTACATACTGACCAATATACATGTGCGTTTTCGAAACACTGGCGGCAATAAAGACACAAACGGTTCCTAGCAGAAATTGTGTTTATATAAATGTCAGTCTTAAATGCGCAACATTTTTCTGAGTGCCTGATATAGAAAATAAGGCAAGGAAGCCAAGGCCTGTTTTGCAAACTCATGTTGGCAATAATTAAACACTGATAATACAAATACACGATGTCTTCTTGATATCGATATATGTTTTACAGATTCGTGTGCATTTAGTTAATTGGTGTAATGAAGGACAAATAATCCAGAGGAGATATTAAACTATTTATAATTCAAATATGTGATGTTTTTTCTTATGGTTCCTGCTTTTTCAATGTGTGTGCAATAAGAAAACAGGGACAATAAACACAAGCGGTGTTTATAATTACAGTCGTGGCTGATAAAAATGCATTTATAATACAAATCTGCGATGTTTGTTTCTTATTGGTGAGTTTTATACCAATGCATGTAAAACTGCATATAAAAAGAAAAAATATAGGAATAAGGGCACTGAAAGTAAGCGGTGCTTACCGATACATGCTGAGCAGGACTTGGACCTCAGACTGGGCACGGGGACTGCAGAGGGTCGTGTCATCACGGAGGCAGGGCGGTGAGGCAGAAAGCGCTTCCTGGAGAAACATATTGAAGCTTATAAACTAATATTATTTGCATGTTTTAGTCAGCCAATAGTGCAACGTCATTACAGCAAAATTCATAATTAACTGAAGTCTATTTCTTGAACATATCTCAGCAAGATGTGTGCTCTAAAATTAAGTGTCAGTAATAGTTATAAAGTATAACTTTTTTTTTCTGATTGATTTGATGGCTTTAAACTTTGAGTCTTTAAAAGCTATCTACATAATATAATATAAACTCGAGTATCACAACAATAATGAATATGGTACGTAACCGATGCTATATTTCTGTGTAATCTGACGTTTACCTAATCACATACATACAAACAAAATAGCGTATTGAATTTTAGACTTAAGCAAACAGCAATTTACCTTAGCTAATAGCAATGAATTTACCTAATGGTCGCCAGGACTCTTGCCAGTAACTCTTTCTCCTGGTCCGTTAGCTTCTGCAGAGGTTCCTTGGACGTTGGCTTGTGAGATGTAGTGCCATCGGCATTAGGTTCATTGGACGTTGGCTTGTGAGATGTGGTGCCATCGGCATTAGGTTCCTTGGAAATTGGCTTGTGAGATGTGGTGCCATCGTCATGAGGTTCATTAGACGTTGGCTTGTGAGATGTGGTGCCATCGGCATTAGGTTCTATAGACGTTGGCTTTTGAGATGTGATGCCATCGGCATTAGGTTCATTAGACGTTGGCTTGTGAGATGTGGTGCCATCGGCATTCGGTTCATTAGACGCTGGCTTGTGAGATGTGGTGCCATCGGCATTAGGTTCATTAGACGTTGGCTTGTGAGATGTGGTGCCATCGGCATTAGGTTCCGAGGTGGAATCTGTCGAGTTGGAACCTGGCATTCAAAAGACTAAAATGTAACTCCAGCTAAACATATCTTTTGACCACCCAAATACGTGCCTGAACAAATATACGACCCATTTAAGCGTAAAAAATATGTTTGTTTAAGGTTACATACCCCCAAAAATTAGGGAAAGTAGGTAGGGATTTATTTTTTTATTTATATTTTTTATATGGTAAATGGTCAACTTAAAGATTCTAAAACTAAATGAATATTTAAACAAAGATCTGTAATATCCTTAAACATTGTTTTGAAGTGGATGCTATCAAAACAAACACTTAATTATCCAAAAAACATGTAATTTTTTGAAAAAGGTAAATAAAACCAAAAAAATCTGACAAACTCAATAAAATGTTCTAGGGTCGGGGCATTTTTAGGGTAGGTCGGGTAACCTGAAAAAAAACATACAGTCAAGGGGCATAATTATCGCCACCCGCGATCAGCTGATTGTTGCGCGTCATGTATGACGAACTAAACAGCCACTGCGTCATAACTAAACATTTCACTTTCCAATAATTTATATGTCAGATTGTGATGTCATCTTTTGATTATGTCATAATCAAGTTGTTTTCGTCATCTGTGGTTTAAAGGTTACATGACCCGAAAAATAGGGTAGGTAGGTAGGTAGGGATTTATTTTTTTAAATTTTATTTGGTAAATGGCCAACTTTAAGATTCTAAAACTTAATGAATATTGAAAACAATATCTGTAATATCCGTAAACATTGTTTTGAAGTGGATGCTATAAAAAACAACAACACTTATTTATCCAAAAAACATTTACTTTTTGGAAAAAAATAAATAAAACACACAAAAAATATCTGACAAACTCAATAAAGTGTTCTAGGGTCGGGACATTTTTTAGGGTAGGTCGGGTAACCTGAAACTAAAATATTTTTTTTACGCCTTACCTAGAAGGTCCATCACCGCACGCTGCGACGTCACGTAACCCTCGCCTAAATAGTTTGGTCGAATACATTGGTAATTTCTACTTGTAAATACAATCCACGACTGATAAGTTCACAATGTTAGTTTGAACTTTGAATGGCCATATTTGTAACTCCAACCCATGACTAAATATTAAGTAATGTTATTTGGAAAACGTGACTGAACGGTATTTCCAACTCCAACCAAATACAAAACTATATGTTCAGATAACACGGTGCTTAACCAAAACGGATAATACATGAAAAACCAATGCGTTGCCGGCTAATACATGAAACGGCACCGGATCATTCAGAAAAAATGACGTTTTTTGATGTGTGTTCTTTTAGTTTTACAATTCCCTACTAATAGTTTACTTTTTTCACAAAAACTTTATTGCACGGAACAACTAAGACATTCATTCATTAAATTTAATGGTCGTTCTCAGCCACAAAAACGTCAGTTCGCAGTAGGAACCTACACTATCAAACAGTGTATGCACACAACCTGTTTGAAAAGTAGGAAAATTCAGATGTTTGACCATACTACCAAGATAATGCATACTTCTAAGCTAGATTTTCTGTTCAAAAAGGCACTATAATTCTTCGGAAGGCATAGTCATTATAATTGACGGTTTAGTTTGAAGGAAAACGAGAGTTTTATGTGTCGAAGGCTGGCACCGGGAGCCAGTGTAAGCATCCCACCTAAAAATTCTTGAGAGCTTGGCGTTGGCTGATGGGGGATAGCCTCCCCTGACCCCCATGACCACATGTCAGCTCCATAAAAGTTACAGGTCATACAATGTACTTTAATATCTTAATCGTAAAAATTCACTTCAAAAAGCGTTGGCAAGTGGGCGGTCTGTGAGCAAACCACCCCCAGCTACGACCCCTATCTTAACCAGAAACCTGTAACCTCACCTGTAGTTTGTCCTCACTAATGACCACGTCACACTATTGCGTATGTGAGAAACGTATGAGTTGCGTATGAAACATTCATAAAATATTGTTTATACGCACAACACAGCCCTCGAAAATATAAAATTGTGCGTATACTTACCGTATTGAACCTATATGAGTGGGGTACTGGTAGCGTATGACCAGCGTATGGCCAGCGTTTGTCAGCCAATCTCAGCGTATGACCAGCGCATGGCCAACGTATGGCCAGCGTAATATGCGCATTGCTAGCGTATAAGGAGCGTATGACGCATGTACGTTAAAAGCGTTGGTCATACGTTGGATGTACGTTGTACTCATGCACTATCAATACGCTAGCTGTACGGTACACATTCGTGTCAGCGTATGACCAGGGTGTGACCAACGTACTCGACCTATGAATAACTTACCTCTAACGTAACTCTCGCGTATTCAGCGTTTGCCTAGCGTTTTCTTAGCGTATAAACCATACGTCCGAGTGGGTCAAAAACTAGGTCACTAGGTCAAATTGAAGAAAAAGCTTGTTAACACTCTAGAAGTTACATTATTTGCCCAATCGTCAAGAAACTTGGTCAGAACATTTGTCCCAATGGTATCTCGGCCGAGTTCGAATTTGGGTCATGTGGGGTCAAAAACTAGGTCACTAAGTCAAATTGAAGAAAAAGCTTCAATTTCAAAATGTACTTCCCAAATTTTGAATGTCTGTTGTCACTTAATGATTAAGGCCGCATTTCCATCAGTCCGTATAGTATATCCATATCCGTATACAAATCTAACACATGGACAATTGTTCGACTACTGAAACTCAGGTGAGCGACCCAGGGCTATTTGGCCCTCTTGTTTCCTGTATTATCCGTTTTGGTTATGCACCGTGAATAAATAGACTAATAAAACTGTATTTGTGTCACACACTTTATGTAGATAAATAGACTAATAAAACTGTATTTGTGTCAGACACTATATGTAGATGTCACACACTATATGTAGATAAATAGACTAATAAAACTGTATTTGTGTCACACTCTATATGCAGATAAATAGACTAATAAAACTGTATTTGTGTCAGACACTATATGTTGATGTCACACACTATATGTAGATAAATAGACTAATAAAACTGTATTTGTGTCACACTCTATATGCAGATAAATAGACTAATAAAACTGTATTTGTGTCACACACTATATGTAGATAAATATACTTATAAAACTGTATTTGTGTCACACACTATATATAGATAAACAAACAAATAAAACTGTATTTGTGTCACACACTATATGCAGATAAATATACTTATAAAACTGTATTTGTGTCACACACTATATATAGATAAACAAACAAATAAAACTGTATTTGTGTCACACACTATATGTCGATAAATAGACAAATAAAACTGTATTTGTGTCACACACTATATGTACATAAATAGACTAATAAAAAAACTGTATTTGTGTCACACACTATATGTAGATAAATAGACAAATAAAACTGTATTTGTGTCACACACTATATGTCGATAAATAGACAAATAAAACTGTATTTGTGTCACACACTATATGTACATAAATAGACAAATACAACTGTATTTGTGCCACACACTATATGTACATAAATAGACTAATAAAACTGTATTTGTGTCACACACTATATGTAGATAAATAGACTAGTACACTATACGTCAGTAAAGTGTGCAAGTCAGACAACGCGACACATGTCAGACTGACAGACATGTTTGCCACAAATCTTGTGCAAGTTTTCAACATATCAGTGACAGTCTTGGCAGTGTTTTTTTACTGTTGGGGGAATGGTGGCGGGGCCCTTCAAGAGGGGAATTAAACAGAATTTTATAAAACCATTATTATACATTATATTATGTAATATGAACATACATACATTGTTATATCATAGACTTCTTGTATTTAAATGCATCCAGCTGGGTTTCTTGAAAGAAGTAATGATGTTCACAAAAATATTTCTATCTTGGCCAATTTTTGTCCGATTTTGGTCATACATTTTTCTTGATAAAGAATATATTCTGAGTAGAATTTTTAGGTTAAAATAGGGGAACCATATATACCTTTTAGGAGGGAAATGGGGTCGAATATCGGCCCCAAAAAGGCCCTAAAAAATCACTGCGTGGCTATACTACTGAAATAATTCAGTGCGTTGCGTGCATCATGTTTAACCAAATCACTGCAGTATAAATCAATTATTTTAAAAGCATCTTATTTATATTTCAGAATCCGCGAAACCTCTAAATCAGCTGTCAGACAAAAAAAGTCAATGATTTGTAAAGTATACACCACATGTTGAAAACATGATAAAACACTGTTAAATAACTGATTGTTATTTATGTTATTTATTTATTTGGCATAACATAATGCATACTGTCAATTGTTGCAGTAATAATTCATGTATTTATTAAACTTAAGTATAACTAGCACTAAATTAGGTATTTGAGAAATTTTGTCTCATTTTTTGTCAGACATATCTGACTGTCTGACAGGTTTCGCGTTGTCTGATTTTTATCCTAATATGATGCATGTGAATATATCGATATAGAACTGTAACAGTAACATTAAGGTTTTTTTTCACCTCTAGGGTCAGGTCCTTTGCCCTCATTTTGGGGGAAATAGCGCTGTTTTGGCATTTGGGAGATAATTTTTCATAACAGGGGAATGAAATACCCTTGGGTAAGATCAGTTTAAGGGGAAAACTGCATGATTTGAAAGAATTTTTCTGAGGAGATGACGCCTTATAACTACTATAGAAGGAAAAAAAGCCCTGTAAATATAAAGCATACAGGTTACAATATCTGACAGCTGATTTAGAGGTTTCGCGTAGCCTTATTCAATAGTGTATGAACTTGATATTCCTGATTTAAATATGAAGTATACAGGTTACATATTGTCTGCCAGCTGATCAAGAGGTTTCGTGTATTTTGATTTTATAGTTTACAGGTAACATAGTGTTTGACAGCTGATAAAGAGACTTGAAGTAGCCTGATTTAATATCCTTATCTTTTTTTTTTTCTTTTATCAAATGTTTAACAGGGTATTATTTGAAAAGCACAAAAAAATCATACCCACACTTAATAAGTCTGGGTTGGCGGGAGGGGGGCAAACCATATTTTATTCACGACTATCTAATTGCCTATAAATCGCTCCGTCAGTAGCAGAAATTAAAGATACTTTTTCCCAAAAAAATCACAAATATGGCTATGACACTTCATAAATCTGCTGGATCTTACGTAACATAGTGATACACGCGTGCTGTTTCCTAGATTCATATTTAAATAAAAATATTTCTACATCCAGTGGTTTATTTGACTGGGGTTTTCTCTCTTTTTTTTAATTTCACAATTGAGTACACAGACTACTTCAATTTTTTGGTAGATTTATTTGGATAATTGTATCAAACGAACTGAATAAAAAGTTAAAAATAATAAGTAATGTTTAATTTTAAGCTTTCGTCAATATCTTTTTGAAATCTGCTATCTTAAAGTCACTGAATGATGTGTTGAGAAAAGGCCTTGAAAAAAATATATAGAAATACACCTGAAGAGTACCCAAATTTGTTTACCTTGTTCTGGTGTTTACTTTCAACATTTTCTCTGAAAAGCTTTATTTATAGGATATACTGTTGTAATTTCAATCCCCCACGTGCACATGTTTACATTTGAAAGGAAGAACAAAACAACAGTAAGTTAATGAACTAATACTTCATTGATTCTGTTGAAACTTGACATAATTTTATGAGACAGGTGCGTGCATCAATTGATACCATAGAATTATGGGTCTTGATGGTACACATCATTTTTTGTGAAGTGTCCGTTTTTTAGTACTGTTCGGATTTAAGTACTTCACCAGTAATGTTAATGAATGAAAGCACATCAGTCACCAAAATTCAGTCACATACCTTTGTGATATCCATTGTCTGTTTCAACAGAAGTTTCTTTCCCGTCGCACGTGTCACCCGTGCACGAGTTGTCAGTTGTCAAAGTTCTTTTTCTTTCTATGGGTGCTTGTGGTTTTCTGCCCTTGCGTCTTTCCACACGCTTCGAAGCATCTCTCTTTTCTGTTAGAGAAGGATATAGATATAAGTCTTAAACAGTAGAATTAATTATCATTGTATTGTGCTTTTATATATACATAAACGTTTTTGTTTAAAAAAATTGCACTTTTTATACTGAATTTATTTCAATGTTGAGACTAACTAGTTAATGTCAGGCCTTTTTCTATAAGCCTCACGAGTCAGAATATCTGACCCATTCCCAATGCAAAATATAGCTGTTTATTTCCCAATTCAAAAAATACATTCCCGTCCTTTACATAATTTGGTTTGACATTTATAACGGCGTGAAGAAAATTACATCAAGAAATATTTTAAGAATAAAAGCATTAAAAATTCCACTGAAATTTAGTTATAAATTGCAATGTAATCTACTGACAATAAGATTTATTTGTACATTCCTTTTCCAATTTGCCAAATTTTACGTTGAGAAATTCCCAATTTCAAACCAGGTACTTTTTCCCCAAAAGGTCAGAAAACGGCCTGAATGTTACAAATAATAGCTTCATAGCTCAGCCTTATGTTTAATATGTTTTACAAACCGACGTTAAATAAAGTTTATTGTATCTATTTATATATTTAAATAAATTCTAATAATTTAAGATGTAAAATGATACAAAAATACTTCATTTCGATTTATTTATGTAATTACAAATTATAAAAGAACAATATAATTTACCACGTGGCATTGTTTTATAGTTCAGAACTTATCTTTGTTGCAAAGTGAGTAATTTTCAATTCTTGTTGCGAGAACAACAAAAAGGCGACTAACTCCCGTCGCTTTGACATTGCTAAAGGAGACAGTTATGCGGGACGAAAAATAGTGCACACCATTTTTTTATTTATTTTGATGTCATTTGTGGTAGCTTGATTAGAATACATCCCCTTTATTGAATCCTAAAACGAACATTGTCTAAGCTGTTAAATGAGTCAAATTCACTTCTTTAAAGTTTAATGAATAATGTCTGCTCATTTTGAATGTGTATTCATTCACAACTTTTCTATTTCTCCATCTTTTAAAAATGACGTCAATATAAGCTATTTCCTCCTGATTTTATCATTAAATTCAAACAGCAACATTTGCTTCCTAGTAAAGAGATATGATCTCAAATCGAAATCTTGCACGTACCTTCCAGTAGCCATGTTTATGTATCAGAATAAGAACTGAACGTATGCTTCAAGTTCAAGCGTGTAGAATAATTTTGTTCCCATGACCAAGCTGATATTTTCCTTTCCACACGTCATACTTAAGCAGTTTTAGTATCCACTAATACGATTTTATATAGATCTAGATGCCCTCTTCACTCCTTTATTAAAACATCACTTTATTCCTTTTCTTCGACGCGTTTAGCTTAAATAAATCCACCAACGTTCTAGCGTTACAATGACAGAGACAACTTGGTATTTTCAGTTCCATGAAATATTGCGTCATAAATGACGTCATCTTTCAAAGAAATATCTGGAAATACTCCTCTTTCGCAATCGGCTATCCACTATGTCAAAGGGAGACTAATCGAATAAAAATATAAATCCATAATTATGTTTTCTTTCTAGATGTAGATCTAGAGTTCTAGTTGAAAATTAATAATTGCTAAGTTTGTAATAAGTGCATCTATTTGTATTTATTGTACTAATTAGAAAATCGATTTTCATAGCTCAGTCAGATATAATCTATGGGCTTTTCGAATGTGTACTGTATGCCTGAGCATTCTCAATGAATGGGACAGAGTGTATTATAATGAAGTGAATCCTCCTTTATATATTTAGGAATGTACCTCGTTATAAATAAAGGATAGATAGAGCTAATACAAAAACCAAATGTGTTACAAATTGATTCACGTCTGCTTTAGATAAAAAGTAAATAAAATTTAACTAGTCGGTACCTAAATTGAGTGGTAAAATATCTTGATCTACTGGGAACAATAAATTGCTGACCCGAACCATACCGTTAAAGATCTATAGTTATGTTTTCTTTCATTACATTCAGAGTTTGTGACAAACATAAATTATTAATTTTAGCGCATATTACATTAGATAATGAATAAAAACACGCAATTTGAAATGTACATAAATGGGCTTGGGCAAGAATTTTATTATGTATGCAAATCCATATACGGTATACACACGCAAAGCATTTTGTGGCAGGTACATTTATCCACAGTAATACTATTCAGATCAAACAACCCGGCTTCTTTCAACACACTGGAATCACATGTAAGTCCATACAGTCATACATTACTTTTGCTTGAATTTAGCCGCAATATTAGTCCATTACCACAAATCCAGAGAAGTTTGCATATTTCTGTGATAATAAACGGATTCAGAGTAAACTGCGAGCGGGATACACGCCACCTCACTTGTCATTCTATTAAAATAGTTCTTTCAAATTATATTAATTCCAGGAGGACGTATTAGGGCCCATGTCTATCTGCGGAAAGTTGCCTTCATCACCTCTCGAATCCTCTAACACAACTTCGACTCAAAGAATCAACAAATATATGCAGATATTCATAAAACGAAATCAATCAATATTACATCGGGTAGGATATCTAATAACCATTACATGCTTATATAACAGACGTAATATTTTAAAAAGTATTTAAATAAGAATAAATTCGTCGAAGTAAACATTTTGGGTTTCTTGTTCTGTATTGACTTCAGCGCTATTAAATGATAAGCATGTTTTCTAAATATGCAAAAAATACTAATCAAACACGCATTATTTTATATATGTCGCTTAATATAACCACATGGCAATACATGTGCACTTTATTTTGCTAAATCAATGTATAAAATACCATTCATTCAAATGTAAAAATAGCCAATCTCCGTGGCGTGGTCATATTACCATAGTTTAACCTGATTCGGACTATTTTGCGATCCGACATTGAGTAATGTGCCAGCGTATCAGATGGGCGTATGAATACATGGCCATCAACATCCGACTTGAAACGAACAGTACACCTTAGTGGTATAGGAGGTCTATTATCAGTTTAAAGCTACATGCGTACTGTAAAGGTGATTATATAAGGAAAATTAAGTCATTTTAGAGCTAACCTCCTATCAAATGGAGTCTAGAGTAAGGGCAGTTTAGGACATTGTTGCGGTTCCGGTAACCAGACCGACAAAATTTTTCTGGCGACCCTAAACTATGTTATTAACCATTCAACATTATCATGTTGCGAAGTATTACTAAGTACGAATCGGTCAAATAGAGCCTTATGCCGAAACGACACTGTACTTAAACTAGAAAAAAACGTTTCTTTTTAAACAGTTTTCAAAACATGCTTTATTAAATGTCTTTATCACTGGTTCGAACTGAGTTGAGCTACTAACTTTTATCACTACCTTTATATAGGAATTATAAATCTAAGTAATAAACTCTGAGATCAATAAAGTCAAATGTGTGCAATAAATAATATTGCATTTTCGTAAAATAAAATTTGTTTCCGACCTACATGTACCTACCCTAATTTGTTTTGGCATGTTTTTGGAACCACAGCATTTATTTATCAGTTTTTATTCATTCTTAGGCCTTACAGTTTCCATCATTGTTGAGGCTTTTCCGGATCCATCATCTGTGTGGATATTCGCAAAGGATATGGAATAAATTATGAACCAGTCTTTCTCTTCGATCTGGACCAAAACCTTTCAGTCCAGTGTCATTCTGCTCTCTCTGATACAAACGGCTAAGGATTAGCCCCACAGAAGATTTTGTCTGGAGTTCGCACCGATTAATAAAATACAAATCTCTGATTTAGTCTATTTAGCATCATTCTGTTATTTAGTATGTACATATGCTTGTAGATTCTTTACCATTTACGCGACAGTCGTGTTATATTCACAATCTGGATAACATCTACGCCAATCTCATTAAAATCAAATCCTAACATTGTTAGGATCTGAAGACATCGTATAAGGTCACGTTCAAATCTCAGCACTGCTGCTGCGCCCATTGAAATCGCCTTTTGCACAGCAATGTTCGGCCACGGTTTTTGAAAAGTGATGCATTTCCAGCTGATCCTCGGGAATAAATCATTTACAGTTAATTTGTACGTGGATAACACTGCATATAGTGGTACTTTAGGCGAGTAAACATCCAAAATTCACGTAAATTTTGTGCATAGTATTTGTGGTTTATATATGAAGTTATACCACAACAGTTTGAAGGCAACAATTTGATTGGCTCCTGAAAGGGTCATCTGAACGTGACCCCTATTGCGCAGTCATCAGATTCAGTCAGCGGATAATATAGTAGCGTCAGACTGGAGATGGTTTTAATGAGATTGCATCTAAGCCTACAAGTACGAGGAGTTACGACCTTAGCCAATTTCACCCCTTACTTTAGTGCCAGTTGATTCTAATTTTGACATGTCGTATGATAAAAATCATCTGACCCATCAGTGCATTCTGGAATACTCGGATGAATGTTTTCGTTTCACGGTTTACCATATCAGAAAAAGACGGCGAGACGGCAGTTTTCGTTTCTTTTACGATATTTTCTGTCTCAAATGTTCCAATGGTAAAGAACAATGCAAAATCGGCAAGAGATAAAATAAATATACATTTTTAGAACAATGTTGAAAAACCCCAACATGTCGTTATTTCAAAGGCATTCCTTGTATTTGTTTATTCCTAATTTATTTTAGTGTATGCATATTATATATAAACGTTCCAAATTTAACTTATACAATTGTTAAGACAGAAGAGATGAGTTAATGCCAAAAGTAATCATTTGTACTTTATCTTAAAATCTGTCTCTGCTTCGAATAAGTAGCTTCTATTATCACAAATGTAAGAAAGCCGCTCAGCATGGAACGGCCTTTTGCTCTCGACTGATTTCAATATAATACCGATAAGAACCTCTTACATTCGGGTGGGGGTATATTTTGTGCAAACAGATCACCCGTATCTGGATCGGACTAACCGGCCTAAAACAAAAGACCATCCGCCGCTGTTATACGTCTGCCAATCCAAAAGATATCAAAGGCTGCAAGCAATAGCTTCAATCCAATGTTTTTGATTTGAATGGTTTGAATGGGTAATTGTTTCAGGTTTGGCAGCGCAACAATAGATATCGGTGAACATTGGTATACCCGCAAAGATTTTGGGTTAAGTATGCCGCTATGAGGCATAGGTTCCTCCTTTGGTGTTTCGTGTGTTTTCTTCATCAACACACGTACTGAAAAAGTTCTGGACTTTTCCTTCAGTTTCCATTCGTAATCATTCTTTTAGGCAAAGTGACTTTTTCAAGATTTTGGAACAGTGCCAGGCGAGATAACAAGTGGATAAATAACAAAGAGTTGAATACCACAGGTCTTCTTAATTCGAGAATTTCGGGATTGTAAATAGTTTTCTTGTGTTATTACTGAATTAAAACATCTAAAATCGACAACACTGTTATTGTATCAAATGGGCTAGCATTCATAGTGTGACAAGATGAATCCACAAGACGTGCGCGCTATTCGAGACAACTGGGAGCTACTTAAACAGGAGCTTAACATCGAGGAATTCGTCGGCAAACTCGTGAAAGCCGGCGTCTGGAGTACGGCTCAAAGGGAGATAATTCTTAACTCAACTCCAGTAGACAGGGATTCAAAGGGCCAGCGATTCTTGGAAACCGTTTTGAAGGTTTGTTTCGTAGTATAATAACGCGTAAAACAATTATGAACACGAGCGCTGTGGTTCATGATACTCGCTAATTTTTCTATAGACAACAGACAAAAAATCGTTGTTTAACTACACAATAAACAACGCAAAAAGTCGTCCCGATTCTGAGCAGAACATAGTAAAAAGTAGTCCCAATTACAATTGCAAAAATATATGTCTAATCATGTGAGAATCAAAATTATTTTCGATTTACCGTTGTTTATCGGCCAATAAACAACTCTTTGTCGTTCTGATGCATGGCTAATGAACAACTCGTGCTAACGCCCTCGGGGTTTTATTCCTACGCATCAGAACTCCAAATCGTTTATTGGCCGATAAAGATAACGATGAATCAAACATTATTTCTTAAACAATAAATAAACAAACACATCAACACTAAAATAACGGTAGTATTAAACAAACGCATTGGGGTAATGTACTCGTATATGGTGTCCGACTTGCAATAGTGTATCATCCTAACAACAACATTTTCTTAAATAAGGTTTTATCGGATTGCTAGTAATTCGTATATGATGGGCGTCAAGGATTGTTTTCACACAGTATGTAACTGCCTAACTCATCTTACATTTAAATAATTCTGTCTTGTTCCATACTCATATTAAATGATGTGAACATATCGTTGTAGAGCGGCTCAAAGTGTTACCAGACTGTGTGCAACATCCTGAAAGAAAGCAAGACTAACCCGAGATATGAGACCCTCGTCAAAGCTCTTGGCATTCAACATTCTGTCTCACCCGACTCAGGTTTGTTAGGTAGCTCCCTTTTGCTGATTTCTTTCGAATGATTAGCTAAGTTTGTGATCGTCTTCGTTTATGTTTGGTGTCAATTTTGTTATCTCAAACATAATTCTATTCACATAATTATATAGTTTCTTTAGTGTACATGCGTCAATAAAATACTTAATTATCATCAGCAACATAAAAATCACATTATCGTACTGAGAAATGAACGCAGAATTTATCTATTTTCTGGAAACATTGAATACTTAAGTTGTTTTAGTCAACTTGCCTTCATATTACCTCCGAGTTCCATAAAGATGAATGCTTAAACTGCTGCGTATACTGAAGCAAAATGGTATTTTTGTAACAAATGAAGATGCATTGTTGAGTTCATGGCCTAGCAGAAAGCTTGTGACTGATGTTTCGACAAGTCTCATTCTATTTACAGGAGTCTCTTACATGGGTTCTCCAAGGCAATCAACGACTCTGTCATCATTAGTGAGTATTTAATTATCATTACATAATTTCCCCGTTGTTTCTCCTCATGATTGTCAGAATATTACAAATACTTATAATATTAAAAAATATAATGTTGATGACAATCGATGATGATGATGATGATGATAATGATTGATGATGATGATGATGATGATGATAATGATTGATGATGATGATACTACTACAACTACTACTACTACTACTACTTCTACTGCTACTAATACTACTACTACTAATAATAATAATCATCATCATCATCATCATCATCATCAATCATCAATCATCAATCATCATCATCAATCATCATCATTATCATCATCATCATCATCATCATTGGCGTCGTTACCACCTCCTTTATTATACGCAGCATAAACGGCATCCTTTTTAAAACCGTTATAACAGTCGTTATCGTGTTCAACAATGAATCAGTCCTTGTCGTCTTTAACATATTGAACAGTACCAACTTTTTAATTCACTGAAGAATGTAAAACATATTTTTCAAACTTCAGAGTACCACAAGTTCATTAAGTCTCAACCTAGGGGCATGCGCAGATAATCCATCAGGCGACCGCAACGAGCGCATGGTTTCCGCGCGCGCTCCATGGCGTGCAGACGACTTATTCCGTCCAGAGGAAAAGGAAGAAGATCGACCGGGAACACCAGCCGAGGCAGTCCAAGCAGCAGTGCAGAAGGCAAGCGATGCAGCTAGTGGTGACCTCGATATGGCAACTCTGGAGAAAGAGCTTGTCAAAATCGCACCAACAATTGCCGATTTGTTTTTGAAAATCCATACGCAGACGACAACCGTAGTTGCAACGAGCGAGGAAGAGTTGCAGAAAATACGAGAAGATAATGATAGGCTGAGGAAGACTAACAGAAGTTTGGTGGAAAAGTTGAACTCTTTTCAGCAAAAGATAATTCAGCTTCAGTTGGAGAATAAGAAGCTCAGGGAATTCAATGACAATGAGAAGATTAAGCAGTCACAACTCGACGAAAAGTCTTGCGAACTGGACAAACTAAAAGAGAAACTTATAGAACAGAAACACGCGCTGGAAGAAAAAGAGCGTGAACTCGATTTGCAATTGGAGAAACTGCAAACGGTTATAATTGACAATGAAGAGCAAAAGTTGAAACTGGCTAGCTTGGAACAGCTTCACGAGGAGGGCCTGAAAGAATACGAGGATCAGCAGCTACAGATTGAAGAATTACAAAAGGAAAAAGATCAACAGAAAGTACAAATAGAAGTGCTAGAGGAGAAACAGAAAATGAGCGAGCAGATTTTACAGAGGTTAGAAGAGAGGTTAATTATGCTGGAGCAGAGAGGTAACCAGAAAAACAAAACCAGACCGAGATATTATGGTCCTTCAAGGCCTTGGATGAATGGGATGATGGAGAAATCACACCACGTCGACGTTAAACTTCAGCCCCAGTTTCCAACAGACTTTTCATCAGCAAATCTAGGCGGGAAGGGAGGAAAGGGTTGGTCGTTTTGATGGACGTGCACGACCACATTGATAACTTTCAACGGTTATGACTAACAGGTAGCAATTGTAAAAAGTATAAGCCTCTTAACACATGTTAAGCACGTGGCAGCGTTAAACATTAATTACAAGAAACACATTACAAATTGTGATATCAACAATTAAGAAGACGAAAAAAAGTTTTTTTCGATCCGCATAAATTATATGCAGATGGATCCATGGGCATCCACTGGATACATCTTCTCGACATATTGTGCTATTTTAAATTCGGACGATCATTTGAAGTTTTCTCATTCATTACAACGTTACTTTTGAATTTATGTCAGCATAGAGGGACGTAGTTGATCAATGGGAATGATTTTATAGATAGTTCATAATGTGGAAGGATAACTTACGCCCCTCCATAATGGGCAACGTGAATAGGTTAAGTTATTGAACAAAAGTTGACGTCACAGCTTGACATCCTATATCAATCTCATTAAGAATTGTCATTTTATACCTATTGTCATGAATGTGGTGGGTATCATTAACACACGCATTTGTTCAATATTTAAAACAATATACGATTCATATTTAATGATAAACAAACCGAAGTTGATTTTTTCATAAAAAGAGACGCATGCGATGAATGAGTTTTAACTACACTGTAGTTTTACCTCTATTTGTCAAGTTTTAGAACAAGACAAGGTCATAAAAACATAATTATGCACGTCGTGCAATCTATTTGTTTTACCCCTTCAAATTTTGACTTTAAAACACGACTGAGTTATCCAAATGATTGTATAACTTGTGCCATATCATGTTATCAATCGATACATTTTCAAATGCTTCATTGTTTTATAGGCACAATGCCTCATTGTATTTGATCAGCTGTATATTGTCAAGACTTGTATATTAATTAGAAGACAACACGCCATGGTATGTTGACTCCTTGACCCTTAAGTCCTAAACTTCAGAAAAATATAATTCTTAGTTCATGTAGTCTTTTAATTCCGAAATAAATGCAAACGGCCGTCAAAATTGGTTACATCGAAATTAAAGTCATAATATGCCGGTTAGAATAACGTTTTATGGTATACAATTGAAATCATTGGATATAAATCTGTAGAAATTTAATATTAACGTTGCTATAAAATGAAACAACACCACCACCAACACTACAAACAATATGAACATTAAAACATCAGCATTAGAACAACAAAAACGCCAATACGCGCATAGGATTTATGCCATGTCGTTGCTTTTTGAGTAACGTTTGTGTATTATCTATATTATTTTATCTATTATTGTTATTGGGATGTTAGAATAAAAAATAAGTAACATGTGTTGTTTATTGTTATGATGAAACCGTCGAGTAATTGTTATATCAATGAAATTTAAAGACTTTACCGAGACTTTACCTTTGTCAAAGGTTTACACCAACCATTAGTAAAAATACACAATAACTCTAAAAAGACAGTTTAGCATTTTGTTCAGAGATAAGAAGTGGGTGTGCAAATAAAGGATCATTCAAATAAATATATCGTATTGTACTTCTAAAAAAATTAATAAACTATTAATGCATTATACCTTGTCGAAATGTTTCTTTTTTGA
Organism: Congeria kusceri; assembly: GCA_027627225.1. NCBI lineage: Eukaryota > Metazoa > Mollusca > Bivalvia > Myida > Dreissenidae > Congeria > Congeria kusceri. The sequence goes on along the minus strand of CM051028.1, from coordinate 30,642,497 downwards.
AAGGTATAATGCATTAATCCTTTTGACAAATATTTATCAAAAAGACTGAACGATTTCATTAGGCGAAAAGATATATGTTCGCCTTCATAAAAACATCATCAAGCGTATCAAGAAAAGTATTGGTGCAATGTCTATAAAACTCTCATGTTTGTTAATCAAATTAGTTGACCTGTGTTAAAATAGCTGATCAAAGTCATTAAAAAGAAGTTGACTTGGCGAAAAACATACCACCAAATGGAGGCCCTTCTACGTTTCCGTACATTTACAAATACATTTACGAAGGTAGTTGTGTCTAGTGTGTTTTAAACATATCGATATGCGAAATAAACTACTTATCTGTATTTAACTAAATAAACCATGCACGATGGAAAAAAAATTAAAAAATCGGTAGTAAGTTGCAGAATCACTATGTTGACCACAATGTGTAATAATATTGTTGTGTTCCGATTAAACGCGTACGATTGATATATTTATATAAATCTATGTTGTGTGGCATAGTGGCTTTAAACACTATATACGTGAAGTCAACTCAAATGAACGTTCTACATGTTTTATTTTCCAGCAAGGAACTTCAGCAGTTTATGTAAATGTCAAATATTAGATAAATTTAATGTTTAAGTATACTGTAGAGCTATAGATGTTTTCGGACCCGGCTAGCTCAGTCGGTAGAGCGCTGGACTGTCAATCCAGGGATTATTAGTTCGAACCCCAGCCAGGGTTGCAGAGACTTTAAAACTCAGGTCGACTATATGTTGTCTAGCAACGGGCACAGTAAAAATCAATATGGCTGCCGTTGCTTGCAAAACAGGAAGCTTAGAACTTTAAAGTGAAAATCAAGACCGTATGTCTATAGTTGTAGCACCCTTTGACCTCAATATGTTAATTATTTAATCTCGCCCTGCGGGCTCGTTAAATAACTAAAAACATATTTCGGTCAAAGTATGCTACAACTATACTCATACGGTCCAGACAGTAAACACATGTTTTCAAAATCAATTTCCGACCTTGTAGCAGATTTATCACTGTAAGCATCAGATGATTATTGAAACAAGAAATGTCTTTAAAAAAGACAATCGGCGTTGAAATTAATATTGAGATGTCATTTAAAAATTACCAAAACAGACGGCCAAGATGACCCCAGATTTTTTGGTACCCACCAATATTAGGAGACTTATTGGACCCCAGATTTTTCGGACACTCTAAGAAACTTCTCGGACCCAAAAGTTAAATCGTTAATATCTATGCCGTGAATAAACCAATCATACAGCTCCATGTTTCCACCAATGGATATGAATAACCAAAATAGTTTAGTATACATAATTGTTATCTGAATTCGTCAAGACAATTTAACAAATTAACCATGTAGGAAAATCATTTCGGGAATGAATTAAAATTATTATGTATCAGACGAGTCTACATAGTATTTATAGTACCGGTAATAAACCAATCATGTTAGTTATCTAATATAAAAACGATGTCGAAGTCAAATAAGCATTTATACTGTGTATCCCAATAAAAAGCAATAGTCATGGAACATTCAGCGATTTTTCAAATGTTAAGACTTTTGATAACGCAAACATAAAAATACATTAGACTATGACGATTTTAAATGATATTAGTAGAACTATGATATATCGAGGGTTCCTGTGTATAATTAGTAATGCAAATTGTGTATTCATGCTACGCGAATAACAATTCGACGTATTCCGAATCTTCTTTCATAACATTTTATCTATAGAAAATGTAGCATCTTTTTACAGATTAAATAACATCTACTAGAGAAGTTGATAGAAAGATGTAATTATAAATAATCGTTAAAAAATCGTAACCACAATTTTAATTCAAATTAACAGTAAGTTTATCAATATAACTTCCCCATTTATTGAAATTTTAGGTTTATGATTCTCTGAACGCTATTATTGCTGCATGTACGAGTATATTAACACAGCTGTATACAACGGCTGCTAGATACGCGCGATATTTTTAGAATGACACTACTGTTTCTGGAATGTGATAAACTCGGTAGAATCAATGGGCTACATGGAACGGCAACTCTATGAATGAGATTTATGAATGGGAACATTGCACAATTGCTATTTATAGAGCTACCGCTTATATAAATGTAGGCTAAACAAGATAGTTATTTCGTTACGTGAATGAATATAGCATTCTGTTTATGGCATACAATGAGAAAATACGTTCATAATTAGCCTCAGTTCTAGAGTATATGTCAAGAATACGTTTATAACTCCATGTGATCCAGTATAGAAGTATCTCGAGTAACCGCTCATGTAAATTTTTAATCCCCCAAAGTGTGCAACAGTTATTGGTATACGTTAAATCATTGTTTGAAGTTTTCATTTCCTAAAATGAGAAAATTTGGCTTATTCTATTGGCATTCAATTTTCCCGCTGCATAATTATCGCAATAAATCTAGGTCAAAAGTGATCTTAGACAGCTACGCCGAAAAAAGACCCGGAAGATTCACATTTTCAGCCGTAACATACTCCGAGCGGTAGAAAATCAGCGGCACTGGTACGTTTGTGTAATATTTTTACCAAAACGTGAGCATATTAAATTCGCGCTGTCAGTTTCAGAACCGCTATTGTTAAAAAGGAATGTTTTCTTCTCTTATTGGGAACCACTTTTCTAAATATAGTATCATAATATAAGAGTATAGGCACATACCGCATTTTCTGAAACGGGATGCAATCAGCAAAGTCTAAAATATATATATGCCGGTCCAATAAAAATAATGAATACCACACTCGTACCAAATTAACCATGCATATAAATGTATTGTTGCAATAACTAAACACCACGGTGCATAGGTGAAATAATTAATATAGGCATCAATCCACGAACTTAGTAATAGAGCTCTTTATACTCGTAACAGGCTTCGTGCACAAATGTTTGTACGCCGTTGGACTGGTATTATGTAATGTTTAACTTGTTTACTAAGGAATATGTTTAGTCGATGGGAGATAACTTCAATTACTGGGGAAGTTATATATATATATCGAGTTATGGTTTCATAATGTGAACTCGAGTATTCGTTTATATTGCCCACTCATCAATTCATACATTTTTATCCGTTTTTCATCCATTTCATGGACAGTTGGTATGTATGTATGTCACTACTAGAACGAATATTTTAACGTTTTGTCATCCATTCATCCATATCTATCTGTCCTTACATGTACGTCTGTCAACCGATTCATTCAACATTGGCCGCCCGTCTGTCCTACTGATTATAAAAAGTCTATTCGTTCATTAAAATTTGGTTTGTTCGCCTTAATCGTGAATTGTAATGGTCAGTCCATCCGTCTATTCACTGTCCAATTTCCATGAAGCTATCTCCGTACAGGCTTTAGCTCATCCATCTGTATCCGTCCACCTGTTACTTGATCCATCCGTCCATTCACATAACCTTAATCATTCGCCCTTCAGTTTTGATTCCTACCAAATATTTATGTTACATATGGTACATTATTGCCCGCTGAAGTCATCAAATAAATGCACATTCTTGGCAACGCTTGCCTTGAAGGCAATAATGAAATTGCTACTCCAGTGCTATTTCTATGGTTATAGCTGGTATAACCAGGGTGAACAACCAATACAATCTTCCGTTCAAATATTTATTTGACACATCCGTATGACATGTATGAACCATAACAGTATACGTGTAGCCTCTCTTGTAAATGTGGTAATAAGCTGAAGATCCTAACTGTTATTTAAAAGTATCATGAACAATCCCGATGTTTTGCCCGAAGATGTAAAACACAAGACAGCACACCTTCAATAAGGTAAAAACATGCTTTGTGTTATATTCAAAAGGTATTAAAGATATGGCTGTCAAGAAGAATAACTGCTACAGTCCAGTTTGTATTGGACGTGTAAAATTTCTATTCATTATGTAAGACATATCTAAGAGAAATTGTATTTAAGTAATTTTTAAAAGCGTTATTCGGTTATTCTATAACATAATATGAATTGTTTAGAACAACTGAGACTTTATTCACATGCATGACATATCTATTTCAAGTTCGTATTAAACTACAACCAACAAGCTCACGTCACGGAAAAAAAAACTTTTATATTTTACCGAAAAGAAACTCCACTTGGACAGAATCTTGTTCCAACTGGTATATAGTTTTACTTCGTCAACGGGAACTGTTTTTATCCAGAATTACCATGCTGACACACCAGCGTGACTTAATCATTTTATTGGATCTGCCATGAAGGTAATGTTTCTGTTAGTGTTTCTTTGTTTGACGCATATTAACGCAAGCATATGAACGGATTAGCATGGAACTTTAAGGGACGTTTTTAAATGAACCAGTTAACAATTATTTAGACTTTGGTGGTTATCCGGATCACAGACGGAATCTTTGAATCTGTTAAAATGTGTATGTACGATCTTACAACAGATATAGCGGCATATACACAATTGACCAAATACAGTTAATTTACATATTTTTCTAATTAAAATGGAATCAAAGTTAAGAACAAACATTGCTTTTAAACGCGCAATAAGCTAGTTTTTAATCCCCAAAAACTTATCGAATGTACATGCGGAAACTCAAATACATGTATATACGTTGACTTGACAGTTGGTTTTGGTTACAAAACACTAACAAACGATGCAGAAACTGGAAATTACTTTTTTGATTTATTCCATATTGAAGTGTTTCCTTCGCTTCGTCATCCTAACAACAACATTTTCTTAAATAAGGTTTTATCGGATTGCTAGTAATTCGTATATGATGGGCGTCAAGGATTGTTTTCACACAGTATGTAACTGCCTAACTCATCTTACATTTAAATAATTCTGTCTTGTTCCATACTCATATTAAATGATGTGAACATATAATGTCGTTGCTTTTTGAGTAACGTTTGTGTATTATCTATATTATTTTATCTATTATTGTTATTGGGATGTTAGAATAAAAAATAAGTAACATGTGTTGTTTATTGTTATGATGAAACCGTCGAGTAATTGTTATATCAATGAAATTTAAAGACTTTACCGAGACTTTACCTTTGTCAAAGGTTTACACCAACCATTAGTAAAAATACACAATAACTCTAAAAAGACAGTTTAGCATTTTGTTCAGAGATAAGAAGTGGGTGTGCAAATAAAGGATCATTCAAATAAATATATCGTATTGTACTTCTAAAAAAATTAATAAACTATTAATGCATTATACCTTGTCGAAATGTTTCTTTTTTGAAAGGTATAATGCATTAATCCTTTTGACAAATATTTATCAAAAAGACTGAACGATTTCATTAGGCGAAAAGATATATGTTCGCCTTCATAAAAACATCATCAAGCGTATCAAGAAAAGTATTGGTGCAATGTCTATAAAACTCTCATGTTTGTTAATCAAATTAGTTGACCTGTGTTAAAATAGCTGATCAAAGTCATTAAAAAGAAGTTGACTTGGCGAAAAACATACCACCAAATGGAGGCCCTTCTACGTTTCCGTACATTTACAAATACATTTACGAAGGTAGTTGTGTCTAGTGTGTTTTAAACATATCGATATGCGAAATAAACTACTTATCTGTATTTAACTAAATAAACCATGCACGATGGAAAAAAAATTAAAAAATCGGTAGTAAGTTGCAGAATCACTATGTTGACCACAATGTGTAATAATATTGTTGTGTTCCGATTAAACGCGTACGATTGATATATTTATATAAATCTATGTTGTGTGGCATAGTGGCTTTAAACACTATATACGTGAAGTCAACTCAAATGAACGTTCTACATGTTTTATTTTCCAGCAAGGAACTTCAGCAGTTTATGTAAATGTCAAATATTAGATAAATTTAATGTTTAAGTATACTGTAGAGCTATAGATGTTTTCGGACCCGGCTAGCTCAGTCGGTAGAGCGCTGGACTGTCAATCCAGGGATTATTAGTTCGAACCCCAGCCAGGGTTGCAGAGACTTTAAAACTCAGGTCGACTATATGTTGTCTAGCAACGGGCACAGTAAAAATCAATATGGCTGCCGTTGCTTGCAAAACAGGAAGCTTAGAACTTTAAAGTGAAAATCAAGACCGTATGTCTATAGTTGTAGCACCCTTTGACCTCAATATGTTAATTATTTAATCTCGCCCTGCGGGCTCGTTAAATAACTAAAAACATATTTCGGTCAAAGTATGCTACAACTATACTCATACGGTCCAGACAGTAAACACATGTTTTCAAAATCAATTTCCGACCTTGTAGCAGATTTATCACTGTAAGCATCAGATGATTATTGAAACAAGAAATATCTTTAAAAAAGACAATCGGCGTTGAAATTAATATTGAGATGTCATTTAAAAATTACCAAAACAGACGGCCAAGATGACCCCAGATTTTTTGGTACCCACCAATATTAGGAGACTTATTGGACCCCAGATTTTTCGGACACTCTAAGAAACTTCTCGGACCCAAAAGTTAAATCGTTAATATCTATGCCGTGAATAAACCAATCATACAGCTCCATGTTTCCACCAATGGATATGAATAACCAAAATAGTTTAGTATACATAATTGTTATCTGAATTCGTCAAGACAATTTAACAAATTAACCATGTAGGAAAATCATTTCGGGAATGAATTAAAATTATTATGTATCAGACGAGTCTACATAGTATTTATAGTACCGGTAATAAACCAATCATGTTAGTTATCTAATATAAAAACGATGTCGAAGTCAAATAAGCATTTATACTGTGTATCCCAATAAAAAGCAATAGTCATGGAACATTCAGCGATTTTTCAAATGTTAAGACTTTTGATAACGCAAACATAAAAAATACATTAGACTATGACGATTTTAAATGATATTAGTAGAACTATGATATATCGAGGGTTCCTGTGTATAATTAGTAATGCAAATTGTGTATTCATGCTACGCGAATAACAATTCGACGTATTCCGAATCTTCTTTCATAACATTTTATCTATAGAAAATGTAGCATCTTTTTACAGATTAAATAACATCTACTAGAGAAGTTGATAGAAAGATGTAATTATAAATAATCGTTAAAAAATCGTAACCACAATTTTAATTCAAATTAACAGTAAGTTTATCAATATAACTTCCCCATTTATTGAAATTTTAGGTTTATGATTCTCTGAACGCTATTATTGCTGCATGTACGAGTATATTAACACAGCTGTATACAACGGCTGCTAGATACGCGCGATATTTTTAGAATGACACTACTGTTTCTGGAATGTGATAAACTCGGTAGAATCAATGGGCTACATGGAACGGCAACTCTATGAATGAGATTTATGAATGGGAACATTGCACAATTGCTATTTATAGAGCTACCGCTTATATAAATGTAGGCTAAACAAGATAGTTATTTCGTTACGTGAATGAATATAGCATTCTGTTTATGGCATACAATGAGAAAATACGTTCATAATTAGCCTCAGTTCTAGAGTATATGTCAAGAATACGTTTATAACTCCATGTGATCCAGTATAGAAGTATCTCGAGTATCCGCTCATGTAAATTTTTATTCCCCCAAAGTATGCAACAGTTATTGGTATACGTTAAATCATTGTTTGAAGTTTTTATTTCCTAAAATGAGAAAATTTGGCTTATTCTATTGGCATTCAATTTTCCCGCTGCATAATTATCGCAATAAATCTAGGTCAAAAGTGATCTTAGACAGATACGCCGAAAAAAGACCCGGAAGATTCACATTTTCAGCCGTAACATACTCCGAGCGGTAGAAAATCAGCGGCACTGGTACGTTTGTGTAATATTTTTACCAAAACGTGAGCATATTAAATTCGCGCTGTCAGTTTCAGAACCGCTATTGTTAAAAAGGAATGTTTTCTTCTCTTATTGGGAACCACTTTTCTAAATATAGTATCATAATATAAGAGTATAGGCACATACCGCATTTTCTGAAACGGGATGCAATCAGCAAGGTCTAAAATATATATATGCCGGTCCAATAAAAATAATGAATACCACACTCGTACCAAATTAACCATGCATATAAATGTATTGTTGCAATAACTAAACACCACGGTGCATAGGTGAAATAATTAATATAGGCATCAATCCACGAACTTAGTAATAGAGCTCTTTATACTCGTAACAGGCTTCGTGCACAAATGTTTGTTATGTTTAGTCGATGGGAGATAACTTCAATTACTGGGGAAGTTATATATCGAGTTATGGTTTCATAATGTGAACTCGAGTATTCGTTTATATTGCCCACTCATCAATTCATTCATTTTTATCCGTTTTTCATCCATTTCATGGACAGTTGGTATGTATGTATGTCACTACTAGAACGAATATTTTAACGTTTTGTCATCCATTCATCCATATCTATCTGTCCTTACATGTACGTCTGTCAACCGATTCATTCAACATTGGCCGCCCGTCTGTCCTACTGATTATAAAAAGTATATTCGTTCATTAAAATTTGGTTTGTTCGCCTTAATCGTGAATTGTAATGGTCAGCCCATCCGTCTATTCACTGTCCAATTTCCATGAAGCTATCTCCGTACAGGCTTTAGCTCATCCATCTTTATCCGTCCACCTGTTCCTTGATCCATCCGTCCATTCACATAACCTTAATCATTCGCCCTTCAGTTTTGATTCCTACCAAATACTTATGTTACATATGGTACATTATTGCCCGCTGAAGTCATCAAATAAATGCACATTCTTGGCAACGCTTGCCTTGAAGGCAATAATGAAATTGCTACTCCAGTGCTATTGCTATGGTTATAGCTGGTATAACCAGGGTGAACAACCAATACAATCTTCCGTTCAAATATTTATTTGACACATCCGTATGACATGTATGAACCATAACAGTATACGTGTAGCCTCTCTTGTAAATGTGGTAATAAGCTGAAGATCCTAACTGTTATTTAAAGTATCATGAACAATCCCGATGTTTTGCCCGAAGATGTAAAACACAAGACAGCACACCTTCAATAAGGTAAAAACATGCTTTGTGTTATATTCAAAAGGTATTAAAGATATGGCTGTCAAGAAGAATAACTGCTACAGTCCAGTTTGTATTGGACGTGTAAAATTTCTATTCATTATGTAAGACATATCTAAGAGAAATTGCATTTAAGTAATTTTTAAAAGCGTTATTCGGTTATTCTATAACATAATATGAATTGTTTAGAACAACTGAGACTTTATTCACATGCATTACATATCTATTTCAAGTTCGTATTAAACTACTAACCAACAAGCTCACGTCTCGGAAAAAAAAACTTTTATATTTTACCGAAAAGAAACTCCACTTGGACAGAATCTTGTTCCAACTGGTATATAGTTTTACTTCGTCAACGGGAACTGTTTTTATCCAGAATTACCATGCTGACACACCAGCGTGACTTAATCATTTTATTGGATCTGCCATGAACGTAATGTTTCTGTTAGTGTTTCTTTGTTTGACGCATATTAACGCAAGCATATGAACGGATTAGCATGGAACTTTAAGGGACGTTTTTAAATGAACCAGTTAACAATTATTTAGACTTTGGTGGTTATCCGGATCACAGACGGAATCTTTGAATCTGTTAAAGTGTGTATGTACGATCTTACAACAGATATAGCGGCATATACGCAATTAACCAAATACAGTTAATTTACATATATTTCTAATTAAAATGGAATCAAAGTTAAGAACAAACATTGCTTTTAAACGCGCAATAAGCTAGTTTTTAATCCCCAAAAACTTATCGAATGTACATGCGGAAACTCAAATACATGTATATACGTTGACTTGACAGTTGGTTTTGGTTACAAAACACTAACAAACGATGCAGAAACTGGAAATTACTTTTTTGATTTATTCCATATTGAAGTTTGAAGTGTTTCCTTCGCTTCGTCATTTGTGTGTTTTTTTGTTTGCTTACAAGTTTTATTGTTACTTTTGTCTGCTTTTTTTTTTTTACATAACTGATATGAAAGATCGTACATACACACTCTTCATTATTGGGAGATATGGCAAGGAAGGTAACATATCACTGAAAATTTTAATTGTTAAGTAGAGTAACCTATCTTTGCGACAGCATGTGCTGTCTAGTTGAGTTATATTTACTGTCTAGTTGAGCTATATTCATACATTTTCTTGGCGCATGCACAGTTCTTACTTTCTCATTCTAAACCGAATGTAGTCGTTGCTGCAGGATAAACGGGTTTGTATCGACAGAAAATATATATTTGCATTTTTCGATAAACGAAATAGTTTTTGTCGATGTTGACGTTTTTATGTTATATAAAACGGTTTTTTGGAATTATGTTATTAGACATGACCATCTCTATATATTAAACACACACCTAAAACAGCAGCAATTTCATCAAAAGCCACATGTTTTACCACGTATTATTCTGACGCCGTACCTTTTAAACCAGCATGACAAATCAGTTTCTTGCCCAATAACACAGTTGATCTGTGCCAAAACGTTAATTGACGCCGTAATAAAACCCATTATTATGGTACATTTGTACATTCGTGTTATCAATACCAACTAGTCGATCCTTTGTTTTGAAACTGTATAGTCCAATAATATTATCTCGTTCAAAATCATAAAAATGTCGTTATTGATTTAAATGTGTTCTACATTTAAACATCATTGCCAAATTGGATATTTTTGTTTCTCTAAAGTTGATGGGGATTCGGATCAGTGCTTGAAACAGAGAAAAGTAAATAAGGTAAGACTGTTCTTTATTATTATTAATTACCTCCTAAAATATCAGTATTTCGTAGTAATTGTTTAGCAAACATCTCGATTAAAAGGTTCCATTACATATGGCTTTATTGTTGAAATGTTTGAAAGGCAGTTGCCATATTTCTCAACGTATCCTCTAGTACAAACACTAGCGTTCAGGGGTTTACATGTATTTTATACATGGATTTTTATTAAATTTCTGTAGATTGCAATAGTAGTTTCGCTGTTCGGTTAAATATGAGGTCTTCTTGTACCCATCCTTAAGGGCATATTTTTAAGAGTACGATTATTCACTTTAAAAAGATACATTTTGATGCGACAATGTTTTACATTGTCCTATTTCTCGTGTGCATTTTGTGTATGTGACCACTTAAACTGTCGTTCAAGTTCGTGTATGCAGAACAACACATTACACTTTTTTTCTATTTTTTTTTCAAAATCATTTTTGTTGTGTGCTGTGTAAGAGCGCTTTTCAATATGTCCGTATCCGCATTGCGCAAATCCGCATCTGCCAAAAATCGAACTAGTTGACCGTTTCCAGATGTCCGCAGACCGTATCCGCAAAACGCATCCGCAAAAGCCGTCCGCAAGAAATCGCTCGGTGAGCGATATATGCGGATGCGGACGACATGGTATCTAATATAGCATGTTAAACAAAGGGCTGTTATACATAAATCATTGGGAAAATATAAAAAAAATAGTCTAGATACACCTGGATAACTCAACCTAAGACTCACCGAGTACAATAACTCGGTAATTACGGGTAACCTTTAAATGAGTTATGACTGACGCTGAATAATTGTTGGATGCTTAATATTTTTGAAAATCCACCACATGTGAATGTTTCGCATACTGGCATAAATATTTGCAGCCGACGTAATAAAAAATGTTTGAAAGCTTCTTATCTGACATTGTAACTATTTGAAAATAATATGAAAACTTAAAATATTCTACGTTTATTTGCGGATTCATGGAAAAGCGCGTCCGTAAAATTTTTATGCGGATACGGATACGGGTGCGCATACAGACATATGGAAAAAAGCGGCCTTATTCGTATTGTCTAGTATTGTATAGGCAATAGGTCACATGCCTTAAATAAAGGACTTGCGAATGCAAATTAGAGTTTCTCTCCCGGTGATGTCTCTGGAGTTATTATTCTTATATTGAAAACACAGCTGTATCTATATCTGATATATTGTATAATGATCAGCCAAAATGTATATTTATTGCCTTCCAGTGGCATATTTCTTTTAAATTAATACAGTGCACTTTTGGATTGTGATATTATGATCAACTGCTGTGTATTAGAAGTTCAATATTATGCAGAAATTTACGATACATGTCCATTGGTTGCAATCTTAGCATAACTTATAAATACAATAAATACGCCAATTAGTACAGGTTCTGTTTCTGAAAATGGATAATGGAATTTATATTTTGGTTTGTTGGCTCTGACAAACTCATATATTGTATCGGCAAATAATTAACGCACACATTTATTTTTTATACTTGAAGATATGCCTTAGGTTTCCTGGTCTATACGCGTATATATATGTAACATGATGTTCGCATGGTGCATACACAGACTGGCAACTAAACAAAATCCTATTTTCATGTCACACCTCAAAATCCCCGATCGGCACATTTGGCATGATTATTTTGTCCTTATACGAATCCACATGCCAATGTATTGGTATTGCAATGCTTAATCTATATTTCAATACACCGCCGTGTTGGTCGACATTGCATACATTTATGTTCATTACAAATTTTGGTTTCGGCCCGTTTGCCAACTATGCCAAGGGTCACGTGATTTGCCTGCGTTATTATATCAAGGCGTCCACTTGACACAAACATTTGGGCTTTAATTGGTCTGTTTATTACTAGTTTTTGCTTACAGAGTTTGTGGCTCATCTTGCTTGCATGCTAGTTAATGTTTTTTTCTGTTTTAGATACTATGCATTATGGTAATGAATTGGTCTACTAAGTCCTCGTTCTTACTTCAAAAACCAACTATTAGTTCCATTGATTCATGATTAGCTTTGACAAAATTCTATTATAATGTGCTGATATACATTACTTTTCTCTTTTGTTTTTCTTGTTTTTCTCGGGGCCGTAAAATGATCAAAATTTTAAATCATATTTTATTATATATTGATTTATATATTTATATAAGAAAGGTATTATAGAAGTTTGATCTAGTGTAAATAGTAGTGTTGACATAAAATATTATGTTATGGGACGATTACGTTACGGTATTACAGGTGAGACGTTTAAAATCGTTTTCAAGAACATGTGACCTTTTCGTTGCTATGGCAACCCCATCAGCTGAGGTGAAGAGGGTGCGGTTTTCAGTGGACGATGATCCGAAAAATGACGAAGACGCAGTGGAGGGCCAATGGGATTTCCTCAAGTAAGACGTTGGATGACAACCATTAAGTGTTGTTAGTTATACCCCACCTTTTCAGGAACGTGGGGCTCTATAGGATTCACGCGTGTTGGTCCTTTCGTCGGTAAGTCTGTCCCGTCCGTCCATTTTTCGTTTCCACTCCATGACCTCTAAATGTATGGATGGATTTCCAAATTACTGCATATACTTAATTATTATTCCCCATGGCCAAATGATGTGTCGCATATATAGCACATGCTTGTCCTTCAAAAGTCAAGGTCACAATTGAAGGTCTTCTGTGTCAAAGCAGTAAGGTGGTATAAATCACCTTAGGTGATAGCTAAAGTTGTGACATCGAATAAGTATTGGTGAAGTTTATGAGTTGTGTTTTTAACCAGGTTTTCCGATAGAAAACTCTGGTTACTGAATTGGCGAATGTCGGCGGGTTTGAGCGGGCGGGCGTGAACATTTTCTTCAGAGCGTAAGTCCTCCTACATTTCTCAAGGAATTTCGACCAAACTTTCACAGAACTATTGTCACCAAGTGCCCCGGCGCATATTATCGGGGTTGTCTGAATCGACCATTTTGTGCGGAAATATGGCCCTTTGTTTATTTTGCATATATGTAATATATAGTGAACAATTTCTTCAGAGCGCAACTCCTCCTACATTTCTCAAAGGATTTCGACCAAACATTCACAGAACTATTGCCATTAAGTGCCCCAGCACAAATTTTCGGGTTTTTGTGATTTGATTATTTTTTGGCGGAATTTTGGCCCTTTGTTTATTTTGCACATAACTATTATACAGATAACAATATATTTAGAGCGCAACTCCTCCTACATTTCTCAAGGGGTTTCGAACAAACTTTCACAAAACTATTGTCACCAAGTGCCCCAGTGCATATTGTCGGACTTTTGTGATTTGATCATTTTTGGCGGAATTATGGTACATTTTGCATATGTAATTTATAGAGAGCAATATCTTTCGAGCGCAACTCCTGATACAATTCTCAAGGGATTTCGACAAAATTTTCACACAACTACAGTCATCAAGTTCCACAGCGCATATTTTCGGGATTTTGTGATTCCACCATCTTTGGCGGGAAACCTGGCTTTGTGACATGTCCTTGTCTCTTGTTAAATCTACATTAGTCGTTTGATCGTTTTTCAGAAGACATTGGTCATATTCATTGTTAGGACATTGTTAATTATGTTTAAGGCACGTTTCAATTATCAGTATGTTTCAGACACTTTTCAATAATTAACAACATTTTATGCAGCTAAGTTATAAATTCCTTAATATTTTTAATATGTTTCGTTGGTTTATAAAACAAGGTACCTTTTGACGTTACGTGAAGAATTCAACGTCAGTAACGTCGTTGACGCTCTCGTCCAGAAGGGGGTTATCAGCGCAGACGCAGGAACTGACGTTATGCGTCAAGGGAACTCGCGGGCCCAGATTGAGCTGTGCGTTCACGAAGTCATGAAAGGCGGGGCACCAGCCTACACAACGCTATGCGAGACCCTCCAAGAGCAGGGATACAGTAACATCGTCGAGGCGCTTAAGGGGGATGGCAGCGTTGGTGCGCTTATACCGGGTAAGGTTGACGAGCAACCTAGAGATTTTAGCATAATTTGTGTCCTAACGAGTTGCCTACAACCCCGGCTCATTTCTTGTAGCGCCGTATCGTGGAGGAAACTTGATTTTCGACGCTGTATTTCACTATTAAAGAGAAATATTCAATTCAATTCAATTGGTTTATTTGCTTCATGGCCACCGGCCCTTGCATATATATACACACATGCATAGACACATTTAAAAACACATATAATCGTAGACTAATAAGGTTGTACAGCAACACATAATTGTAGTTAAGTTAACTTAACTTTTCGTCTATCGAAAGCGTGATAGATATACATGGCATTATTTCTTATAACTTTTTCGTCACGTGAGCTCATTGCTTTATTAAATTTATTGATTGTAGGGGAAATGTAAACTGTGTATCAATATACTTTACACGAAGATCTTCATAGAAAGGACATATAAGCAAGAAATGGTATTCATTTTCAATACAGGATTTACACAATGGACATAGTCTTCTATTTCGGTTAAAGTTTAAATATCGTCCTTGTTCTGTCATGAGTTGATGCGATGATGTTCTGAAACAAACATATGCGTTTCTAAATTTACGAATTAAAAGTACGTTAAGATCTTTTTCCCACTCAAAATCTACTTTAAACCTCGTATATGTAACAAGCTTAGGCGTATCATTGCAAGAATGAGACCATGTCTGTAAAAATATATCTTTTAATCTCTGAAAATAATGAAACAAAAATAAGTTTGCATTTACAACACCTTGTTGATTCCAAACATACCCAAATCCTATAGAAAACAAATGTTCACGTAACGACGATACCCAATTTTTATAACCTAAATCGTCATATGTTTTAAGCATTTCATAACATTTTTTAACATTCCGATTATATGGCATTTTTAATATACGTAACCAATATTTAATAACACGTCTGCATGTAAAAATGTGTACAGGAAACTACCACAGTCACCTAGTTCAGCCATATTACATGTATGCAATGGTGCTGACATAAATCTCTTACAAGCATATATATGTACACGTTCAACAATATCAAAAGATTTTAATCCCCAAAGCTCTGATCCATAAAATAGAATAGGCATAACCTTAGCATCAGCTAACTTAAAATAACAACTATGGTCCATTGGCATATACTCATTTAGGGAAGCCAACAACGAAGCAATTGCATGTTTAGCTTTTACAGCCATATTTTCTGCCATTTTATACATTGACAATGTTGAAGAGAAATAAACACCTACATAGGTAAACCCATAAATACATTGTAACTTTTCATTACAATAATACCATTTTTCCCTTGAGGATAATCTCCCCCTATTTTTAAAAACAACTATTTTTGTTTTATGTACATTAACTTCTAGTTTATATTCAATACAATATTCATGTAAATAATTTAGTTGTTGTTGCAAACCAAACACAGTGTCATATGCTAATACTACATCATCAGCAAATAACAACATAAAAATCTCAACATCATTGGTGTCAATTGTATGCCCCTTATATTTTTACCTTTTAAATATTTATATAGCTCGTTTATAAATAGACAAAACAAAGTAGGGCTTAAATTACAACCTTGTCTTAGACCCATAGGACAGTTAATTAGATCACTTAACATGTAATGTGACCTTACTTGAGTTTTTACTTTCATATAAAGACCCTTTATGGCGTTTAACAATTTTCAACTTATATTATTTTTTATTATGTTTGGTATAGTATCGCCCTGTCGACGAAATCAAATGCCTTGTTAAAATCTACAAAAGCAACATACACTGTTTGCCCTTTCTACATAAATATTTATTAATTATTGAGTATAAAACAAATGCATTATCTATTGTCGCATAACCCTGTCTAAATCCTGCCTGTGACTCTGTTAATCGTCCATATGCCTCAACGTAAAATGTAAGCCTTTTATTCAAAATATAAATGTATATTTTACTGAAAATATCGATAAGTGTAATACCCCTCTAATTGTCAGGGTTATTTGTAGGCCCCTTTTTATGTAACGGTACCATTATAGAACAAGCCCATTTTTCAGGGAAGTAACCTGTGCTAAAAATCCTGTTCTTTTACGAAAGGAAGAATTAGGTCAATACTGTGTATAAAATGTTTCGCTAATAGCACACCAGAACTAGCCTTCGTTGGATTTAAACATTTGACCGCTTCTAAAATTTCATTATCTGAAATAGGAGCATTAAAGAGTTAATCCTGGCATTCATCAATAAAAGCAGTTTCTCTGTCATCATGATCATTAAAATAATGTGTGGCATCTTGTGCTACATTTGTATTATTTACATTAAAAAGTGATTTAAAATGATCATACCATTGTTCACATGATATATTTGTTTTATTTGTCTCTTTGCTTCGAAGCCTTTTAATTTTGCAGCAAAACACCTTCTGATTACCAACTGAGTTAGATAGATCTTTGATAACGTTTATTTTACATTCATAGCTCTTCGTATGACAGATATTTCGATACGCCTTTTTGATTGACAGGTAATCATTTAAATTATTCATACTGTTATCACGTCGAAATGTCCGCAGAGCCTTATTTACTTCGGTTTTATAATTCTTACATTCTCGGTCAAACCATGTAGATTTTGTAGCATGATGTACACATCGCCTTCGTTTACTAATTAAATGATTACTACAATTGATTAAAACACCTTCGAATTTTTTTACAATGTCATCTATTGACTCAGTTGTATTTTCAAATGTGAACGATAGTGCATCATTTTCTATAAGAGCCTGCAGGTTTTGCTTAAATATAACAATTGTATCAGTACTAAAGTCAGTTCTAACTATGTCATCCACATGTACTTGTTTCTGATTTGAAATATCACGTTCATAGGCTTTTGTTTTTATTTTTAACACAATAGGTAAATGGCCAGATGAACTTTCATCATCAACAAACATATCTTGCACAGTGTCGAATATTTCAGGACTACCAACAAAGTAATGTATGACACTACAACCGTTGGAGCTCACATATGTGTAATTTAATTTATCTTTATCTGCCCCGCAGCGACCATTTAATACATACTATTCATACACTTTACATAAATTCAACAAATTTCGTCCATAGCTATTTACATGGGAATCGCATGCCATGCGATTACTCATACGAGAATCTGCCCAAAATAGTTCTTTTAGATCATTAAAAATTGGCAAATTTGTATTAGTATCAATAAAATCATTTTCTATTCCTGTTCTGGCATTCAAATCACCAGCCAACATAATATGGTATTCCGCGTAATTTATAGTACAAAATAGGTTTTCAATAATCGCAATACCCTTGATATTACACCCTTCATATGCGGGTGAGGCATCAGGAGGTATATATGTTGCTACTAATAGTATATCTTTAAAGGTATTGAACAGTTGTTTATCAATATTAAAAACCAACCCTGCGTCAAAGTAACAAATACGTGAGTTAGGAAACAACTATAGCAGCTTTTTATACCAACAAAAACCCCCCCCATATTTCTACCACCGCGCCCAGAAATTTTAGATGGCGAACAAAACCACATATACGGTAATTTGATAATTTGCTAGTCTGTTTAATTATATCGTCATCTGTTTCCCATGTTTCTATCAATACTAAAATATCAAATTGCAATAAATATGTAAGAAATAATTGATCAACAAATTTGGATCTCAGTCCTGCAATATTTCATGACAATATAGAAATATGTGAACATAGCGGGCCTTGACCACAATCCTAGTCCACATGTGCAGGCGTGTCACCGGTGTTGCTGGCAATTGTGGATTGTTGTGCATTTGTGCTAATTTCGCTCCGTTGAACCCTTCGCCTAGCTTGTAAAGTTAATCTATTTTCCACAGAATTTTGCCTTTGATAGAGAATACCGTTCTTGAAGTAAGCATTTATACCACGCTGATGCAGTTCTCTGACCTTCGAGCGTTGATACTGAGTAAGTTCGCTAGATATTCGAATGCCTTTGACACGCAGACGATCCCTTATCTTAAAAAATTCCGCTTTGGTATCAAATGACTAAAATTTCACCAGAAAACACATTTAGATATTTTACAACCAGAAAGTGCCAATTATCTTTATCCGGCCCATCTATAAGCGTTTAACCATTTAATTGTATCGATGCACATCAATAGAAGATAATACAAGTATTTAGAATAATAATTTTGCTTCAATACCCGGTAATTGATTAAGTTTTAATAGAACCACAACTTTATCGTTATTTCATATTTCTTATTTTTATGAAATTATCCCTTGTACTACAACGCTCTTACTATTACCGCAACTCTGAATTGTGAACGTGTATAACTGATCTCTTATAGATTTACATACAGTAGATAACTACATGTATTATCAGCACACTAAGGCGTAAACAAATAGGTTTGTTTCAGGTTAACCGACCTACCCTAAAAAATGCCCCGACCCTAGAACATTGTATTGGGGTTGTCAGATATTGTTTTTGTTTTATTTATGTTTTTCAATAATTAAATGTTTTTTGGGGTTGATTCAGTGTTTAGTTTTGATATAATTCACTTTAAAACAATGTTTAAAGATATTACAGATATGTTTTGAATATTAATTTAGTTTTAGAATCTTGAAGTTGACCATTTACTAAATAAAAAATAAATAAATAAAATACCTACCTACCTACCTACTTACCTACCAAAATTTTTTTGGTCATGTAACCTGAAACATATTTTGTTTAACCCTAAGTATATTGCTTTAGTTTTTGTTTCAGAACTTTCAGATGTGTCTGGAAACATAACACCAAGGGTAAGTGACAAGGTTAAATAAAAGGACCATCAGGTAATAGAAGTAAAGTATTGGTTGTGATTTAAAAATTCATAAATGTTTTATTTTTATATCATTATGGAACAATTTGTATTTATTTTTTGGAAATATACAAAGTTTATCGGGCATTATTCAGTGCGTGCTATTATGTTCATGTGAATGCTGCCGTGTGTCATTTTTCTTTATCAGTTATGCTAAAAATATTCGACATTAAAGGGACAGTTTCACAGTTTGAGGTTGGAAAACTATTTCTCTAAAATGAAATTTTAAAAAAGAAATGTATAGAATCTATCATAACTGTTTGTCTGTTATTGTTGTTTTGGTTGTCAAACATAATTATTTGGATATTTATTATGCCTTTTTGTGTAAAAAACACAAGGGTATGTCTACCAGGTAGCAATTTATTTTCGAAAAATAACAAATAATCGTCAAACGTTTAACTTTGCACAAGCAATGTGCTTTCCGAATGTTGAAATATCAACAGTTAATGTATAACAAAACAGGATAAAATCAGTTTGGGATAATTATTTCTCTCAGCCAAAAACTGTGAAACTGTCCCTTTAATTTTACTAAAACCGACGTCGCTTATGCTAAAACGACATTACGTTGAATAGTCGAAAAGCGTGCGGAACGTCATTACGATGTGCTCTCTATCTAGAAACGTTTTGGTGTCGTAAATAACTTAAAATTCGCTAATCAAATTGTTTTAACGTTATAAAACGGGAAATCGTGTGCCAATCGGTCGGAAGTAAGGCCAGAGTTTTTTTTTTTTTGTAGAAATGAAATGAACAAGTATGAAAATATTGCATCGATGATTTATTATTTTTGCAATAATGATTATGCCCTTTGTTTCTTCTTTTAAAAAGTCGGGTAGAAGGATTCGTAAATCTACCGATCAACAACCTCTGGCCTAATGACAGTTAACACCGACATGATGTAGTTACTGTGAAACATTTTTTTTATAAATAATGTTGCTTAAGATATTAATTTGTATGTTCTTTTCCCGGTACAATGTATAAGACATCATTTCATGATACCAGTCTACGTCATAAACATGGGTTTAGTTTTTGTATTTTAGCCTTGAGAATATACGACAGAAGATAAACGCAAATTAACGGCTCAGTATTTTGAAAATGTATTAGCAATACATTTAGAAGTTTCACGAATGTTTTGTTTAAAAAGGGCTTGAGTGTATTTATGGAGATCTCGATTAAATCTGAATGATCTCTGTAGAAGATAAGCTCCTTGTTCTTATTTAGGAAATATATTGAGGTCTAATTGCGATGCGCGGTCGCGAATAAATGCTTTATTGGTTTACTGGCTTTGTTCAAAGTTCGAGTATTTGATAAACCATCGATAACTTGGTCATTTGATATTTATTTATTCCCTTCAAACAAAAGGCACATCATCATTGTCAAACTTGACCCCCAAAACAAGAACAATGGTAGACAATCAAAATCCATTAGTCATCCCGACTGCAAAAGTTTAGACATGTGTAAGAACTTTAAATTAATTGATGCGATGTACATAAAGTGTCCTTTTAAAATCTGTCAGGTAAACAATTAGACAAGTTAGAAGTTGGAGGTTAACTTGGCCGGTGTTGTGTAAGATTTAACATTTATGATTATTATTATTATTATTATTATTATTACACAAATGTAAGTATTTTTATGTCTATATGTCACCAAGATGCTTAACACTATATATTAGTATAATACCATTCTTATAATATAGTGTATACTTGTTAAAATCTTACACAAACACAACAACACGTGAAAAAGTATCATTAATTGCATGCTGTTAATATGCTATCATTTTCGTTTTGTGTCAATTAAGATATTATATTAATTCATGGATGCACGAGAGTGTATAAAATGGTATTGTCTCGTGTGGATCAAGGTTACTTCCCGAATTTAAATGGACTATGTCAACGAAAAATTGGTTTCCTAATGAATTATAAATTATATGGTTTGATGAAAATGCGCTTTACTAAGACATGTGCATAAAATACAATAAAAATAATATAATGCACAATAAGATATTTGTTAAAAACAAATTAGCAAAAAAGTATGAAAAAATTAAAACCCCAAGCGGGTATTTCTAACGTCAACATGTAAACAGGAAAAGGGCCAAAAATAAACACATCCCATATTATAAATTGATTTTTATCTCAGAATGCGTACACTCTTTTCCCATTATACATACCCTGTTTTAACCGTTATTATATGCCAGTTTTAATATCTAATTTTCAGATTAAAAAAAAAAAGAGATTGCCCTCTGGAGACCCTTTTTGATGACATAGTCCCTGTAATACATTGTCTCCAGTATATGTAAAAGTATACTTGCATTATTTGATGTAATATTCTTAAGATATGCACATTTATGTAACAACAGTCTAAGAAGTATCATACTTATTGCGGAGAAATCAATCTCAAATGATTGATTGACTTACTGATCCTTTGATGGACTGATCGATTTAATTCGTTAGTTGATCGATTAATTGATTGGTCGATTGATTGATCGACTGTCTGTCTGACATCGTTATCACGCATAATGACATAAAAATGATGAATGTAACATGCATTAAATGCTAATGAAAATCACTATATTCCATTGCAAGTTCTTATAAAACTACCTCTGCAGGTGTACAACGACAATAACTGGTCCCAATATGCATTAAATCCTTAAGACTATATTCTATTGTATAATAAAATGAAATATTATAAAATGAATTGTAATATAATATTATGTGACTATCTATGCAGGTGTTGCAACAACAGCACTGGTCCCAACGGGACTCCATCGTGCAGGACGGCTTCAGCATCAAGGGCAAGAAAATGGCCCTGAGTGCCATATCTCGAGAAGCCAAGGCGTCCCAACGAGAATTCTCGATAATCGTCGAGAGGCAACAGGAGCTAGAAAAACAGCTGGTCCAGGTGATGAAATCTTTGGACACGGCGAAGGACATGCTTATTCGTGAACGACAGGAAAAACTTAGTCTTCGAGATCAACTGAAAAGCCGAGACGAGGAGTTGGTGGGGATGCAGAGAAAGTATCTGGAATTGCAGAAGGCTATGTCTAATTTGCGTGAGACGAATAATAAGTACCACGAAAAAGTCACCAAACTTCAGATTGAGAACGAACAGTTGAGGAAAGGTGTAAGAGAAAGGAACGATATCGAGAACGAACTGAAAGAACGAAATACGGAAATCGTGAAATTGAAAGAGGTGCTTAGTGAGCAGGAGGAGAAGATGAAAACGCAGGAAGAGCAAATAGTGAAGAAGCTTGCGATGATCGAGCGGGTAGTTACTGAACACAGGGGACTCATTGACGGTCAGGAGAAACTAACGCGCAAGATGACGCTGCAAGCGAGTGAGATAGAGCGACTCTCAGAGGAGAAAGCGGAAGCCGCCAATACGATGGCGGCTCAGCAGCGCCAGTTAAACTTTCAGCACGCGCAGATTGTGATGCTTCAGGAGCAGATGCAGCGGCTGGAGAACACCATGGGTGGCGCATCCGGTGCGATGGGAAGCACGTTCGGGGGCATTTCCTCTCGGGCAGAAAGTCTGCCACCGATCTCACACCCGAGTACCCCTGGGACTGACAGCCGCGGCAGCCGCTATATCGCCTCGATATCACGAGGTTTGAATTTGAACAAGCCTTTCAACACGCAGGGGAAACTGGAGAACTCAAAAAACTTGCTGTGGCGTGGTGAACTAAATTCCAAGAAGGGAAAATAGTGAATTTTGATTAGTTTATTCTCATTAAGTGATTCTCCTTTATTCATCAATTTTGTCACTGCATCACCAAGGCAACTCAGATAAATTGTATTTATTCATCCTCAATGATTCAATTAAATGATGATTCTGTATTTATCACCTTTGTACTTACATCACCGAGGAAAATAGTTAAATGTTTATTCATTTATCATTATTGATTTAAGGGCTGCGTCGTGGTTAATTAGGGATCAAAGCTTAGAAATCCCACTTATTTGCCTTAACCAAAAAAGGAGATAACCAAAACATCAACTTTCATTGCTAGTATAAGGGAGGTAATTAACGACGAATTTAACAATCTACAATTAATTGCATTATGTATTCGACCAATTCAGTATGATCTTTTTTTTCAATAAATGTGTATAATAACGGTCTATATTTCTGAAACTTACACCAATAAGCGAATACAAACACTGTAATTTCTATGTGTTTTCCGGATACCTCATTATTCGAGAAAGAGAAAGCTATCGTTAGAGAAAATTGCTGGATATTCAAAAGGTATGAAGGATACCCAAATAACATTTATACTTATTATAAAATTTGGAAGCAAATACTGAGGAAGAATTTTGCTAAGAAATTGTATTTTATAAAGTAATAAATGTATGTATATTAACTTTGCCTTGCTCTTAGTAATGTTAAGACATATCATACATTCAAGTTGTCACGCAATTACTTATTCTAACTTGATAGCGCAGAGTTTTCTACAGACAAAAGCAAAATTCACCGTTGTTAAACTACCAATAACAACCCGTAAAAATAGTACCGAAACTTTAAAATATAGTTCGAATTGAAATTGCAGAAAGTATTGTCGGGGGATGTTAGAATCGAAATAATTTTTGCATTATCGTTGTTTATCGGCTAATAAACACCGATTTGACGTTCTAATGCTAACTCCCTCGTGATTTAATTCATACGCATCAGAACTCCAAATCGTTGTTTTATAGCCAATAAACAACTCTTAATCGAAAATTATTTTTTAAATAAAACTTATGCTGTTGAAATGTGGTTTGCTTAAAGTAAACAATATTGTTTTAAACCCCGGTGAATGCATCAAAACATGATATATGTTTCTCATTATACAATCCATAGAGTTTTTTCTGGAAATAATATGATGTTTTACAATTCAACATTGGTAAGGTGTATTATCGATAGTTGTCACTGTTATACTTTTACATTTTCTAACATTTCAAGTTTACTTTAAGATGTTAAAGTATGTATCCACGTTGTCAATGTTTGTGCATGCTACCCAATATGTCCTTTAGTTACCGTCTCTTTTGTATTAGATGCCAGCTTCATTGATGCTTCAAACGATTTATCATAAAATGTATAACATTTATTCAGCCTTTATTTTTATTTACTCTAAAAGTCTAGATTGTGTTTTACGAAGTGTTTGTCATATAGTAATGGAAACTTGGTTTTCTTAATAATTTATTTTAATTCATTGTCATTAAACGTTTTCACTATAAACATATTTGATAAAACACGATATACATAGTATGCTTGCAAAAATAGCTGTTAATTGGTATTTGATTTTTTTATGAATGATTCCTCAAAATAAACTATTCGATGGCTTATTGGGTGCAGTCAGTTGTTTGAGGTAATTCAGCTACCCATCATCGTTCAATTTAAATGGACTACGAAAAAATGATATCGTATAGCAATATAAACTATTAACTATGAAATGCCTGCTATCAATATATCTAAATCAAATAAATTACAAATAATGTACTACATGAAAACAAAATTGCTTAAAAACACCCAACCCGAAGCGCGTATCAAACTCACGACGAAGGAGCGATGTAATTTTTTAAAGAACAAATGGCAATAGATTCGTGCCAACTTTAGTTCCAGAAGATTGTCACAATTTTCACTTCAAGTTAAACAATAACAAGGAGAAACAAACACTGTGCAAATTATATGAGGCTTAATCTTAGACTGCGTAAACTCTTTTTCCAATACATCGAACTTATTTTTACCTTTAAAATATGCCAATAGAAATATCTTTTTTTTTTTTTTTTTTTTTTTTTATATTGTTCTCCCCTTGAGGTCCTATTCGTAGGCATAGTCCCTGAGAAAATATTTTTAATTTTTGAATAACATAAGGCGTAACAAATATGTTTGTTTCAGGTTATCCGACCTACCCTAAAAATGTCCCGATCCTAGAACATTTTATTGGGTTTGTCCGATATTTCTTTTGTTTTCTTACTTTTTTCCACTAATTATATGTTTTTGGATAAATAAGTGTTTTGTTTTGATAACAACCACTGTTTAAGAATAGTACTGATCTGTTTGGAATATTTATTCAGTTTTAGTATCTTTAAGTTGACCATTTACCAAAAAAATCAATAAAAAAAATCCCTGCCTACCTATGTCACGGTACCGAACTAAAGCGGGATTGGTGATTAGTGTGTAATCGGCCCGGTAAGCTCAGGTATATACTGTTCCATATGAATCGAATTCGAGGACGAATTCCATCTTGGCAGCGGAGAATGTCACGGTACCGAACTAAAGCGGGATTGGTTAGGATAGGCGGCCCGGTTATCTCACTCGGTAAAGCACTCGCCCTGTTAGCGAGAGGTTCCGGGGTCGAGTCCCGGACTGGCTGCACACTTTTCACCACCCGGTGACATTGCCCAACGGACTTTTTTTGGCATGTAACTTGAATCTAACATATTTTTTAACGCCCAAAGTCTAGCTCAACCCATACTCACAACTTAAGATACTATTTTCCCTTTGGAGTTTTGTGAATATATACTGATCGCGGTAAGACGTTCAATTTTGAGTTCAATAATTGTATATACGCAGCAACAATCGCAAATAAAAAAAAAAAAACAATGAACAGCCAAAATCATGTTTAACTTAAGGTAGAAATCCCCTAATGGGACTTTTTTCAGACCTTGACTTTCTTATTATCTTTGATCATTAAATCTATTATGAGACTTAACTGTGAAATATAAACAAAATCTAACCACACGGTTTGACAAAAATGCGATTTTTGTTATAACCCCTCATTTTTCTACTTCAACCAAAAACGTTGATGGGGTACACTTACAAAAATGACTGACATATTGTCAAAATGTATTTTATTTATTCCAGAATGGCTTTAATTTATACGTTAAAGATGTATCTTATGAAAAAGTATAACAAACATAAGTACTGAAGTTGACCAACAATACTTATGACATTAAATTTGGCTAAGCATATGGTAAAAAACAACAGATTTTATTACAGTAAAAATACGCCTAAAACCAATTTTTGTATTTTTTAAAACTTTTATTTCATAGTACGTCAAAATCAGTAATACCAAAATATAATATAACCTTATCTGAGAGGAAAAGGGTATAAATTGACATAGGTTCACCACAAAAATCTCAAGGTATAACATTTGGAGTAAAGCAACCCTATGTTATTAAAAAAAAAAAATGAAAATTATGAAAAATAAGAAAAGTAAAAAAGCAAACATTTTCCTTCTATGTCAACATATTTTTTTCTCTTCTAATTATAATCTAACAGCAGTATCGCTATTAAATTATTTTTGCATTAATGTTAAAGGAATAGTGTTTTGTGTAAACATTTTAAATACGAATGTAACTAGCTGATGTTCACATGTCCTTGGTTACCAAATTCAGAAAAATAATAAACATTTTTTACAAGTGTGTGTTTAAAAAAATTCAATTGACATTTTCATTACATTGGGTTAACAAGAGCTTGAAAAAACTGGCAAATCTTTGCGATAACTTCATCAAGACTCTTCTTGGAGCTTGTGACTATTGGTAAAATGTCGCTGTTTTTGGATAAAAAGGTGTCTCTTAGACCATTCTCATCATTTCGCCGAAACATAATTTTCATATGTTTTTTTACAGCGGTAGATTTCGTCAAAATTCCTCAGTGGAACAGGTCCAAGTTTACACAATGAACAGTATTTTAAATTACCCAACAGAACGACAAACTTGATCACCCGACATCCCACTCTCCACCCATCTCGACTGTCTATTTTTCCAAGTTTTTGGTGTGAATGAATGTTATTTCACAGCAAGGAGCGCGTATCTCCTTCACGCAGGTATGTTTTTTATATACGAATAATTATGCTCAATAATATCAATACTCCTTGGACGTTTATTTATAACTATTTTAACTTTAGTGTAATGAAATACACCAGACATATCGCGAAAATGTCATGATTAAATGTAAACAGAAATTCCCAACAATGACGTCATTTGAAGATATTTCTGTTTTTCTTCAAACTACATTTTTGCTTTCATCTTTAAACACAAATAAGCATTTATTTCACACATTTAATTGAAAATGACTCAATATTCGAAAAGTAATGTTTATTTCGCGAAAATAATTTCTGTTTCGGATCAGATCGATTAGATTTACGGTTAGTGGCGAATGGGCCGAAGTTAACCGATATTTCGCGAGAATTTCCGAAGTCCTTATTAGGATCTTTCTACCTTAAATTACAAATCAGGCAATTTGTTTGAAATACGTACTTCGCGGAAAACATTTTAAGTACATATATCAAAGAATTTATCTTCATTAACATTATTTTACTTATGTCTTAGATCGCCACTTTTTTGTGTGATTCATCTAAATAAAACATTGTATTTCTTGTTTGTATAAATTGTTTAAACAAGGAACTTCCAACAATTAGTATAATGATAACAACACTAATAATTATATATTGTAGTACAATTTTAATCTCAGTCCGACAACGTACTAGACAATCCATTATATCAAACAATTAACAATTAAGTACAATGGCCGTATATTGTGGTTAACTAACATGAACTATAAACAATATAAATCAATACAGCCCAATTTCATCATATTATGCTAAATGTGTTATGTCCGAAAACAAATATTTGAATTCAACAGATTCAAACAATACAGTCGCCTGAGAGCTTTCATTCTTGTTTTAATCGTAAATATAAATTTACATTCTTCAATGTATGTGTATGCAAATCAAGAAATGTCAACAAGAGTTTATATCAAAATCTTAACTAGTTCAAGTTTCCCATAGTCGTTGAATCCAGTAATACTTCACCTTACATTATTCCGGTTTTTAAATGTGTGTTCCGTTCAAAATGTGTTTAAAGTATAGTGACCTGTTTGGTTTGTTTAAAGAACAAAAATGTTAAGAACTACATGTACATACTAGTGTAGATATACTCACGTGCAAATACATACACGTATGAATTGAAAGTTCATCTTGAAATCTTTTAAATGTCTTCCATAAACTTACTGGAAACAGTGTGATAAGCGTGGTATTGAACCAAGCTTGTTTAAAGTCCGCAATAGTAACAACCAGCACACATAATAATATGGGAAATGGTCCAATACATAAGATTAGCTGAAGAAGCTAGAACTATAAGTCTACAAATTGTTAGATTATAGTAAATAGCTGGCATTAAATACCCCGGTAGTTTGAGTTTCTTCTGTAAAATGAGACCTTTTGTGGAACAGACTGCATTAAATGCTCCTCTGCGTTTAGTAATAATGTATAAAAAATTACAAAAACATTTGTAAACAATGCAAATGCATTTGATTTACTAAATATGAAGAGGCGTCCAAATTTCTATGTGCACATTTACTTCTGAACGTCCACCACTCTGTAATTCCTCATATCGTCAGCTGATGTATAAGTGATTAAAAATATTGCAGCAGGTAGAATTATCAAAGCCATTACAGAGAACAGTGATGTATCACTGATGACAAATATTGCAGCAGGTAGGATTATCAACCCATTAGAGAACTCATAAATCAGGCTGCATCGATGATATCATAAAGCAATAATTCGTTGGATAAGGACCCGACCACTTTATCCAGAGAGATTTATGTATATTGCAAAGGTAATACAAACTTATTTTCAGGAATAAAACACAGTTATGCAAAAGTAGACTTCACCATTACAAGTGAAATATGGAATATTTAACTGGATTTTGTGTAACATCTAAGCGGATACACTTGACACTAATTGAAAGATAGCGACGACGTGATAAACATATCGATCAAATTGAAATGCTTTGCAAAATGTTGGTTATATACCCAGGATATAGTTTGATTTTAAGAGAAAGTTAATACAAACGGATATCTACAAAGAAGTTTTAAACTTGATATTAAACACCTTAAAGAAGTTCACGAGAAACCAACGAATATTATTAATTGAAATTCGACATGAGGTCCCACGACGACGAAAAGTCTAGATCTCAAACTTAGTCTCAACTTAAAATATTGACCAATGAGAATGCTTGTTACATTTGAGCTTTGATTTCCATTGGTTGAATGTTTAAGACTAAGACTAAGACTGAGCTTAAGAATGTTCGTTAAGCCTGAAGGGTCTATAAACAGTTCCGAATCTTCCTTAACATATGTGTTCAGACAACTCGTTACCACATGCTTAACTTTAGGTATGCCGCAGACTGAATTAAGCATTTTACCTGCAAAAAATTTACTTTGTTCGATGACGATGATTTGCTTCGATTTATTTGATTCATAGTTCTTTGACAAAACCTAGACAAAGTGTATCAGAGACAACATTATTTGAAATAGGAAATTATGCACCAGATTTATTGTAAAGCATCGAATAACTTCATCTGAGATTCAAAATGAAACAACATGAAACACTATTAAATAGACTGATGTGAAACATAGAATGAACTGGTGATGAAAAACCGTCACTAATCCAGTTTTGAAAATCAAGCAGGTCTCTGAAAGCTGTAACAGATTTATCATAAAAATCCAACTTCTTGACTCCTATTTGTATATTTTAACATGTCAGATTATTTACTAAACATAACGCTCGGTTAATCGGATTTTAGGCTTTGTAATTTCATTTATTTCTCTCCATTTTGGTGTAGTTCGAGGACTGGCGTGGCCAATAACATAGACTTATACGTGTCTGTGCATTTCCTTAATAAAACTCCTAGTGTGTCAAATATCACGGTAAGTAATCAGTCCGACCACTTCAACTACTAATGTCATTCGACTATGGAATTAACAAAGGAGCGAATTTTCGCATATCCATGAAGAAAACAAACCGATGCAAGCATAACGCACAATTATGAATTAATATATTTCGGAAGCGTTATTTAAGTGGTTATGTATATGCAGCGTACACACTTTTATTGTGGTAATGATGAAAAAATAAATAAAAAAGTAAACGCGGTACTTAATTAAACATAGTGGTATGCAATGGCATGGATTAACGTGAAATTAAATATAGTCAGTCATGTCGTTCAGCCTACATAATATGTAACTTTAAAATCGGATAAAAACACCGGCAAGAAAATAGAAACGTGAAAGGTATTTTAATGTAATGTTAAAGTTATAAAAGGATGATTTACCCACACTATCTGTCATTCTAAAACTACTAAACAGGAGAATCGATTCCATTAATTGCTGTTAATGCTTTTCAACCATCTGTAGACAGGAACATGGATATATCGTAACGGTAGAAACAAGTAACTAACTTAATATCGGTAATTGTTGCGTGTACCTATCCCACATGTTACAATCGAACTTGGTCAATATTTTATACGTTGATATAGCCAAGCGTTTCCAATGCTTTCCTGATTAATTCATTTGCAATTAGCATTTTAATTAAGTCATGAGATAAAAGTAAATACATGCAGTACGGATACGTGTATTTGGTAGAATACAACTTTTAAAGCGCAAGTATTATAAAAGAAACATTTTCTAATCAATTTTGTCCAGATTCAAACGTAAAACGGTTTTCAATATCTATATACTGTGCGTGATCGTGAAGTGAGTTTGGATAAACCATGTGTGTGTATTTGTATTCGACATATGGTTGAATCAAAGATTTATCGGCACGTTAAACTTTCAGAGATTTTCAAGCAACGACATGGATATAAAAGAAAGCTTTGAGGTGTAGAATTAAACTCGTGAATAAATGTTATATAAAATCAGAACATCAAAAATATACTTTTCCTGTTTATTAAAACAAAACAACAAAGCATAATTTACGAAACAAAATGTGAAAGTGTATGCATGTAGTTAAATAAATTATAATGATAATAACATGTGGTCACCGATATCAAACAGTTTTAGTGTCATCATCGTCATTATGCACATGTAATTTCAGCTTGACGTAAGAATCGTCCAGCGCCTTCAACGTAACGTTACCCCGACGGAGTGGCACCATTCTGTGCGTACGTATCGACGGCCCCTGTCGCGTCGCTCCGTCGTAGCCTTTCTTAACGGACGGCAAGACGTCTTTGTAAAACTTTGACTTAGTCGGAAGATGGTGAGTCAGAAACCTATCACAGAATGGCTTATCAGTTTTGTCCTCAGCTAATCCACCCATGTCTAGCGGTTCCGTCGTGAACACGCAGTCGTGTTTCTTGTAGCCTCGTTTGCGTTGATTTATGATTGTCTTAGCTTTAGTCTCTAACTGCGGGAACGATGAATAATTTGGCATACGCCGCATTATGTTTCTAAGGTCCATCCTAAGTCTGTCCCTTTCTCTGATGTACCTCTGCTCAGCTGCGCACCTATACTTGGTCAGCACCCGCTCCTGTACCTTCAGTCTCACCTCCAACTGCGAGTTGATCACCCGAGTCTTCTCGATGGTTTCCGCGTCCAACTTGTTGAAGATGTCGGGCATACACGCCATGTTCGTGGGTGGAGGGGCGTCATTCCGACGCTCGGGAATAATACCCACGTTGACGGATAACGTATCTCCGATGGCCATACACTCTGTAAATCGTTCAACGAATTTCAAACAAATCGTACGAAGAGCACTTTTTCCCGTAAGAAACTATGTGCATTGATCGGCTTTCTAACATTGGCCGTAATTATTTCATGTAACCATTATAAATAAAATGTACATAATTTTATGAAGTTCGTAAGTCATGACACTGTTCAGTTGTGTATGTAAATGTACTAAATGCAGTTTCTGAATTATGTTTAAAAATCACTTAATTATTTATATACCATGCTTAACTTCACAATATGTATGATATTCCGTTATCCGAGGCATACACTAAATTGTTTCCAAAGATTTTAAAAGTAACTAAATTATATTGTTTGTGTGACTATAACACTGTATCACACGCAGATGCATCCCACACCACATCCGTATTTAAAATAAATCGACAGTTAAACATTTGTATTGAACATCTACTTTCCATTTACATCCACATGTCTACATCGGTATACATTAGTATCAAACACGAAAATGTATTCACTTTCAATTTTCCACACGCCGTGTCCTTCACTTGAATACCTCTTGCTGACTTCTGTAGGGCTGCAATGTCTCAATGATAACCGCATCGACGTTTATATACAACCGATCGCTGATATTCAGACCATCCAATAAGGGCGTATGAAATCGGTTTTACGGTTAACGTTCGCTTTGTAATATTTAAATACATACATAGCTGATGTTTAAACGAATTTTGCCTTCCGATAAGATCAAAGTAATTTGACTTTACGCTAAACAGTGAAAGCAAAGCGATTTAGTTAATTTACATGTAACTTTTTAACTAACGGCACTAACTAACAGATTCTTTATATAGGTCCATCCATATAGGTATGATACATGAAAACTAGCTAAAAGTTTAATTAAACGATTGATTGGAATACCGATAAACCCGTTGTAGCTCGTGTTCATATAGTTGTGAATATTTTTACGTGTAACTAGCAACAAAATCCACAAAAGTACATTAAAGGTAGAAATGTCCTAATGACTTCGGAAATACTCGCGAAATAACTGTTAACTTCGGCCCATTCGCCACTAACCGTAAAACTAATCGATCTGGTCCGAAACAAAAATTATTTTCGCGAAATAAACATTACTTTTTTAATGTTGAGTTATTTTCAATTAAATGTGTGAAATTAATGCTTATTTGTGTTTACAGATGAAAGTAAAAATGTAGTTTGAACAAAAACAAGGTACTCTGGCACGGGGAATACCTTCAAATGACGTCCTTGTTGGAAATTTCTGTTTACATTTAATCATGACATTTTCGCGATATGTCTGGTGTACTTCATTACCCTAAAGTTAAAATAGTTATAAATAAACGTCCAATGATTATTAATATTATTGAACATAATTAACAGTATATAAAAACATATCTGCGTGAAGGAGATACGTGCTCCTTGCTGTGAAATAACATTCATTCACACCAAAAACTTGGAAAACTAGTCAGTCGAGATGGGTGAAGAGCGGGACGTCGGGTGATCGAGTTTGGTGTTCTGTTGGATAATTTAAAATACTGTTCATTGTGTAAATTTGGACTTGTTCCACAGAGGTATTTTGACGAGATCTATCGCTGTAAAAAACATCACAAAATTATGTATCGGCGAAATGATGAGAATGGTCTAAGAGCCACCTTTTTATCCAAAAACAGTGACATTTTACCAATAGTCACAAGCTTCAAGAAGAGTCTTGATGAAGTTATCACAAAGATTTGCCAGTTTTTTTAAACTCTCGTTAACCCAATGTAATGAAAATGTCAATCGAATTTTTTGAAACACACACTTATAAAAAAATGTTTATTTTATTTTTATGAATTTGGTAACCAAGGATTTGTGAACCTCAGCTAGTTACATTTATATTTAAAATGTTTACACAAAACACTATTTCTTTAACATTAATGCAGAAATAATTCATTTTTAATATCGATACTGCTATTAGATTATAATTAGAAGAGAAAAAAAAAATTAACACAGAAGGAAAATATTTGCTTTTTTACTTGTCTTATTTTTTATAATTTTCATTTTTTTTATAACATAGGTTTGCTTCACTCCAAATGTTATTCCTTGAGATTTTTGTGGTGAACCTATGTCAATTTATACCTGCTTCCTCTCAGATAAGGTTATATTATATTTTGGAATTACTGATTTTGACATACGATGAAAAAGAAGTAAATTTTTTTACAAAAATATGGTGTTTGGCGTATTTTTACTGTAATGAAATATATAGTTTTTACCATATGCTTAGCCAAATTTAATGTCATAAGTAGTGTTGGTCAACTTTAGTACTTATGTTTGTTATACCGTTTCATAAGAAATATCTTTAACGTATAAAATAAAGCTATTCAGGAATAAATCAAATACATTTTGACAATATGTCTGTCATATTTGTAAGTGTACTCCATCAACATTTTAGGTTGAAGTAGAAAAATGAGGGGTTATAACAAAAATCGCATTTTTGTCAAAACGTGTGGTTAGATTATGTTTATATTTCACAGTTTAGTCTAATAATAGATTTAATGATCAAAGATAATAAGAAAGTCAAGGTCTGAAAAAAGTCCCATTAGGGGCTTTCTACCTTAATTTAACAAATAGATACAATAATAAATAAATACATTACTGTTCATACTTGTAACGCCAAGTTTATAATAAATATGCTTTGTTCGTACAGATAACAGTCACTACTATAAGAAACGGAAGACAGCAATTTGTGGTAGCTTGACCTATACAGGGACAATACACTTTTTATCGTTCAACTATATCTAACGGAAAGTTTAATAACGATTTCGCTTGAACGGCCAGATTGAAACATCTGACACTTTCTACTTTCTTCTTTTAATAATTTTGATATTTTATTGAAATATATTAACATACAAAAATGTCTAAACATTCGTTTCTTGTTATCACCCATTCATTTGTGGAATCAAAGACGATACACATTGACAATAGAAAGATGAGCGAAACAATTCAACAAACCTCATAAATCAAAGTGCGCCAATGATTATCGCTTAAAGCTATAATTCTTTGGACGGGAAGCTGTCTAATTTATCATGATAGATTTATGAATATTGTAAAAGAAATAAAAATATATTTTGATGAGCAAATCCCTTTAAGTATTACCTAAGCGGCCCTAAGCATTGAAAGTGAAATATTGAATATTAAGTTCGATTTGAGTACCCTCTTTATCTTATAGCTTGTAGACTTATTGAGCGAAAGTAAAGACATGGGAAACATATCATTCAAGTGTATTACTACATTTAGCTTATGTCATTCGTCCTTGGTGCAATTCGATTTCAAACTTCAATAAAAGAAAGTAAATGTACAGTAAATCACTCGACTTGAAATAGGCTTAATAATGATACTCAATGCCCACAATGTTTTTTATTATATCATTAGGTATCAGTACTCGTATTTTCGCAGAAATGAAAATCGAAATTTTGATTAACTTTGCAATTACTACTGCTGCAATGAATATTGAAACAGATAAATAGACACGAGTATGTGCAGATTTACTTGTTTGATATTACTAGGTCTTGCGCGTTGTCACTCTTTGAGTAAGTGTGCTTTAGAAAGGTATACGTAAATATATTTTATGTTTTGATAGACAACTGTGGCCCCAAGAAGTTAACGTAGATCACGAATATGAACTTTGCGATATCGCTGCGTGTAACTTGTTATTTCAAACAATAATAATATCAGTATCCGTTTGTGCATAAACACGATAGATCATAGCAGCATAGTTTGTCAAAATAAATACACGTGTTAATGCATTTCGGTAGATTCCGTATCTGATCGGGCTTACAATCGCTAATTTACGGCCATCAACGAAAGTCATTGAATGGTCACGAAGTAGGTAATATTTTAATGTGAGTCAGTATCTACGAAAGAGCAGCGGGAAATACAAAATACTGTTCACGCGCGATATATATAATGTAAAATATTTTCATTCTCGTGTGCAAAAATAGTAAGAGATACCAAATCATTTGAGTTACTTGCGTTTGAGATAATACAATATTCCGAATTAGGTCTAGAGTATCGTGTAAGCACGTGATACTAATCTTGAAAGGTCTGCATACATAGGATCGGGTGTGCACGACCTGCTATTAAATATTGTGCATGCAATATATTTTCCACCTTAGATTTCCAAGCATATAAAATATAGTGAAAGCTAGAAAAAAAAACGGAACTCACACGCACACATACATACCGTGATTATTAAATTTCCAAATCAATACAAACATCCTTTGCGCACTAAAACTTTTATAATAATCTGATAGCAAACACTTGCTTTATAATATATCAATTAATTGTGACGGATCATTGGCTTACCTTCTCATATATTCTTTTAAAAACGAAAATGATCAACAAATAATTACTAGTACCACATTGTGGGCACATGTAAGTACAATACAGAAAATGTTTTATCTTGATTTATAATAGCTTTTTAATGCACAAGGACATTAATTTTGAAGAGGCATTGATATAATGCGCTGTATTCAATAAAAAAGATTCCTGATGTAAAGATGAATGCAGATTCAATAATTACACCGAAGAGCTTTAATTTTGTTTGTTAATGAATTGATTCAATACATAACCTGTTAAGAATTGTCTTTCTTAAATATGAAATCAACAGTCCGTGCGCGCATTTACAATTGCTCCTAAACCGTTCAAAGCTTGGCAGGAGTTCAAAATTTTAAATACCATTACTTCTTATTACACTTATGTTATTGTAAACCTAGTTTACTTGATAATGGTCATGGCTCGCTGTTCATTTGACATCTTTCTAGGCCCAAATACTATTTCTCTCTGATAATGTTTTGTTAGTATTATTATCTTTGCATTTTTTAATCCTCTTCTCCATTGTACAGCAGTAGCAATTGTCAATAAAAACGCTGATATCGGAGAAAGACTGTTGGCGACAAAAGAAACTAAAAGCATGTGAATCATGAGTGCATTTTTACTAAAAAAGAAACATTTGTTTGAATGAAGTTCAATTTCCCACCTTTAAACTTTATAATGTGGCTTCTTATTCTATATAATACGACATCATAATAAAAAATAATTTGTAAGTAACGAAAAAATATTGTTTCGAGCTAATTATCTTATGCAAACGGAATAATATACATGCTATTTAACAGAACAGGACAGAACAGAACAGAATATTTATTTAACTTAAGCATTACAAGCTTATCGTTATACAAACAGACCAAGAAAACATACATGGCATGTGACATGTGAATAATACATTTAAATATTATCAATTATAAATATTTATCTAATTTCAATTTCTTAGTAACAAGTCAATCTGCAACGGGCCAGAATAACCAGTGAAGCGTAGTAGTTTGGCGCACCGATTGTTAGTGCTTCGTTGCTTATAAAAATGTTTATTTATAGAAACTTTTGCGTAGCCTACTTTGTCAAAAGTAGGTCATACGATGCAAGCTCTCGAGTTTTCATAGTACTTTTTAAAATTTATAAATTGCGGAAATTTGTTGTCAAAATATTCGGAATGAGAATTAGTAACAAGAAAAAACACTTTCGCAAAGCGTTTAAAATAACCGATGTAGCGCATTAATTTGGTGGTCTTATTCCGGGCCACTCAGGTGAATATTTTGGTTACATACAAGTAAATAGGAAAAGTAGGGGTGTCATTAGTTTAAAGTTACTTTTTTTTATAAATTGACGTTTTTTACAAAGTGTAATTGTAATAAATCACATTATAATACATATTACATGCATTATCTTCAAAAAATTAAAATGTTAGAACACGGGTGTAAAATTTTGCTGTTTTGATGAAGGACCCTTTCTGGTTTCGATTTACTGACTAATAGCCTGCAAAAAAAAGAAGTAGTTTTCCGCGATACTTGTTTTTGAAATTACACTCCCAAAAGACCGTTGGCTTCCGACAACAGTCTAAAAAGGGAACTATACAACTAGAATAACGATCCTGAACATTTCGTCACTCAGGTATGTCCCAAGACAATTCGATCCCCAAGACATCCCGGGCCTAGAGCTATTGTGACTACGACACATATTGTACCTATAGCATTTTCCAATGGTTCGAACATTGAATAGTCTCGTTAAAAGGGTTGTTCAAGTTGTTGTTATATGTGTTTATTAAGTCAATGATTAAGATAACTAACTCTTTACACGTCAAAAGCACCCGCCCAACATTATTTCACATGCATAACTGGACACCGAACTTTGAAACCGAATATGTTTGAAACATTATGTTGACATACCATCTTTCTATGTGGACGGTGAAATGCATAATATATAACAAATTCCATAAAATTCAAAGAAGCGTAACTTATTGTTGAGATTTAGTCTTTGATTACTCCCTGAAGCCAATGATTCAAATCACAATACCGCTAAGACCGGAAGTTGGTAACCTGGCAACGTAGCTGTTGTCCATTAAAGCATTTGACTTATCATTGGAGATTTCAATCTTGAATGCCTTCGTGAATTTCTTTTATAACATGCATCCGTGGAACATTAAAATGAAAAAAAAAAAAAAAAACAATTCTGTGACTAGCCATGCTTACCACTGCAAAGCTATCTACATTTATGTTTTATCGTTAATGACGCTGTACTTCATTAAGTGTGTATGTTTTAAGTGTTAGGTTCTAGGAACTTTGAACCAGGAATGACTGTGATTTTTTTGTATTACACTCGTGGTACATCAAACTGAAAATGGAAAACAAAACTGTGAGTATTAATGCATTGAATAGCATACGCATGTAAGTTATCTCCGATGAAATTATAACAACATGATAACAGCATCTATTGCAGTACACTCGGTTGAAAACAACAACAACAACAAAATAACAACGAGCAATTAAGCACAGGCAACAGTTTTTCATTATATCATGTATGAATCGACGATCTTTATGCTTTGCTTGCCCAAGAAACTGAATTAGAAACAAACACCACAACAAATATCTGAAATTAGAAAAGTCTGGATCAAATAATACATGAACGAACCAGACAATCGCTACTGATTCTGAGTAGAAGTCATTGCAAGCCCTTCGTTGTGACGGCTGTTAAACGTAGGTCTCGATGACTTTTATTTTGCCCCTTAACAGGACTTTTCAGTCGACGCCAATTCAATATCAGGTACACAAGAAACGTGGTAGAACGCGTGTATCCATTCAATATATGTGCATTAATTCGCTTGTCAGTACATTAACATGCGTTAAACGTTATGCCTTTTCAAAATTCTTAGACCCACTGTGTAATATAATTACTCATTTTCTTTGCATCTTGTATTTGCTTTAAAACATTATACAATTATATATATTTGTTTACCAAGGTTAATCAGACAAAACACAACAACAAAAACAACAACACATTTCACAGTTGATAATTTACTTTAACGTATCGCTACTAGTATTATTTCAAGTTCTCCAAGATTTGAAATAATTATACCCAATTCATGTTATATAGAATGAATACCAAAAGTATCACACATCAAGAACACCCTCAAGAAATTACGGAATCCTGTTTCCGCTAGTTAAATTTCGCCCTGTAATGACCGCGACGATTCGACAACGCGACAATTTTACTTTTATAATCTGCAGATCTCGCAGTGAGAAATTCCATAAACATGCGAAAATTTGACGATAATTATCGCCCACATTTCGTGTGTCTATGAATTGTACCCAAAGATAATTATCGCTAAAATCTCGCATCATCGCATTGTCGCATGTTTGCTGTCTTGAACACAGCGATAATAATCGTCCAAATGTCGCGTTGTCGCATCTTCGCCCACGGATAATATGCACGATATTTTAATGATTATCGCACCGATATTTATTTTTAACATGTTTATATCACAAGATACTCATTTTTTCGTTTAATAGGTTACAAATAAGACCAGTTATTCACTGTCGGACTTCATGTGTCATAGTGGTTTGCTGTTATGCAAGGAACAATGTAACCGGTGCCAGAACAGGAATTCGCCCTGCCAACAATTAGCGAAGATACGACAATGCGACAACGCGAGATTTGGGCGATAATTACCGTCGTGTGCAATTTCATAGACATGCAAAATTTTGACGATAATTATCGTCCAAAGTGCGAGATCTGCAGAAAATTAAAATTAAAATGTCGCGTTATCGCATCTTCGCTCGCCGTCTTGTACAGAGCAAAATTTTAACTGGCGGATTCAGGATTTCGTTAAAAAGAAATGCACACATTATTCAGACGGAATATAGGTTTGCGTGCTTCCAAACTGCCGCCATAAAACAAATGTTATGCTAAAACATTGTAGTTCAGCTTATTTAAATGACAATTCATTGTTGTTATTATTGTTCATGTTGCTGTCGTTGTTGTTTTTGATGATAATGATGATGACGATGATAATGATAATGATGATGATGATGATAATAATGATAATGATGATGATGGTGATGATGATGGTGGTGATGATGATGATGATAATGATGATGATGATGACGATGATGATGATGCCATTCTGCAATACATTCAACGAACCATTCTTTAAATGTATTTACAATTTTTATTATCAACAAATCTGCTGCACTGTAATCAATAAACTTTCATATTTTTCATTAAAATATAACATAAAATGAATGAATATATAAAAGACAAAAGCGCCTCTCCGCTCTCTTGGGAAATTGCATCGTTTTCAGAGTAATTAATATCCGTATGATATAACGTATATTTGTGATCGAATTAAAGTGGCGAATATCTGTGAATGTCGCTATTGGAAGTGAACTATCTGATAAATATCTGAGTTTAATATGTTAACCAATAAAACTCTTATCTTATCCTATTTGCAACAGTAATGACGGAGAAAGTTTTAACTTTAATTGACCTTTAACCCATGTTCACTTTTATAATTGTATAGGTCTTTTAAACAGTAGCACAAGCATAAGTCCATTTGACCTTTACAAAATTCATATATACATGTAGATGACTTGTTCAAATATAGTCCCATTTTGATAATACTACCTCTGTCTTATTATTATGTTAGCTGTTTTATTTAAATGAAAACACTCAACGTATTTAACAATCATGGCCATGTGACCTTAAAGTTATAATAATTTTCTCTTTTATATTGTTAAACCTATTTGATTTGAATAGCCCCTTAGCCGGAGCTGTATAATTTAATTGACCTTAATTACGAACAACTCTGCCTATCAATTAGTTCCTTAATGGTATTTACCCTTCATCGACCACCTACAAGACTCTTACATCAAAGTTACATCCGAATATTTATTTTATAAACGAGACCAAAGCATGAACTAGATAACAGCAATATACTCTTATTTTATCTCTTCGATTACATGCATTCAGAATGTTTGATGAATCTCAAAATTTGCATGAACCAATAATTACGGCTTAAATGCAAAGATCGAGATATATGAAAATGTGAAAAAAGATGTCTTTCAAAAAGGCTTTTAAAATTTTTCCCAGTTATTCGCATTCGTATAAAAAAGCGAAGTGATTATTTCTTTATCAAACAATACACTTTAAATGAGTCCATTTTTATTTACCATCGGTATCTCTAATCTAATGAATAACTCTTTTGAAAATTCCTGTCCTTCATTTGTTAACACAACGATTAACATTTGATTTCCGTCGACCTTTTGATCTTAAACTTATATTGTATGAAAAGAACCAGTTAAACAGGACTTTTCTTTAAAGCACCGGCCCCAATTTCTCAAAAATTCTTAAGTATGTTTTAACAAGATTAGCCAAAGCTCACTATTTTCATATTTCAATAAAGTGTGCATAAATACTATTGACACGACAAATTACATTTCGAATAAAAATTTATATGTCAGATCATCATGATCAATAATATTTTGTGTTGTAAAATCAATTTTAAAACAATACTTTTGATTGATTCCATAAGAGACTTAAGGCCGTTATTCTTAAGAAATGTCGAGAAACTGGCTCCCGGTTCCTATTATACATACCTATCTACTGGCATGTGACCAACAAGTAGGATAGAAGTATTACCATTTTTAACGTAGTGTAAATTAACCTTTTTAAGCTCAAAAAATGAAGGAATAATACTAAACTTTGCATCGTAAAGCAGTGTATCTGCAATGTCCCTTACTCTAAGACTTTCTTCGGTATTGTTTTTGACAGTTCTTTATTTGTTTCTTTAACTGTATACATTTCCTTCTGCAACGCTTCTTGCAGTCTTGCTTCATCCTTCCCGACATCTCTCTGTGTCTTAGAAACTTTCTGCAATTTTCGACCCTGTCTCAACGCCTTTGATGTGTTCTTCGAGCGATTTTTACTGTAACCTTTTCAAAAAATTCTGATGAGAACTACTCACATAGTCCATGATTTTGTCACTGGAATATCTGTTGCCTGACCATTCTAAATTGTCACAATGTCTATGGTGAGTAGTAGTGCGTTCAAAGAGTTCTCCGATTTAAAAAGTGCGCTCAGGCGTGAGGATTTTCTTATGATCTGACCGGATTCGTTCAACATCTGCATTCCCGTATGGAAGGCAAAGGACATACACCGCCAGTTTTCTACGTGTATGGAATAAATATAGTTTCCACTATTACCTTTCCGTCTAGCTATCCCATCCCAAAAGTTATCTACTGTCATCAGTTAATCTTTGTACACAACTTTATCAGGAATGACCTCCTCCATGTATATTTTCAACTCGTCACAGACTGTTGCAGCTTAACATAGCATCTCGATTACTGCTTAAGGAGTAAGGTGTAGCTTTTGTTGCAGAAAACTAATGGCATCCTTGTAGAAACTTTTCATTACTTTTATTAGCGTTGATCTTTTGATTCATTATATTCTGCTAGGCATCCTCTTCTTCGGTAGATCATTTGACTTGGACTTGGAGTGTAACATACCTTTGATAAACAAATTTCCATCAATAATTTTGTATTGTTCATTTCCATTCCATTAGCTGTTCGTATGCTTATTCTGGCTAAATGTATGAGAGATCCCGCGTGAAACACTGCTTGCAGCTCTCCCAATACCGGATTTTTTACAAATTTGGTATCACTGTCAGTCAAAGACACTTTAGTTAATATATATCACGATTCCTCACCTTGCATTTTAATTTCTTAAGAAAACCATCCCTCTGGCATATATGTGAA
Source organism: Congeria kusceri (assembly GCA_027627225.1). NCBI lineage: Eukaryota > Metazoa > Mollusca > Bivalvia > Myida > Dreissenidae > Congeria > Congeria kusceri. The sequence continues at coordinate 30,599,379 of CM051028.1, read as the reverse complement.
TAACACCATTGGAAGATGTAAACGCTGCCAGCGTAGAACGACCGTTGGCGACAAAATAAACTAAAAGCATGTAAATTATGTATTTTTGCTAAAAATGAAACATTTGTTCGAATGAGGTTTAATTTCCCACCTATAAACTCGATAATATGGCTTCTTATTGAATAGTAAACGACATCGAAATAAAAATTAATGGGTAACATACACATAATTTTCAAGCTAATTTGCTAATGCAAACAGAAGTATATACATGCCAGTTAACAAGTCAATCTGCCACGAGTCATGCAGAATAACCGATGAAGCGTAGTAGTTAGAGCATCGATTGTTTTTCACTAACGATTCGGTTTCAGTTTACTGACTCGTAGCCTACTGAGTTAAAAGTAGTTTATAATACGATGCGTTGCTTTCGATTTTTCATACTACATTTTAACATTAATACATTGCAGTAATTTGTTGTCAACATATTAAGAATGAGAATCGGTAATAAGAAATAACACTTTCGCAACGAGTCAAACATAACCGAGGTAGCGCATTAATTTAGTGGTCTTATTCCAGGACACCCAGGTAAATATTTTGGTTTCATACAAGTAAATAGCGAAAAATAGGGGTGTCATTAATTTGACGAACATTTTTACTATATTGACGTTTTGTAGAAACTATAGTTGCAATAAATCCCATGATATAAACATTATAATACACATGACATACATTATCTTAAGTAATTTAAACGTAAGAAAGCAGGCGTGAATTTGTGCTGTTTTGAAGAAGGACCCTTTCAGGTTTCGATTTACTGACTCGTAGCTGGCAAAGAGAAGAAGTAGTTTTCTGCTATACCTGTTTTGGAAATTAGTCTCTCAAAAGACCGCTGACTTCCGTCAACAGTCTAAAACATCAATGCATTTTCTACCGTTGTATATAAAGAAACAATTTCAAATATTGCACTTGTAAAAACTATTTAATAGAACGATTTTACTCATTGTAAGAGTTTACATTACCAAAAGATTTCAAATTTTCTTAATCCAAAAACAAAAACAGAATAGCTGTAAACATACTTACTTATTAAACGTTTAATTTGCATGGTGAAGCGAAAACAGGTATTTGTATATATTAAACGATTGACTGTCCCCTAATCATCAGTGGGCATAACATAATTGCAATTTTTAAACGTAACCAATTTAACAGAGAACAATGTTACAATTTAACATAACAATAGATTTAACATTTTAATCCGAAACAAATATGGTCATTGTCTTAATCCAAAACAAAAATCAGAATAACTGTAATCATACTTACCAGTTCGTATGGTGATTGTGAATAGAAATGTCAGTTTTAAAAAAATAATATTTTTTGTCTTTGTATATCTAGTACGATTAACAGCCCCCAAATCCACATTGGGCACAAAAATTGCAATTGTACGAGAACGTAACCAATTTAAAAAAACAATTTTACTTATTCTAACAACTTTACATAGCAGCAGAGTCGACAACATGTTCTTAATCCGAAAACGATGTTGTCCACTGGCATGTATACTGTTTATCAACACAGAGTCTGTTTACATATCTAAATAGTGTTAAAGATGCTGAGCTGTCCGAATGGGAAATCACGTGCTTTACATTTTGCGTTTCACACAGCGTGTAACTGTAAAGAAATCATCGGTAATGAGTACTGACGCTGCAAAACCAACAATTAAGTCGGATACTTTCCAACAATACAACGCATAAAGAGTTCGTTGTTTCACACAACAAACCGAGGTTTGATTTTCGTGTCAAGGAAATTCACAATATAAACGTATGCACATTTGCAGAAAATTTAAACTACGTATATAAATGTATATGAAACTTGTTTTACAGTATGGTGTGTCTCAGGATACTAAGTGTATTTTTGACAATACAATTGCAATATTATTATATTCGAAATTGTGTTGTTTTAAAGTGGACTATTAACCTCTACACGCCAACGCACTGGAATGTGAATATAAAACCGTTACATCAAACAATGAACAGTGCAATGACCGTATACTGTGGTAAACTAACATGTACTATAAACAATAGGAATGGAATCAATACGGCACAATGTTTTCATATATTGCCACATTTATTATCCGAAAACAAATATTTGCAATCCACGGATTCAAACAATACAGTCGCCTGGTTTATTTTATTTTTGTATTAATTGTAAATATAAATTTACATACTTCAATGACTCTGTATGCAAATCAAGACAAGTCAACAAGAGTTTAAATCAAAATTTTAACTAGTTCTAGTGTTCCATAGTCGTTGAAACCATTTATACTTTACCTTACATTAATCGGGTTTTAAAATGTGTTTTCCGTTCAAACATATTACTAAATACATGTACATATTTTTGTTATTCACACGCGCACATACATACGTGCATGAATTACAAGTTCATCTTTGACACAAACTTACTGGAAACAGTGTGATAAGGCGTGGTAATTTGAATCATGTTTCTTGAAAGTCCGAAAGTAAGAACCAAATACAGAATTACATGGAAAATGATCCAATGCATAAGATCAGCTGAGGAAATTTGAACTATAAGCCTACACATTTTTAGATTATATAGTCAATAGTTGGCATTAAATACCCCGGTAGTTCGAGTTTTCTTTTGTAAAATGCGACATTTCGTGTAACAGACTGCTTTATATGCTCCTCTGCGTTTTGGTAGTAACGTATAAAAAAAGTACTACTCGTATTAAAACATCTGAAAACAATGCCAATGCATTTGATTTATTTAACATAAAAAGGCGTCCAAATTCTTTTGTACACATTTACTTCTGAACGTCTACCACTCTCTGTAATTCCTCATATCGTCAGCTGATGTATAATTGATTACAAATATTGCAGATGATGATTAAGAAAGCTATTAAAGAGAATTCATAAATCAGGCTGTACCGATGATATCATAAAGCCATTATTTGTTGGACAAGGAGCCGAACACTTAATCCAGAGAGATGTATGCACAATTGTATATTGCAAAGGTAATACAAACAATATTTTCATGAATCAATCTCTTACAGTTGTGTAAAAGAAGACTTTATCATAACAAGTGAAAAATAGAATATTTAACTTGATATTGTGTAACATCCAAGCGGATACACTGAACACTAATTGAAAGATAGCGAAGACATGATAATATCAATCCAATACAAGTGCTTTGCAACATTTAATGTTGGTTATATACCCAGGCTGTAACTTGATTTTCAGAGAAAGTAAATTTAAACGGATGTCTAAAACGAATATGAAAATTTGATGAATACCTTAAAGGAGTTAACGAGAAAGCAAAGGAAATGAACTCATTGAAATTCGACACATGAAGAGTTTATAAACAGTCATCCTTAATATATTTGTTCAGACAATTTGTTATTATTGGCTTAACTTGAGGTATGCCGCAGACTTAATTAAGCATTTTACCTGAAAAAAAGGTAAAGCATATAAAAAGAATGTGGCTTTTTCGTTTATTTCTTCGTATGATGACGATGACGATTATTTTATTCGTAAGGCTTTATAGTTTTTTGACACAAACTACTTTACACGTATAAGAGACAAATTGATTTGAAATACGCAATTTTGCACCATAATTACCATCAAGTACAGCTTCATCAGAGAAACAAAATAATAACAATATTAGACTGATGTGACACGAACAGTGGAATTGTGATTAAGAACCGTCACTAATTCAGTTTTAAGCATAAGGCAGGTCGGATAGACCTTTGAAAGCTGTATCTGATTAATCAGAAAATCTTACTTAGTGACCCAAATACACATGTAAGCTTATTTACTAAAACACAAGTTACTTTTAAACGTCTTTATTGGCTTTAAATACCATTTATTTATTTATATTTTGGTCTAGTTCAACAATTGTTGTGGCCAATACCATAACATTATTATACGCGTCTGTACGTTTCCTTTGTAGCACATTATTATACGCGACTGTACGTTTCCTTTGTAGCACATTATTATACGCGTCTGTACGTTTCCTTTGTAGCACATTATTATACGCGTCTGTACATTTCCTTTGTAGCACATTATTATACGCGTCTGTACATTTCCTTTGTAGCACATTATTATACGCGTCTGTGCGTTTCCTTTGTAGCATTTCTATCATACCGTGTCAATTACCAAATATTACCTATCAGACCATTCTAACTATTACCTTGATTCTTGTGAGATAAATATAATTTTCAGTGAGAGTATGTGTAAGATACAAAGTTATATAACATTCACAACCAGTGCTTTTCAACATTACAAATTTTACGTGGACTAAATGATATTACCTCCTGTGTATTATTTAACTTTAAGAATTTGTATGCGAAATTTCTATATTCCTGAATATTCTAATGTTACCACACTAACAGTTAATAGAGTCGTTGTTTTTAACTTATTTATTTCAACATTCATAAATCTCGTACGTACCGATAGTTACGTCCTACTTTGAAGACTGTTTTTGCTCCGACGCTAAGGTGTTCCCAATATATGTCTGTTTTATTGTACACGAAATAGTTCACATTGTTAAGTCTTTTTTATTTGGTCATCTGGTCATATATAAACTTTCAGTGTCCATTAATACCATCTTTTACATGTAGTCCCTTGTAAGTTAGCACTTATCTGGCTTGCAAATAAAACTTGTTAATGAGATTTGTTATACATAATCCAATCTCTATTCGTCATGTAATCCTGTTTGTATAATAATTAAAAATAACTTTGACTCCACAGTTCATGGAATATGACAAACGTGCAATATCAAAACTTCTTTGAAACAAATATGTTTAGGTAATGAATCACGACGCTGAATTATTACTAATCTGATAAAATTATTGGCTATTTAGTTTACCATTAGTGGTTTGAAGGCTCGGTTACAGGATTTTGAGTTAAAGAGTGGGTGGGGACGGAAACATTTAGTAACTGCCAAACAACTGCTTTTGGTGTTACAGGAAATATCGGAACAATTTAACGACAGTACTACAGAGCGGGTTTGATGATTGCACTAAATTAAAAAATATCAATACCAACAAAATGCATATGTTTAAGTTAGTGTGAGGTTCAAAAATCGAATATTGAAACATGTAATGAGGGGTACGGCGCATACGCCCCCACTTAATCCGCCTATGGTTTATGATGAATATCAAACAAATGAAATCAAAGTATAATAAAATCATAAAGTCTTGTTAGATAATGTTATTGTATAGTTTCTACTTATTATGATTTGCGTCGCCTTGGTATGCTGTATTCAATGATAAATGAGTATATACGTAAATGGCCTTGGCATTCTGTATTCAATGTAAATGGCGTTGGTATTATGTATTCAATGATAACTATAAGTACATACATAAATGGCGTTGGTATTATGTATTCAATGATAACTATAAGTACATACATAAATGGCGTTGGTATTATGTATTCAATGATAACTATAAGTACATACATAAATGGCGTTGGTATTATGTATTCAATGATAACTATAAGTACATACATAAATGGCGTTGGTATTATGTATTCAATGATAAATGTGTACATGCATACATAAGTAAATTCAACGATCATGCATACACGGTGGGAGTTAAACTAGCAGTGTCCGCTAGCTTCAATAGACTTACGCGCAGACCCGTTGATGTGCGTGGCCTTGGATTTCTGTATTCACGGATAAATGAATACACACATAAATCACCGATCATTAATACAAGGTGGAAGTTAAACTAGCAGTGTCCGCTAGCTTTAGACTTGCTTTAATTTAACGCGCAGACCTTTTCAGATTCCATACCATGGTTTCCTTCATATGAAAACTAAAGTATGATTAAATCCTTAAGCCTTGTAAGCTGAATATTAACTAGTTTTACTTATTATGATGCGCGTGGCCTTGATATTCTGTACTAAATGATAAATAAAGTAAATACGTAAATGATTCACCGATCATGCATACAAGGTGGGAGTTAAACAATTTTTGTTTCTGTTTCATGGTTTTCTGCATATAAAGTAGCTTAAGACGCTAATACATGGATTCCACTGGGACGTAATGTTTGGCATTTACAAGATTTTATTTTCATTTCTCACCCAAACAAAGTAGCTTCAGGCAATCGAAAGCCCGTGTGGAAGAAAGTGTGTGTCTTGTTTTACATGTTGAATAACTTTTGATTAATAAATTGGATAATAACTTTGTATTGGAGGCATGTTTCCGTCACTCATGTACATCAACAATACTCGTTCGAAGGTGTGGTCTATGAGTGTCATTAATGTCTGAATTATGTACCAATACACATGAAATAAATAATTATGTTGTAAATCTTTACGAAAAATGTTGGTTGTACTGGTATATATACCGTATACTTGTATACGGGTATAGTAATAATTAATAACAAAGTTACCTTGGTGTGTAATTAAACATAGGAATGGTCAATAGATTCATGTTAAAAGAAATACAGTTAGTCATGTTGTTACACTTAATAAAACAACTTTAAAATCGGACAGAAATAAAAGCGGTAAGAAAATAAAAGCGTGACCGTTATTTTTACATAGAAGTTAGTTATAGAAAGTATCATTTTAACACAATATCATTCTAAACGTACAGAAAACAGGATTATCGATTCAATTAATTGCTGTGCGAATGCTATTCAACCATCTGTATACAGTAACATGGATATTTCATAACTGTAGAAAAAAGAAATAATTTAATTGTTGCGTCTACCTAGCCGACATAGAAATTGATTTGGTAAATATTTTATACGTTGATATAGCCAAGCGTTTCGAATGCTTTTCCGATTAATTCATTTGCTATTTTCCTTTTAATTAATTCATGAGATAAAGTAAATACATGAGGATACGGGAATTAGTAAAATACAATGTTATTGTATACGTATTATAAAATAAACGATTTTCTAAAAGATTTTATCCAGTTTCACTTTTGATACATCGAACGATTTTCAATATATACAACCGTACATATGTTGTACGTGATAGTGATGATATAATTTTGGTACTACGTGTTTTAGTATAAGATTTTATAGACATGAAGCTAGACCAAACATTTTACTGCATGTTGAGCTTGTAGAGATTTTCAAATTACGATGGGCACCAATAAAGTTTGTATGTGTAGAATTCAACTCGTGAATAAATGTCGTCTAAAATTAGAACACAAAATAATGTTCCTCTTTAATAAAACAAAACAACACAGCATTGTTTACGAAACAAAATGTAAAAGTGTATGCATGTAGTACATTGAGTAATAAAATTAAATAAATAATAATGATAATAAAATGTGGTCACCGATATCAAACAGTTTTAGTGTCATCATCGTCATTATGCACATGCAATTTCAACTTGACGTAAGAATCGTCCAGCGCCTTCAACGTAACGTTGCCCCGACGGAGTGGCACCATTCTATGCGTCCGTGTCGCCGGCCCCTGTCGCGTCGCTCCGTTGTAGCCTTTTTGAACGGACGGCAAGACGTCTTTGTAAAACTTTGACTTAGTCGGAAGATGGTGAGTCAGAAACCTATCACAGAATGGCTTATCAGTTTTGTCCTCAGCTAATCCACCCATGTCTAGCGGTTCCGTCGTGAACACGCAGTCGTGTTTCTTGAAGCCTCGTTTGCGTTGATTTATGATTGTCTTAGCTTTAGTCTCTAACTGCGGGAACGATGAATAATTTGGCATACGCCGCATTATGTTTCTAAGGTCCTTCCTAAGTCTGTCCCTTTCTCTGATGTATCTCTGCTCAGCTGCGCACCTATGCTTGGTCAGCACCCGCTCCTGTACCTTCAGTCTCACCTCCAACTGCGAGTTGATGACCCGAGTCTTCTCGATGGTCTCTGCGTCCAGCTTGTTGAAGATGTCCGGCATACACGCCGTGTTCGTGGGGGGTGGAACGTCATTCCGACCCTCGGGAATGAACCCCACGTTGACGGATAACGTATCCCCGATGGCCATAGGCTCTGTAAATCGTTCAACGAATTTCAAACGGTTCCTATTGATCGCATGTTTTTTTAAGAAACCATGTTAATTGATCGGCCTTCTTAGATTGCACGTAATAATTTCATGTAATCATTGTAAATGTAATGTACAAAATTATATCAAGTTCTTAAGTCATGGCACAGTTCACTGGTGTATCTACACGCATTGAATGCAGATTATACTTAAAATCATTTAATAATTATTTATACACCTTGCATATACATATGTATGATATTCCGGAATCGAAGTCATTCATTAAACTGTTTTTCAAATGACTTCAAAAGTACCTAAATTACATTTTATTTCCAATAATCCACACCCACTTTTTTGTGACTATAACGCTGTATCACACGCAAATACATCCTACACCACATCCGTATTAAAAAAGAAGTCGGCAGTTAAGCGTTTGTATTGAACATCTACTTTACATTTACATCCACATGTCTACATCGATATACATTAGCATCAAACACGAAAATGTATTCACTTTCAATTTTCCACACGCCGTGTCCTTCACTTGAATACCTCTTGCTGACTTCTGTAGGACTGCAATGTCTCAATGATAACCGCATCGACGTTTATATACAACCGATCAATGATGTTCAGACCATCCAATAAGGTCGTATGAAATCGGCTTTGCGGTAAACAATCGCTAGTTAATATTTCAATACATACATAGCTAATGTTTAAACAAATTTTGCCATCCAATAAGATCAAAGTAATTTAGCTTCAAGGTAAACAGTGAAAACAAAGCGATTTAGTTAATTACCTGTAACTTTTAATCTTACGGCACTAACTAACAAATTGTTATATAGGTTCCATTCATTTAGGTATGATAATGAAAGCTAGCTAAAAGTTTAGTTAAACGATTTATTAAGATGCGGATGAAAGCGATGTAGCTCGTGTTCATATAGATGTGATTTTATTAGATGTAAATATCGGCACAATCCACAAAAATACATTTAGTTAAACAAATAGACAAAAAAATAATATTTTACTGTACGTACTTGTAACGCGAAATTTATCATAATTATGCTTTTTCATACAGATAACATAATTTAAATCGCCACTATAAAAAAAACGGAGGACAGCAATTTTTTAGCTTGTCCAGTGTAGGGTCAATAAACTTTCATCGTTTACCTATGTCTACCTATGTCTACCTATGTCTACCTATGTCTACCTATGTCTACCTATGTCTACCTATGTCTACCTATGTCTACCTATGTCTACCTATGTCTATGTCTACCTATGTCTACCTATGTCTAACGGAAACTGTAATAAGGATTTCGCTTAAGTGCCTCGGTTGAAACACCGGAAACTTATACTATCTTTCTTCATTTAATAATTTTGTTATTTTATTGAAATATATAAACAAACAAAAATGTATCAACATTCTTTTCTTGTTATCATTCATTCATTTTTGGAATCAAAGACGATACACAATCACAATAGAAAGATGAACGAAATAATTCAACAAACCTCATTAATCAAAGTCCACCAACGATTATCATTTAACGCTATAATTCTTTGGACGGGATGCTGTCTAATTTATCAAGAGACATTTATGAATATTGTAAAGGAAACACAAATATATTTTGATGAACAAATCCCTTTAAGTTTGTACCAAAGCGGCCCTAATCATTGAAAGTGAAATATTGAATATTTATTTTGATTCGAGTACCCTCTTTATCCAATAGCTTGTACACTAATTGAGCGAAAGTACAGACTCGGAAACATATCAATGAAGTGTATTACTTCATTTAGCTTATGTCATTCGTCTTTGATGCAATTTGATTTCAAACTTAAATCAAAGAAAGTAATTGTGCAGTAAATCACTCGACTTGAAAATGGCTTAATGATAATACTTCATGCCCACAATGCTTTTTACTGAATCTGTGTCCGTATTCACCAACCCATTCTTAGAATTAAGTCTTAAAAATAAAGAATATTCATGAAACTATTTTATTTTTAGAACGATGATAATTTGAATCTACCTACGCACAATTTAGCATTATTTATTCTGAACGATTTAATTATGCCAGCAGTAGTTTTAAATAATAGGTATTGCGCGTTGTCACTCTATCAGTTAGTGTGCTTCCGAGAGGTATAATCAAATATGTTTTAAGTTGATGATAGACAATTTTGGAGCCAATAAGTTATCGTAAATCATGAATAGGAACTTCGCGATATCGCTGCGTCTAACTTGTTATTTCAGACAGTAATATTACCAATACCCGTTGGTGCATAAACATGAAAGGTGATAGCAGTATAATTTGTCAAAATAAATACACGTGTTAATTCATTTCGGTAGATCCGTATCTAATTTACACCTATCAACGAAAGTCATTGACTGGTCATATAGGGTGATATTTTAATATGAGTCAGTATCTACGAAAGAGCAGTGGAGACATGCAAAATAATGTTCACGCCCGATAGACATAAAGTAAACTATTTTCATTTTCTTGTGCGAAAATAGTAAGGGATACCAAACTTTTGAGTTAGTGCGTTTGAGATAATACAATATTCCGCGTAAGGTCTACAGTAAGGTCACGTTTAAGCACGTGCTAATAATATGGAAAAGTCCGCATACATACGATCGGGTGTGCACGAATTGCCATTAAATAATGTGTATGCAATATATTTTCCATCTTAGGTTTCCAAGCATATAAAATATAGTACTGATAGCTTGGAAAAAAAACGGAACTCACACGTACACACTCATACCGTGATGATTTAATTTCCTATTCAATAAAAACAACATTTGCGCACTAAAGCTCTTATAAAAATCCGATAGCAAACACTTGCTTTATTATATATCAATTAATTGTGACGCATCATTTGTTAACATTCACAAATATTCTTTTAGAAACGAAAATGAACAACAAATAATTATCGATACCCCCTTGTGCGTATGTACAATACAGAAAATGTTTGATATTGATTTATAATTACTTTATTACAGTAATTATATTGAGTCATTGATATAATGCGCTGTATTCAACAGAACAGATTACTGATGCAAATGCAGATTCTTTGATAGCACCGAAGAGCATTCCTTTTGTTTGTTAATGAATTGAGTAAATACGTAATTTATTACCTGTTGTCCTTTTAATTTGAAATCAACAGCACGTGCACGCATTTACATTATATTGCTGCTAATAGGTTTAACACTTTGCAGGAGTCCACAATTTTAAATACCATTTCTTATGACATGTACATGTATTTTATTACATGTGCGTAGTATACTTAATAATAGTCATGGCTCACTAATCATTTAACACCCCAACACTATTTCTTCTAAATCGTATTTTATTAAAGCTTATATTATTTTTAAAAGCTGTTCTCCATTGTTCACCAGCAGCAATGTTCACAAAGGGAACAAGACATTTCGAACAACGAAAATTCGACCATTAACATTTCGACCCTCGGGTATTTCCCAAGACATTTTAAGCCCCAAGACATTCCGGACCCAGAGGTATTTTGACCATGACTTATTTTGTACCCTGTGCATTTCCTTGGACATTTCGTTGAGATTAAGTCTTTGATTACGTCCTGAAGCCATTGATTCAAATCATTAAACCGCTAAGACAGGAAGGTGGTTACCTGGCAAATTGGCTGTTTGCCATTAAAGCGTTTGACTTATCATAGAAGCTTTTATTCTGGACTGTCTTTTTGAATTTCTTGTATTGCATGCAGCCGGTACACATTAAAGTGGAAATACAAATTCTGCGACTAGCCGTGCATAACAAAACATGCACATTTATGTTTTCTCGTTAACGACGTCATAAAATGTGTATATTTTAAGCGTTGTTTCAGAAGCTTTGATCCTTAAATAACTTTGAATTCCCTGTAGTACACGCATTAGTGGCACATCAAACGGAAAATGAAAAAAAAACTATTAGTAGCCAGGCATTCAATAGCATTACCAGGTACTGTACCATTTATGTTTTCACTTGTTCTCGTTAATGGCAACGTACTTCTTTTACTGTGTTTTAAACTTTGGCTTTCTAACACAACAATGCAAAAAGCCTGAAAATAGCTTCTATTGCGGTACACGCGGTTTAAATTTAAAAAAAACAACAAGCAATTTAGCACAGAGAATAACTACGTAGAGGAATCGTACTCTACATAATGTTTGTTTCGACGGGCATTATGCTTTGCTTGTCCGACATTCTGAATTCGAAACAATCAACCCAACGAATATCTAGAACAAAATCAGGCTAGATTAAATAAGAAATGCTCGAACCAGCCCTTTTATATAGATTCTCATGAAAAGTCGACCATTGCATGCCGTTCTTTGGGACGGCTGTCAATGTAATTCCTTGGACGTTGGCTGCTTGTAAACGTAGGACTCGATGTTGTAACCTTTTCAAATAATTCTAATGAGAACAAATAACAAAGTCCATTATTTTGTATACGTAATATCTGTAGCCTGACCATTGCACTTTGTGACTATGTCTACAGTGAGCCCTGGTGCGTTCAAATATTCCTCCGACTGAAATAATGCTCTGAGGGGTGAGTATTTCTTATTTACTGACATGCTTCAACATTAGATTATGGAGATAAAAAGATATATCACAATTTGTGTAAGTGTAGGAAATATATGGTTTCCACTAGGACCTTTCGTCTAAGTATTTCATTCCAAAAGTGACCAATTCTCTTTAGTTGGTATTTGTCGGTGTACACAACCTCCTACTAATCACATAATGTTGCAGCTTCATTTAATTGTATACATGGCATTTTCTCTGCAAGCAAACGAACATATTTCAGCGCTTAGTGTTGGTCCCTCACCACCGGATGAAGGCATAGAGCATACTTTAATTACCGCTGGCAGATTAAGTTGTAGTTTTTGTTGCAGCACACTACTGACAGTCATGTAGAAACTTTCATTTATTTTTTTTAACATTCTTTTAACATTGGTATTTTTTTATTCACACAGCTTGGTTTAACCGATCTTCAGTACATCATTTGACTAGGAGTGTAAAATGTGCATCGAATGTTCCTGTCTCTGGAACAAGTTGAGAAACGGCAAAAATAGTGACCCACAGCTAATGACAAACAGCAGTTGTTTGTACACTTTTTTGCTAGACAAGTTTGAATCAATCCTTTAGCATCTTTCAGTACGCTACTTGTTAGTTTATGGATAAACGTGGGATAAATTTCGAAAGAAAATATTGCTGGCAGCTTTCCAAATGGCGAGGGATTCTTTACAAACTGCATCAATGTCAGCTAAATACATTCTTATGCATGAAGAAAAATCATTCAATGGTATAGATGTGCATTAAACCACTGAAAGATTAAAGGGCAGGAGTTTTAGCATCGTCGCAATTAGGCATTAAGAGCTTTCTTCAATGATTTGTGATCCATTATCAAGGTATATGGTGTGAAGTCAACAATTCCTGGTAAAACTTTTGACAATAAAAGTTCACTGACATGTCTCTTACAGTTTTTGTAATAAAAGATCTTTCACTACCTAAAGGTTTTTCAATGTCTAATTAAGGCATAGTATTAAGCAAATGTTAACATTACTTATAACAAAGGTACGTTTGTTTTGTTTCAATGACAACTGTGGGTTCCCTCTGCTTAAGCTTAATCACTGGGGTAGAGTTAAATTTAGCCATGTGGGTTACAGAAAAGCAAACAAACCATTTTCTATTTATATCCTATGTCAGACACTGGTCAGAGCACTGTCAAAGGTGGAAAGTCTAACTGTTTACATAGCATTATAACTACAAAAACTATATCTTAAAGAGAAGAAAAGTAGGGCAGTTTTGTCTTATATTAGGGTAAAGTAGGGTTGAAATAAAAAAAAACAGAAGGGAAACAGAAAGCGTAGAAAAAAGTAGAGTAGAGCCACTAAAAAGCCTGTATATATGATACAGTGAGTTGGATCCAGTACCGTATTTCTCACAAGGCTTTTAAATAATGAACAGTGGTTTCTTATTTTAATATATCATTAATTTGCCTTCATTGTAAAACAGCAGTTAACATCATATGGTAGAGTATATTATATGCTCACTATTGTGTTTGATCTATTAAATAACCGGACATTCTTTGGAACCTTTCGCTATATTTTGTATAAATAAAAGTATCAATATTTAAAGAGTTAGAAAAGGCAGTGTCAGTGTCCGTCAATATTTCTACAAAAGCCAATCTTTTCTTGTTCCAATTAAAGAAAAAAAAACGTTGTTAGCTAAATTGTGTTACCAAATTTAACTGTAATTAGCGTGAGAAACATAAAATGGTATATTTAAAATGGTCTAGTCCATAATCAAGACCATATATAGTACACAACAAAGAGCTGTATCAATTCGTAAGTATTTTTAATTGCAATTGCACGTGTGCTTCTAATGCCTAAACCTCCCGAACCAAATGAACGATCTGATAACTATAATTTACGTAAAGAAAAACGGACTTTCTGTCATTCTACGTAATGCTTTTTACTATTATACTACCCACCCTCTTATTTTTTCATCAATTTTAGTGTCTGAAGCATGTAATTAAAGCTCAATTTTAGCATTTAGCGTGTCATGTCAAACACCTGCGACATGCGTGTTTCTTGTGACGTGGAAGCCAATTACCACTTAAAAGATCAAGTTATATTTATTGTGTTCTTATTTCACAATGGTTTTTAATTTCCGGATTTATCTTTTTACACTAAAACAGTACTTAGAAAACGAAAGTAGAACGTCACCAAATACATTGTAATATCTAAAATAGTTTTCAATGCCCTTATAAATCTAGCCCAATTGAAACCATTACATAACTATTACATAGTTTATATACACATATTTCAGATGTATTGTAGTTTTTGTGGTTGAAATCACAAAAGGTCTCGAAACTAAATTAAAATTGTCCCAAATGTTTCTTAATTGAATTAATATATGATTTGTTTAGCACAAGCAATGTTTTACTTCAATAAAACATAGAGGCATTTTATATAACTATTAACCTGAGACAACGTTTGCACCACAAGTAAAAAAAAGTTTGAGTATATTGGTGCCATGACATCATTTCAATATCTTCAACTTATCATTTAAGCTAGTACGTGCGGGCCGAATTGGATACAATCTTTTAAACAAGAGCTTGTTATCGCAGGGTAGATTAATATGTTAACTACGGCATCAACGCCAGTTGCTTACAAATAATAGAAAGATCTTGGATTGGCGACGTTCTTCGTTCAAAAAAGTTCATTATTTTGATGAACCCTCACATTGTGCGATGAACAATAATGCGAGTTCACAACATGCTTCATATATTAAAGTTTGTTAAGATCCTTTCAACTGTATTATCGCCGAGGAATTACATGCGAAGTCACGTTCATAATTCATGGACCAGATAACATTCATTTGGATGAGTTGGAATTATGTACATGCCATAAATAACACCATTGGCTTAATTGTATCCATATGTATAAAAAAAAGATGATAACTGATGATACATGTAATTTTATAATGAGAAACAACATGGATTCACCTATTATATTCTTTTACACTTGATTCATGTGTCTGTGTTTCTAAACATTTCTAAATCACATAATTACTATCGGTACGGCTTTCGTTAATGGATTGCAAATGCTCTTCTTGCAAGGAAACTATGTTTAATTACCCATACAACGACACTACCGATAGTGCAATCTGGCTACTTAACGCCGCATCCAGTCAATTCCACATCAATCTAACCCAAATACTTTAAGAGGAGTACATTTTCTTATATTAAAAACTATCACTTATAATTATTTATTAAGTTTACGTTAGACTTAAAAGGAAATCATAAAACATTAAGCTTTCTCTGTAATAGACTCAAGTGTTCACAAAATCAAGTTTTTTTTAATCGTCGGAACATTCAGTCATTTCCGTAAAAGGAGATTTAAGTAACGAAAGCTTTTAATTGATAAAAAGATGAACGTATACAGTTGTGACGCTATTTAGTTTTATTAAAAATACGGTGCAATCCAGCGCAGATAAAGAAACAATGTTAGCACAGTTTTAAGCAGGTGGTGTCGCACACTTCAGATGTTGTATCGTTTAGTGTCCGAGTAAAATAATAGTAACAAAAGTCTAGCGTTCAGCCGCACGGTCTAAAACTGTGTTATGTGCTATATAATAACACTTTCAACTATTTGTATTGACTTCAATCAAAGCTTGTTATACATTTTAAAACAAATAAAATTCACCGCAAACGATAAGCAGTTTTCTTCTTTCAGGACAACACAATTACTTCATCATAAAACAGCAACACCAACATCATCATTATCATTGCCATCAACATCCACATTATCAACAACAAACTCATCGTGGGCATCTTCAAAAACATTTTAATTGCTTACAGGAACAAGTTAATTATCCAATACTGCTGAAAAGATCTTAGACACGACAAATGCTTTATTCAAATTCGTGTTACCTCTGACATTGCAATCAGTCGTGTATGTAAGCTGGGTGATGTCCAATAATATATCTCAACATACTGCATTTCAATACCAACAGTTATATACATTAGTCATACATTTTACGAATGATGAAATTCTACCTTTAATTTGCATTAAATATTATCCTCCAGAGTTGACAGACATTATGTAAGGCTGTAATGCACTATCAATGTAGGTTTTAAGGACACTTAGGTTGATGACACGATACTTCAAAAGCAAACAAAAACGCATACAGAAAATATAGCAGTCCACTTGAAGTTAATACTTGAATGGATGAAATGTAAACATTCATTACAAACATGTAGTTGTGCCCGCCTTTTTAGACGTGAATGTCAGTGATAGTTACGCATGCCAGTTGTGGATAATACTCAATAAAACCTGTTTGTCACATTCAAGAATCATTCAGTAAGTTTAACATAATATCCAGCCGGAAGTAAATTCTTCCCGTCAACAATTTCAATATCGATCATGTTTCAATTAGATTGTGTAATCATGACCAATCGTTGTCCTTTTCAATACAAGTTTCTCCTGACAGTTCAATGACCTGACCTAGCCAGGTAAAACGGTACGTTCGGCCTTTGAATGGGATGTGGGCTTCAGCTTGTCAGTTTGTTACTAGCGATACACCTATTGATATTTTATAATCTATATTTTTGCTCTTCGAATTTATGAAAAACACTATGTGTTTGTTGCAATATTACACTAAGTTGGCACTAAGAAATTTGAATGACTAGCTAAAAAAAATTATTTCGCAAATATGAACCTTTATTTAGAAATATTCCTCATAAATTTTAGTAGCCAATGGGTATTTTGGCTTCTAGTAGCGCCAGCATAGCAAGACATTGACACTTACCTGTTAAAGTTATAATAAAATTAATTAATTTAAATGTGCTCGTTGAATGCTTTTCCTAGACGAAGCGGACGTGTTTCCCATATTAATTTAGATTTGGTTTTTGAAGGTTAAGGGCGGCCATACGCGTCTCAACAGAAAATAATCAGCGGACAAATGATCTTTTGCTATACCTGAATGGAATTCAGTGCGTAACAGACTCACATTGCATAAACGAGACGATTCGTTAAAGCATTGAAACATTCAAAGATTGCAATTAATCCAACATTGTTGAAATGCGGTGAACTGGTGTGCAGTAATAAAACAAACAAAGGCATTGATTACAGCAGTCAGTTGTTGACATACAGCGAAAATAACGAACAGATATTCCGGGCAGAAAATGCAAGCAAAATCTATCATGCACTTTTAGACCGTTGTTTTACAGAAAAGTTAGTTTTCTTATTAAGAATAACATAACAGTTTTGTTTTAAACAATATTAAAATCGTTATAAAATGACATGGAAAGTGAGATACCATAAATTGCAATCTGAGCAGAGCTGTGAAATAGTGTGAAACTGTAAGTGTGAAGAAACGAAAAACGAGATGACTTGCGGTCATAAAGTCAAGTGACTAATTTTATTTACTCCTATCACGCGGCACACAACGTAGAATAACCCAAAGAAATAAAACAAACACAAATAAAAACTGGGTCACTGTGTCCTTAGTCAAAAAACTTGGAACACACTAACATAATCATAGATTGTTATTTCTTATATTTGTATTGACAGTTGCTCCGTCTTGAAAAGTACGAAATGTTGCTCAAAAATAGTTGTCAATGCTCTTATAAGTCGTAACTGAATTTTGAACATGTTAAAAAACCTCCCGACTGGAGGCAAGATTCTTACATAGGCTTGCGTGAACCTGCGAAGGACGTAGGACGTAGTATGTCATGTCCTGGGGAAATCTGACATCAGCGAAGTTGAACGTCGACGTGACGTAGGTCTAACGTATACCTGCGTGAACGTGCGTGGTGATACGACAGTGCAAGACAGAGCGTCTGCGTCGACGTACGATGGATTTTGTTGTCGTACGTCGAATCAAGAATGTTTTCGGTCATGTATGACTTAAGGCCCGGTCACACAGCGCATTACGGCTTAATCACGTACAAAACGTTTTGAAAATCTGGTGGACGTGGTCGTACGTGGTAATTTCTGGTCAATGTTGGCTTGGCTGTGCTTTGTACGTGCTTTGTACGTGGTCTGGCCGTCGGCGGCTGTTCCACTGCTGAAACACTGCCTAAGCACGGCTAACCACTTCCAGCCACGTGTAAGGTTAGAAATAGGTTCGCGCTTGTTTAAACGCGGGGAAAAAAGAGGCAAGTTACCACGGCTAGCCGCGGCCTTATCGCGTCTGGAGCACTGCTGATCACGTGTTGAGCACGATCGTAAAACGGGAACTCCACTGCCATAGCACTGCCCAATCACGGCTCGGCCTCGTCGGAAGCGCAGCTTGCCACGTATAAAAGCGGCCGCGCACGGCTGGTCCTCACAGTTGCCGATCTTCTACAGTCCAAGTTCGTTCGCTGTTCTCAATTTAATAATGCCCAGAAAGAAGGGTTCCCCTGCAAAGAAGAGGCCAGCTAAGTATACGAAGATCAAGGCCAAGGCCCCAGCTGAGGATGAGGCTCTTCAAGCCTCACAGGCCCAGGTAACGGTTCATGTCCAGGCCGAGGTCCATGCTCCTCCTGCTGATGCTGCCAGTCCAGACCCTGGCCCTCAGGCTGATACTGACCCTGTTGCTCCTGGAGAAGCGGAGGCTGCTGTTGATGGTCAGTACATTTTATTTTAATCAATTCACTGTCTTTTCATTTGCAAATTTTGTTACTTTCAAATTTACATTTCGAATTTCTATTTAGAAATGAAAATTAGAAGCAAGTCACTAAATAAATTGTCACTTAATGAATTTATTTTTCATGTTCAGGTGCTACCCCTGTCGCCACCCCTGCTTCCATCCCTCCTGCCACTACCACTGCTGCCACCATTACCCCTACCTCTGTTGACACCCCTGCTGCCGCCCCTGAGGCACCCATGGAGCTTGGAGAAGTCGCCCCCCAAGCCCTTGAGGAGGGAGAAACACTCATTGTGGAAGAAGTGATGCCTTCTACTCCTCCTCCCCAAGTCGAGGAGGAAGAACCAGTACTCGTAGGCAAGGGCCGTGGACGTGGACATGGCAAGGGTAAGGCGAAGGCTGCCTTCAAGGCCCCCAAGAAGGACTGGAGCCTTGACGCTGCTATAGAGGAGGACGTTCTAGAGTGGCTGAAGGCCAACTGCTACCTCTGGATGCGAAGCAAGAAAGGCTACAAGCAGAAGAGGGCTGCCTGGGAGATGAAGGCCCAAGAGCTGGGGATCAATGTGGAGCACCTAGAGCAGTGGTGGAAAGGAATAAAGAACTGGTATGTGAGGCTCTCGAAGAAGACCAGTGGCCAGGCGACCAAGATGCTCACAGAGAGGGAGACCTGGGTCCTGCAACACTGTGGCTTCTACAAAGGTCAGTACATTTAATTACATTGATTTCAACTGTGTTTTGAATTTCTTCAGATCGCTGTCTGCTTTGTTTTTTTATAAATACACTGACAAGAGTAAGAATAATGTTGTTTAGATCTATTTAGTGAATATAAATATAAGAAAAAACGGCCGCATGTTGCACTTGTATCGAGGTATGAACAGTTTAATGTTTAGTGAAACCCCTCCTCGGGTCTCACTTAAATTAAACAGCCTCAATGTTGTTCATACCTCGATACAAGTGCAACACGCGGCGGTCATTTCTTAAATAAACGTCTTAAACCTTTCAGGTTCCATCCCAAATGACACCGGGGATCCCCTCGTCACTCTGGCCCGGGTCCCTACTGCCTCTGCCGCTGCCACGTCCACGGTCTCGCGTCCACCCCCCTCAGTAGACTCTGACGATGACAGTCAGGCTCACGTCCTCGAGGACATAGAGTCCGCAGCTGTTGACCAGGCCTATACTTCTCAGACCACGTCCAAGTCCAGCCGCAAGCGTGACAAGAGGAGGAGGGGGGAAGAGTGCCAGGAGGAGGAAGGCACCTGGATGCGAGACCTCAGCGCCATTATGCAGGCCAACCAAGCCCTCCTGGAGAAGCTTGTGGAGGAGAGGCCCCAGACTGACCGTGAGCCCTTCGTACGGTTTGTTGCTGACACCCTGAGGACAGCTCCCCAGCAGCAGTACAACGAGATGAAGGAGTTGATCTTTGACATAGTGCGCCAGGGCAGGCGCCGTCAGCCTGGTGACAGTGAACAGCCATCCACCTTATGGGCCAGAACAGCTCAGGCCGTGTCAGCACCCATAGCCTGCGCATCTTCCCAGCCTCTCCCCCAGCCCTTCAGGCAGCAGTTCACTCAGTCCTTCGGCCAGCCCTCCAGCTGCCAGCAGTACTTCCAGCAGCACAACCCCCAGCACCAGCAGTACGGCAGCTTCGTGCAGCAGACCTCGTTCCCCACCGTGCTGCAGACTGCTACTACAACCTCTCCTACAACAAAGCAGTTCTGTAATCAGCAGCCCACCTACCCCCCGCAGCAGCCGCAACAGCAGGAGCAGCCGCAAAACATTTTCCAGGCACAACAGCAAACCTACACGTCTCTTCTCAATACTCCAGAGTTCAGCCAATCCACACCTCTTGCAAATATCTCGCCGATCAACTCCACCCCTGGGATAAGTTCATTACTTGATGTGCCCTCTCTAGACCAACCGCAAGGTCGGCAGCAAGGCGATGAACAGGAGAACCCACTGCAGCCGTAGCTTTATATCGTGAATAATATATATAAGTGAATATATTCTTCGAGGATCAGGTCAATCTGGCTCAATAATTCTAATTCATATGATGACATGTTTGTGAATGATACTTTGTGCTAAATCTCAATTGCTTTGACTCTAATTTTAATGTTTGCTTTTGATGTTATTAGCTGAAGTACAGCATAGAAATAATAAACTAATAAAATAATAATAATCTTCCTTTATCAGATTATGTTTACTCAGAATTTGTTAAGGATTACTTTGTTAAAATCGATTATTATGTTCTATGCGTCATAATATTTCTACAGAATACCACTGATGATTGGCGTCTTTACAGAACTTAAGCATGTAGTATAATTATTGTTATAGCGCCTACATCATGCTCAACAAAAACAACATAATACCCATGGTAATTTGAACAGTCATGCTGGACCGGTAAGTCGAGATCACTATTTTAGGATGAATATACCACTATATGTTGCAACCGAATATAGAATAACAATGCAACAAGATTGATTGAGACCTGTTTTAAAATATAAACGTTGATTATGTTGTTTATCAAAACATTTCTTGAGTCTCATTATACAAGAACAAAATAAATTTCCATGCCTTTGGTGGGATTCGAACCCATAACCTCCGAGTTACGAGACGAGCACTACCACTGAGCTATGATGGCTTATACCTATAATTTGATGAGTTAACCTATTCATACCACTGATTAAAACACACACAAAATGTAAACAAACATGAGATAAAATCTAGCAGCTTTTTTTCCGAAAATGTTTATTTTCTCTATGTTTTTGAAAAACCTTAATGTTTTCATTTTGGCTTTATACATGTTGAAGGAAATTCAAAGCATTGTCAATTCATTGTTTAAAATTATACATGTAAACAAACTTGACCTTTAGTTACCGGTCCGGCATCTTTAACAAAATTTGAGTAGTAATGTGAAATGCTAGTAAACAATGTTTCTAGATATATTGCACGTGTACATGTACAAACTGCTCATTTCATATGTACTTTATATTTTTATGTTTGCTATCTTTATTTGTTTGTATTTAAATGTAATATATGAAAAGTTTATTTATTCCAATTCACAATTAAATACTTCTATAATCTAGAGTTTTAATTTAGTTTCAATCTACTATTTAAAGTCAAAACTGCCAAACACAGGTTACATTTCAATTTATTACTTTAATACAACATGTAATGTCAACAGTACATATAGCAAACATCATAATTACATCAACATTTGCATATCAGTGCTCCAGCTTCCCTAACTAACATGATCAATAAACATAGCTAATGGGGGAGGAGCATGTCATCTTGCCACGGCACCCTTCCAGCGGGCGAGTTACACCACTGCATGATGAGGTTCCTCTGGGCCTTGGCTAGCCTGACATCTCTGTTGGGTCCTGGTACTCTATCAGGCATCGTGTCTTCAAGGTTCCTGCCTTCTCGCCAAGCACCAAGCACCAGGGCTCCATCTGGACGCTCCCAGTCCAACAGCCTGTTCTGCATCACCGGGTAACGTGTTCTCATCAGGTTGTGAAGGAGTACGCACGCCTTGACCAGCAGTCTGACGGTATCAGCTTTATGCATCATAGTAGTCAGAAGAACTTGAAATCTGTTGGCGATGATCCCGAACGTATTTTCAACTACCCGTCTGGCCCGCGACAGTCTATAGTTAAATATCCTTTGCTCCCTGGTCATGTCCCTGTTAGCGTAGGGCTTCATCATGTAGGTCCGTAGTCCGAACGCATCGTCACCTACTAGGAAGTAGGGTACATCCTGTGTGTCACCTGGCAGCGGATCCGGCTCTGGGAAGCCCGCGATGTCATTGTTCTGCAGACCCTCCTTGAACTCACTTTCATTGTAGATGTGGGCATCAGAGGAGGACCCCTTGCCGCTTACGTCTATCCACAGGAACTTGTAGTCAGAAGACACGACTGCTAGGAGGATAACACTGAAGAAGCCTTTATAGTTGAAGTAGTCGGACCCAGTGTTGGCAGGAGCTTTACACGCAATATGCTTCCCATCTATAGCCCCAATCACATGCGGAAAATTCCATCTGTGGTACCAATCATCAGCTAACTGGCGCCACTGGGCTTCAGTGTCTGGCGGCGAGAGCATCTCATGAGCATACTCGTGGACGATGGCCTCACATACTTCACGCACCACCAGACTTATGGTGTTGTGGGGGACCCTCCAGGCATATTGCATCTCACGGTACTTGGAGCCAGAGGCAAGGTGCCTCAGGGTGATAGCAACCTTGAGTCCTGGTGCAAGGGGTGCTCTCCAGTTGGAGGTCTCCTTGGTAAGGGCTGGTGTCAGTCTCTGCACAATTTCATCGTACATCGCAGGAGGCATCCTCATAAAGTTCTGAAAGGCTCTTGGATCTTCGTTACGTAGCTCGACCATGAGACAGTCGTAAAGCCCCAGCTGAGGTCTCCTCGCAATCCAGTCACGCACCCAGATATTCCGTACCACCCTCCTCCTCCTCCTCCTTCTACTTCTCTTAGCAAGGATATGTTGGGCCTGTATCAGTTGGTTCTGCTGGTGCTGGAGCATAAAGATGAGAACATCACGGCGTTGAAGGTTCATGTTCACCCCTTGACATCTAGACTGAGAGTGCCAAAGTCTAAGAAAATTGCTGTATTTATATGCCGCAAATCAGAAGTGATACAGACGTGATTAGGCAGTGAACATTCGTATTTAGCACTTGTTCGAGACGTCGTTTAAACGGTCTTAGGTAGTGCTATGTGCGCGGAAAACCCCACTTGTCAGTGATAAGCCGCAAAACACACGCCATTTCCCTTGATACCAACGCGTAACACCCGTCCGATGACCGTGCTCTGCCCGTGACAGCCCGCTAAACTTTCGCGTCTTACTGCGTCTTCCAAAGTTTTAATCACTGCCAGAACACGGATTATCACGTGTGTTTCACGCGTGTTGCACGTCTTTACCACGTGTATCACCCGTGGTTGTCCGCGGTATAAAGTTTTGAGCAGTTCAAAACTTTTTTCCGCGTCCAACGCCGTTCCGAATTTTCCCCGCGTCCTGCCACGTCTGAACATCGACTTTAGCTCGTCTTAAACTCGACATCAACGCGAACAACATCGTCTGCTTCACGGGAGATCAATTTTTGACGAGTTGTGGCCGTGATTAAGCCGTAAATCGCTGTGTGACCGGGCCTTTACTTACGACTACGCAGGATACCAACGTTATATACTTCATTGCTGAAAATATTGTTAACGTGTCTGAACACGTTGCTTGGACTATAACATTAAACTTGTCGCTGCCGCGCAGTGGACAGATAATCGTACAGTTCAATAAACAAATCAGCCATTTGATCGTATATTACTGTCTACAGTTTCAAATAATCTAATATGGATACTAGTTACATATTTAGCGGAGCCTTACATCCTTCCAAGTTAGAAGACAATAGTGCTATTCAGTTTGCCGTCATGGGTACGTACATTACCAACAAAATGATCAATTGTTTTACATATTATTCAGTAATGAAAAAACACTAATCATAACCAGTGAAGTTTTCCTCAGGTATGTTTGTATTACGCGTATTTACAGTTTTCAATGCAATGTCCTATGTACCTCAGTAAACTTTGTCGACAAATTGTGGGAATGGGCCTTATTTACTAGATACATTATTTCTCTTAAACTCCGTTTTAATAATGTTGCCTAAAGCAATTAATGTTGACATGGTATTGCAACATCATTTTTCATATTTTTCTCTGTTTGGCTTCTCATGTTGCATTATTGTCGCACTGATAAGCCCAGATCCAGAGATCATGTGACATCGTATCACGGAGATAGGGTTATGATCATTGCTTCATTGTGGCAATCAGGGAAAGCTGCTAAACTAAATTGTGTAACAAAATACAGAAACACACAATTAACATGAATATTTGTCAGGAGACTGTACCGCGCGAAGCATTACGTCTGAATACAAGACAACTTAAGTCGACGCAGGTTGTAGTACGTTGTTGTTCTAAGTCGTACTTAAACAGCAAACAACCACCTACGTCCACGTAAGATGACTTTCGTCGACCTGCGTGGTCCTGCGTTCTTAACGTACGACTACCTGCGCCAACCTACGACTGAATTGACCTACGTTGTTTTTAAATACAACTTGCGGCGACGCATGAACAGCGTAGGACCAACGCCGGACGTAGTTATGTTTTGTATTTGTTTGACGGAGTCCTGCGACTTAGGCAAATACGTCAAAAACCTTCAGAGTCCTGCGACTCGAAAGTCCTACGACTCAGTGTGACTGGGGCTTAAAACACAAATATCATAATCAAAAGGCAATAAATAATCAGACCGGAACTGCCTGAAAACGAGGGCATGTCCTCTTGGTTGTTATGTTGCACATGAAGTTTAATAGATTTTAAGTCACTAATTTTTGCGTTCTCTTTGTTTTAATGATAGTAAAATGACTCCAACAATATATTTATACAACAATATATATGGGAACTAATGGAATAATATGTATTTTGTTTGAACTTCCGGTGCGTCTAGTTCGTCCAAGATTTGTAAAGTGTATTAATTATATGGATCAATAAGTGACATGTCGTACAAAAAGTGTGTTGACCATAGAAATACGAATACAATACGTCGCATGTAATGCTATATCAATATATATAACTGAATATAAAGCAATATAAAAACAATAGTTTAACTTTACACGTTGTATTGTTCTGATTTGTTCAGAGAATGAGCAGTTTAAAAGCAATGTTGTTTATTTCATTTTATTCATAACATGTAGAACTGAGATCGAAGGCCGACCAAAACTGTTAAATATTATTTTTCGTCAATAAAGCGCTTGTTCGACGAATCAAAAATATACACACTACAATACTAAATACTGGAGCGGCGGTAGTAGGCGCGTGTTACATATACAGTAACATATTTGAAAAGATGTAAGTGGTTTTAAATGAATGACTCCAAAACGTATCTGCCATTAAACATCAATACCAATCATGGTTAGCATTTTGCTTGTACGATCATACGCATTGCAAAAAGGCCTTTTGCAAAAGTGCATTGCATTATTGAAAAAGTGCATTCTAATAGGAACTTTCAAGAAGACTTTTCCATGAGTGTTGGTCGAGCATAAGAAGTTAGTATAATGAAATAAACGGTGTAAACGTGTTATTTTAGCACCGAAAAGTCCAAAGACTGCAATTAATCCAGCATTGATGAAATGCTGCTTGTTAATGTGCAGCCATCAACCATACAGCGCATTGATAAATGCAGTCATTTCCTGACTAAGCCACACGCCAACTATGCCAAACAAAATACATGCACACCGCTCAATGTAATTCTTTTCTGGCTGATCTCATGTTAAAACGTAGTACTCGTTGACTTTGCATTGAATGTATCCATTCAATATAATTTATGTCGTACCTGCCATTCAATGTAAGCCAAACCATACAGTTTTAATCAAAAAGTAACTATAATTTACCTAACATGTTGCTATCTGTTATAACTTGAATGCAAGTGCTGTGCGATTTGGAAGTACATACACATATTTCATGTTGTACAGAATGAACACCCAAATAGCAACAACCACCGATTTTTAAAAGGCTGAAATTCTACTTAAATTGAACATTTTCTGATAGCAAGAAAATGCAAGTTTATTAGTTCATTATTTGACGGAAATTTCTCTGACACTGTAGCAACAACCAAGGCATTGCAAATTAGGGGTTATAATTTTAGGAACACTAGAATAGCTAAATAAAAAGTGTTCCTCATTATATGTTTGCGCATATGTGTATTCATGCATGTTTGTTTGTTGGTAAGACTGACCAAATCTCCATTTTTGACTCTCACGTGATGCATATGTATAAATAATTACACTTGAAATCCTCGCATTTGTATGGAGAACAGCGTTTTATGAAGGTGGGGTAATGAGATCAGGTTTTCTAAGATTTTTCAAAATTATCTCCCCTGATTTACAGAGCCTTGGTTGTTGCTAACCCAAATATGTCACACATAAAGAACAGTCTAAATACAGTAAATACACATTATTCTGCGGTCTAGTATTTAAAACAGACGAAGCATTGGCTTGAAATAGTAAGCACGGGCGGAAGATCGTGACGCGTGCTTTCAAACTGAAATCGAACAAATGCTAGATGTTAAAACGCCTAATTTTGTTTAATATATAAATATCTATACGACTTTGTTGTATGACAAAGAGGCACCGATATCTGTCGAAAATGCAAGGAGTTTTAAAACCACTTTTCTCATGTGTATAATAGATTTTTTATTTCAAGAAATACACAATAGAATATTCAATGTTTATTTACCAAGGATCTTTCTAACATAATAAATAATTATTTTGATAGTACCTGTTCTTGAGTTGAACGCTTTATCTCGGTCTTTCGAACTTAAACCCATATTTTTGAAAAAAGTAACAACAATTAAACAATTAAACATATATATATATCTAGGAGGATAATTGGATCTAGATGTCCTCGTATGACCTTTCATTGAAATAACACACTAAACACGGGAATAAATAAGTCTTTATTTTAGTTTTCTTGTCCGACTAACTGAATAACAAGCAATCAAACATGTGAATTTATGAAAGAAAACAGGACAACAAACTTGCAGATTTATAATAAAATGTATATGATTTCTCATGCATTGGGGCTGTTTGATAGAACACAATAAAACAGGGAAATAATAACGAGTTTGTAGGCATTTTGGCATTTGAAACTGGATAATACGCTACCATCATCATATACACAAATACTCTATAAATAGACAACATAGGGTTCACATTCGGGTAAAAAACGCATGAGTTCTCCAAATTTAGTCAACCAAGGTTGTTTAAAAAATAACACGCTTTAATGCATATCTGAAAGAAGAAAATGCTGAATAATAGAAAGAATGAACGAACCGGCTATATGCTATAGACTCGCATTAGATGTCGGTCAATACACGCCGCCTTTTGTGGTGGCTGTCAATGTATAAATTCCTTTCATGATGGCTTTTTGTTAAATCGTAGGACGCGTTGACTATTACTATTCCATTTAACATAAATGCTCGATCAAGGTTAATGATATAGGACTCACAATACCAGCATGGTGGAACTCGCGTATCCGTTGAATAATTGTGCGTTCATGCGCTTTTATCAGTACATTAACATGTGTTAAACGTAATATGTCTTTTACTAAACGCAGACCACGTGTGTGATATAATTAACGACTTCATGTATGTTTTGCCGATGTAAACCTGATGACTAAAATCAACAACAAACTGCATAGTCATGATCATTTACTTGACATATTGATGTCTTAGTTTAGCTTTATACATGTGCTACATAAGATGTAGAAATAATTTAACCGCATTCACGTAATAAAAAGGAATACCCAAATATGTAACATCTAAGGAATGCTGATGTTGTTGCTGCCGGTGATGATGATGATGATGACGACGAAAACGACAAGAACGGTGATGATGATGATAATGATGATGATTATAATGCTGCTGATGCTGCTGCTGCTGATGATGATGATGATGATGATTTTCATGACGATGATGTTGCTGATAGTAACGCACTTAAGCATATTCCCATTATATTCTGCAATACGACACACCATTCTTTAAATTAAATTATATAATTCTACAATTAACAATTCAGATAGCATTGTAGTAAATCAATAAAATTTTATATGTGTTCAGTCAACTATTAACGAAATAAATGAATGTATGTATAAGAGGCATAAAGAGCCTTTCCTGTCTCCGGGGACATTACATTGTTTTAGTGGAATGGATATCCGTAGCATATTGATGTTGATTGCATTAAAGTGGAGTATATATGTTTGTGTGCTGTAAATGGATTGAACTATCTGTATTTTAGGTAGTGTAAGCCAATAAAACTCAGTTATTTTACGCAATAAAGGTAATGGCGGATAATGAGAGTTTTTATCATTGACTTTGAAACATATTTAACGAACAGCACAGTTTTTACACCGGGCTCGAGCGTGCAGTTATGGGGCGTTTTATATATACATGTATGGATGTATTGTTTACAGTACCATTTTCATAACAGTATGCTTGTGGAATGAGTACGGGTTTACATTTTCCTTTTTATGTCAATGAAACCACAAGCATTATTTTATTTTAAAAGCATGGATAGGTGACTTGAAACAAAAGCTAATTTTATCTCATAAACTCTCTTGTTTACTCTATTTCATTTAAATTTCTCCCTATCTTATGTTGTATCATTGAACTGATTTGAATTACAAACAACCATGCC
The DNA here is from genome assembly GCA_027627225.1 of Congeria kusceri. NCBI lineage: Eukaryota > Metazoa > Mollusca > Bivalvia > Myida > Dreissenidae > Congeria > Congeria kusceri. The sequence continues at coordinate 30,570,068 of CM051028.1, read as the reverse complement.
TATCAATCAGTTTTACCTTTATCGGCCAAATGTAAGACACTTACATCAAAGTTTCGTCTGAATATGTATTTTGTAAACTGGGCCAAACCATGGCCTAATTTAAAAGCAATATTCTCTAATTTTGTTTCATCAATTATTTGTTATTCAGTTTGTTTGCTTTATTGCGACCATATAATAATTTACATGGAATAATCATGGCTTTCAAACTAACATCAAGATATACTAGAATGCCAAAGAGCCAGATATATCTTCCGAAATTGAAGACATTGTCAAATATTCCACTTCTAAAGAAATAATAATGTAGTCGTATTTGTACATCAGAACACAGTGATTATTTCTTTATTAAAATATACAATGGAATACAGTGCTGAAATCGTATTATCAAAAGGTTTCTCCTTTTTAATAAATAAATATTTTAATAAAATTGTTGATTTGTTAACACAAATAGTTGAACACTTGCAGTTGCCCTTTTGATCTTTTATATCGTTAGAACCTTTATATGAAACAATCTTTATATATATCTATACCTATATTATACATAAAAAAACCAGTTGAAGTAACATTCTCGAAACAGCTGCTATATCGGATAGTTAGTTAGATCTAGTTTTTCTTCACTTAATCTTTTGATAATTAAAATTGTTTTTCGTTTTAATTTTTATAAGATTTGGGAATTTGTTGTCATTTCGGTTATCAAATGAGTACAATATGTTTGCATGTACGTTGATGTTATGTTCATTATCTAAATAGATACAATGCATGGTATTGCCAGAATTCTTTGTTAATTATATATTAAAATAAAAGTATTCATATTCAAAACGGTATAAACGGCATTTTGCATTTATGATTCACGTTTAAGTTTAAACAGAAATGAAACCAAGCTGTGGTTATCCAAGTTAAAATTAACAATGTCGTAACTGTAATTATCGTAAGAAAAATGTTCAAATAAATAAATGTTTATTGGAAAGACAAAACTGATACAACCAACGTTGAACAATCTTCAAGTAAGAATGCACGGGTGTGTTTTTACTTTTTATTGGCTAAACAACTCGATCCATAATCTGATAACGCAAAGTGTCATTTCTGTATAACAAATTATGTGTTTTACTAGTATACAACCCACTAACAATAAATTGTTTCCTTTTTTGTAACAATATTCGTGTCTAATGCATGTTAATATCAATTTTAGTATTTTTAAAAACATGAACAAAAAATGATTATTACAATACCCGACACCCACGCAACACGTGTTTCTTGTGGAGGGATGATTGTGCACTTAATATAATTGCCACTTATATAATTATCAATATGAGACCAAATTTTGGACAATTTATGATAATGTATATTGTAAAAGAATACCGATCTAACGATATCATTTCAATGCCACCAACTTACCCTTTAAACTGCTAAGATATTTCAGCATTATCCTTTAGACAAGTGCAAATCAATATGTTGGCCGCGACTGGGATCGGCATGCAGAACTGGGTATTACAAATGTAAGTTCGATCATCAGTTGGCGACCTTCACCATGCAACAGCGATTCACTGTGCGATTTATTTTCAACACCCAGATGTGCTTTGCACAAGAATGCGACGTTACATACCAGTTAATAAATAACAGCTATCACAAGAATGCGACGTTACCGGTTTATAAATAACAGCCATGTTGGGATCTGTTTTATTGTCTTACCGTGGTGGATTGTAACGTAGGGTCATGTTGATAATGCTTGCATAAGATATCGTTCCTTTGAAAGAGTTTGAATGTATGTGCATGTCATAGATAACACCAATGACAACACTGTTGATAAGACAGGTAACTCAACAACAATGTCTGATTGTGAGACTAATACCTGACAAATAAAATAATTATTAAACTTTACGCCGTGTGCATAACATAGTAAGTTTGATTCAAGTGTCCATGTTAATAAATATTTAAAAAAACAATTAGTATGTTCGAAATATTTGTGGTGGCATCTGTACATCTATTGACCTAGCTTTTGTTCCAAAGAAATATGACGTTTAGTTTACCATGATACTTAAATAGGAGTATAGCTGGTTAATCACGCTACGTAACGCTGTATTCAGGTTATTTCACATCATCAAATAACCATAATGCTTTAAGTGGAACACATTTCCTCATAAAATAATCATAAGCATTTTAATTTAAGTTCAAGTTATTTAATTATGAAAACACACGGATTGATTCATGATTAATTTGTTCAAAGATCTATAAATAATTTCTGCTTTGTTGAACACGTTATTGTACAATCAATCTTTTTTTTTCTTTCTTGCCATAACAGATATAGTTATTTCTTAAAAGGGCGATGTTAACGAACATTATATTGATATATTGATTAACGTAAACAGGGGTGAAGTAACTCATTTTGGCAAACACGTGTGCATTCCTGCGAAGACAAGGAAACCATTTAGGTCCTTGATAATGTTTAAGTTATCGTTGATCTACACATACGTAAATTGCGTCATCGTCAGTTGTATGCCACATAGTCTCGAAAATACCTTCAATGAACATGTACGACATGTATATATGTATGCAATTCAAGTAAATATTTTTTATCATATATGAAAACAATTTACATTCGCCGCCAAAAAAAAAACAACGAAGTTTTTTCCTTGATGATCGAATGCCGGTCAAAACATTTGATATACAGCGTTCGAGATTAAAGGGCCTCTGTCGTCGAAAAATTGGATTCATATTACATTACAAATGATATTATATGATACAAATGCGCTTTATAAAGACATGTGCATGAAATAAATAAAACACAATATAATACACAATAAGATATTTGATAGAAACAAAATTAGCAAAAAAGTATGAAAAAATAAAACCTCAAGCAGGGATCGAACTCCCGACTTAGGAGTCATACGAATAAATGAAAGTAGACAGAGTCTTAATTAACCAACTGCGCTATCATGCTTGGCAAGAAGTAGAGTGTAAACTATGGTCATAGAAAATACTCACAATTATGACGTCAAAATGTACACATTAAAAGGGCCAAACAAACAAGACCCAAATTATAAATTGATTTTTATCTCAGAATGCGTGCACCCTTTTTTCATTATATGAGGCCTGTCGTGGGAAAACCGGACTTAATGCATGTGCGTAAAGTGTCGTTCCGGATTAGCCTGTGCAGTCCGCACAGGCTAATCCAGGACGGCACTTTCCGCTTTTATGGTATTTTCTGTTTCAAGAAAGTCTCTTACATAAATCCACTGTAGGCGGAAAGTGCCGTCCTGGATTGTGCGGACTCTACAGGCTAACCCGGACGACACTTTACGCACATGCATTAAGACCGGTTTTCCCACGACGCAACACATATGTACCCTGTTTTAACCATCATTATATGTCAGTATTGATATCTGAATTTCAGAATTTTTTAAGAAAGATCCCCCTTGAGGCCCTTTTCGATGTTTTAGTCCTTTTAATGCTCAACATACAAAAATGGACGAAAATCACTGTTAAAAACTGTAAAAAAAAATGGCTGAAACATAATGCAATTTGACATGATTTTATCTAAACAATATCAGTTACTGCAAGTTCTACTGATCTCCGTTCTTCAATATGTCCGATGCATGGTTCGTTTGGTTACGTTTATTTGCATTCTTCGTGATTCCCTCATCTGCACAAAAAAGTTAAACCTTTATATTATGAATAAAAAACATTCTGCAGTAGAAATGCAGTTTCATAAGCTTCAAAACGCACGTACGAGTATTTAATGTACGTTCACTATCGGTTATAAGGACACTAAGGTGAATAACATGATTACGTCAAAAAGGCATACTTGTAAACAAAGACAACAATCCACATGGAGTTAATACTTCAATGGATAACATGTAAACATCAATTACAAACAAGAAATTGTGTCCGCCTTTTTGTGAAAGCGAATGCCAGTGATATTGACGAGTGTCAGCTTTGTAGAATACTTAAAGGAACCTGCTTTTCCTATTCAAGACTTATTCAATAAGTTGAAACGATTATAATATCTAATAGGGAGTAAATTCTTCCCGTCGACAATTTCAATGTAAATATCGATCATGATTCAATGTGAGTTTGTACTCATCTAATAGTTGTTCATTTTAATACGAGTTTCCCCTTACAGTTCAATGAACTGCCTCCGCCGGGTAAACCGGTGCGCTGAGCTTTTGAATGAGATTTAAACTTCAGCTGCAGCTTGTTAAAAATGGATTCATTTTGAAATGGTCCGCTCTTTTGATACTATGTGTACATAAGTTAACTTTTGCATATTTATGAAATGGATGCAAAGAAGTGCTTTTTGTTTGCTTCAATATTTTATGGACATGCTCCTTTTAAATCGCCTGTTATAATATTTATACATATATGTATAATAAATAAAATGAAACTTGTTATACCTAGATAATTAGGAATAAGCGTGTTTTATATTTGAGGATATTTACTACCTGATACAGGCCAATGTTATATTTTAAAGCTCTGTAGAGTATAATATAAAACACTAGATATAATAATATGAAGAACATTTATTCATCAAGTTTATTTGTGCATAACACATAGTCTGTTAAACTGAAAGTGTCATTTTTTTAGACATGATAATATATGCACGCAATATTCGAGCAAAACACCTACCAGTTTGTGAAGACACCCTGTAATTGTACTTGGTTGTGCATAGTTTATATAGGTTATTTTCAGACATGTTAGAACTTTTGAAATGTGTTTGCTTGTATTTATCAACGGGCTTAAAGTTGTGACATTTGCACACACTAAATATGCAGTGACATTGAAAATTTGGCAAGTGTTACATCAACAAAAACACCACACGTTCCAACTTAAGACGCAAGTGTGTTTGACTCATCGAAGGTTTTTGAACTGTGCGCAATCACACTCCTTATCCATACTTGATACAAACTTGTGCCATACTTGATACAAGCCCGGAAGGACGGTAAGCAGGCGTCGCTTTCGTACGACGCGCTCTACGTCGACCGTGTTAAGTACACGCATGATCACCCCCCAACAGGGCCTATACCGGAAATGCCGCACCATGGACCTCTGAACAACCTTCGTCGCGACACCGGAAGTCACGGTACTACTCAAACGCGTACCAGTTAGGAAGTCGACCAGAGGCAGCTACGTGTTTGCTCGTGGAACGTTCATGGTTTATTATCGAAATTAAATGACAGTGACTTTCTAAATTTTATTAATACATATGACATTCTTATTCTCACGGAAACTTGGAATTCTAGATTAGCAAATATTAATATTGATAATTTTAATTGTTTTTCGTGCCCCCGTCCAAAATGTAACAAAAAAGCAAAGCGGGAAAGTGGCGGTGTTGTAGTATATTTTAAGAAGCCATATTCAAATGCAGTAGAACTAATTAAACTTAACACTAACGGTATACTTTGGCTTAAACTGAAAAAGCAGTCATTATGTTTAGAAAATGACATTTTTGTATGTGCATGCTATATACCACCATGTGAATCACATGTTTATTCAAATGTAAACTCGCCGTTATTTGAATTTGATTTTTTTGAACAGATAGCGTCTGATGTACTTATCTACAGTCAGCAAGGAGATATCATGTTAGTTGGTGACCTAAATTCGAGAGTTGGCGAGCGGCCGGACATTATTAAAAATATAAATCTTGACCGTTATGTTCACATGCCTGTTTATGATGTTCCGCTCGAAATAGTACCGGCTCGCTCATCGTTTGATAGTCATGTTAACCAATTTGGTAACAAGTTGTTGTCACTTTGTAAAGAAAATAGCTTATTAATTGTGAATGGTAGATTAGAGCCGGGTCATTTTACATGTTTCAACTGTGCTAGAAGTTCTTTGGGAGCCAGTGTTGTGGATTATGTAATAGTTAATTTTAATCTATTGCCATGTATCTCTAGTTTTAAAGTGAATGACTTAACTGAATTTTCAGACCACTGCCCTATTGATTTTATTTTTACATGTAGGTATCGAGAACCTAATGCTACTAATGTGGTATTTAATAAGTTATCTTGGGAGGATGGTAAATCCGCAGATTTAAATATCCTGCTGAATAGTAAAACTCATATTTTTGAAAATATTACTAATAATTTAATACTGGAAAATGAAAATTTTAACACATGCATTAATCAGTTATGTGAACTTATATATGATGTATCTTTTCAAGTACATGGACGTATTTTAAATTTAGATAGTACCAAACCACGAAATATACGCAAATCTTTATGGTTCGACCAAAATTGCAAGAGGCACAAACAAGCTTTCTACAACAGTAAACGTATGTACAAAAACGATCCATCATTTGCGAACAGAACGTCATCCATAATTGCACAACTACCATTAACAATTACAAATTTATATTATTTACAAAAATAAACTTGACCATTAAGATAAAACTCCCGTTGTACCATAGTTCGTTATATGTGCACTTGATGATGTAATTACCTTAGTGTAAATTCCAACTTTTTATCGAGAAACTTAAGAACAAAGGATGAACATTGGGTGACCAGTCAACTCACCGATTTATTATGATATTATTGCGGCTTGATTAACTTTACGATCTGGGCTCAGTTGCTCAAAACTTTAACAGCCAAATAAGCTACGAGCCGTTAACGTGTTGATGACGTTATTTATGAAACTTGAATGTTAACATTTTAATCTTTGAGTTTATTCTAAATAAATTGCTATGCTAAAACAATGTTCAAAAGTGTGATGAGCAGTTGCTTGTAGTATAATTTTTATTTGCATCTAAAATTAAAGTCAGCTTAACTGGCCGTTGAAGTTTTGAGCCTGATCAAGATTCTGTTAAAAGCACACATTTTAGATTTTTATTTTACCACCAAACATGGCTTTCGTATATGCATGTAGTCACAAGTGTTTAAATGTATGATACATATTTATCAAAGAATAGTAATGTTTTAATTTAAATTACACTGGTCAACCGAATGTTCAAGTTTCTAAAAATATAGATCGATCGCAATCCAATTCAAACAATGAAGCGTAAAACTATAACAGCAATGTATTGTTTTTATTGCACGTTGGTTTTGAAATTTCAAATATTATAGTTGTTTTCTCTGACAAATGATTACTTATCCAATTGTTTTTGTACTAAAACGTAGCAAAACTAAATTATTCTATATGCAAAGGGTCATGGATCTTAAACTATCCCCACCACAAGGAACAACTATAAGTGTAACATTACATATCGTATTTTGTGTTCATTCTTGATAACTGTCAACACATTCATTATCTTAAGCCTTATTAAGTATCATGTAAAGTTATTGTTTATGTTCTATAAATCATTTTGCTTTTCTGTCGATAACTACATTTTTATCAACAACGATCGACGACATTACCAGTAACCAATGGAAGTTATCAGCAGTTTTTACAGGTTATCTGTCTTTGTAATCGGGCGAAACGGAGTAAGTCTTGTTTAACCAACCGCCGTTTTCCCTCTTTGGTTCATTATACAAGAGGATTGCATGGACTTTAGTTTTCAATGCATTTTCCAATGACATGACTGTGCGGACTGAATGGCTAAATATGGGATAATTAATAATAATTTACAATAAGTTGGATGAGAGCCACCAAAACCGTTTCCAGTTACAGAATTTTCTTATAATAATAAATTGTTATGTCTTATATTTTTTTCACAGTTGCTCCGTTGCTCCGTTGATTATTAGTTATGACTATATTTTCTGATACATAAAATAACAAGGAAAAAAATCGGGACTGACACAGCCGTTCGGTTTTGACATGGATTTGGTTTTCACAGAATTCGGTTTGGACAGGTTTCACTGTATTTATATGGTTCAATAAGTGACATGTCATACAGAAAGTGCGTTTACAGTACAAATATCAATATAATGCAGCGCAGGTTATTCAATAGTACGAAATGCATGTAACACTTAGTATCAAGGCATAAACATATTTGAACTTAACTTAACCCAGCCTATTATTCAAAATTGTTCAATGCGAGCATTTAACATAAATTAATTAATATAATTTTATTCATAACATGTAGTCCTGAGATCGAAAGGGTGCCAAAAACTGTTAAACAATATTTATGTCAATAATGCAGTCGCACGACGTATTAAATTTAACAGACTCAAATTATACAGGAGCAGCGGTAGTAGGCGTGTGCTAAATAGAACAGACAAAATGACACACCTTCTATTAGACGCCACTGGTTTTAAATTGCTCCAACAGGTAACTGTCATTAATTTGTTTTCAAAGACCAAATACTGTATAGAATTATTTGCTTGGAAAGTCGTACGCTGTGTAACATAGGAAACATGAAAAGACATTCTGCTATTGCAATCGTGCTTTCAATCAAGAACTTTCAAGCAGGCTTCTTATTTGTGCTTGCTAAAAAATATAATGGATTTCCGTGCATAAAACGGCTCGTTTATCTGAATCACAATTGCATAAGCGAGCGTTATTGTGGCACCGAAACATTCACTGATTGCAATTAATCCAGCATTGTTGAAATGATATGCTTGAAACACAATTAAATAAGCATCGTTGAAATGCGGCTGGCTGATGAACAGTCATCAAACATACAAAGGCATTGCTAACTGCAGTTATTTCATAGCATAATTCAAGCATTACAAGTGAAACGGCCAGCTATCCAATCTGCATCTCTTGCATTTTAAGCTATCAACGGTTTTTTTAAATGAATTATTTAATACAATTAGCAATTACATCGCAGTTTTAACATTGAAGAAACGTATGAAGGCATTTCTAATTAATTGCAATTAACATCGTCATTTCCTAATGTAAAATTTATGTCGTAACCTCAGAAAAGTACATATTACATGTATTTACAAAAACTCACCGGCATATGTTTACTGAAAATAATGGGGCAGAAAATCAAGTTGTAGCACTGTTTATTCTTCGCATATTTAATGTAATTACATCAGTGGTAAATTAAAACATTTTGTCAAGAAACTTCCCAATATTGGATAACCAACCAATTAACCGCTTGGTTAGGCTATTCTCGTGGCTTGATTACAATGAGGGTCCCATCAGGTTTCTGTTAAACACACATAGGACAGAATACGTGTAATTATTTTCCGTGACCGTTTAAATAGGTCAGCAAGAAAAGTTTGATTGAATTGTTCGAAATAGTGTAAATATTGCGAAAACATATTGTGTTATTATTGCTTCGGATGGACAGTGGTCACCAGACGAAGGTCGTAACAATGACCTTGCACTGATGATGATTTGCTGAAAGCAAGTTGCGTTCTTTGCTTTGTTGCTACTTAACGATTAGTTGGTGCATGACATGTGTTGATTTTTGATACTTAGCGATTATGTGGTGCACGACATGTGTTTATTGTTGATACTTAGCGATAATGTGGCGCACGACATGTGTTGATTGCTTATACTTAGCGATTATGTGATGCACGACATGTGTTGATTGTTGATTCTTAGCGATTATGTGGCGCATAACATGTGTTGATTGTTGATCCTTAGCGATTGTATAGTGCATGACATGTGTTGATTGTTGATACTAAGCGATTATGTGGCGCACGACATGTGTTGATTGTTGGTACTTAGCGAATGTGTAGTGCATGCCATGTGTTGATTGTCGATACTTAGCGAATGTGTAGTGCACGACATGTGTTGATTGTTGGTACTTAGCGAATGTGTAGTGCATGACACGTGTTGATTGTCGATACTTAGCGATTATGTGTTGCATGACATGTGTTGATTATTGATGCTTAGCAATTGTGTAGTGCATGACATGTGTTGATTGTCGATACTTAGCAATTGTGTAGTGCATGACATGTGTTGATTGTCGATACTTAGCAATTGTGTAGTGCATGACATGTGTTGATTGTCGATACTTAGCAATTGTGTAGTGCATGACATGTGTTGATTGTCGATACTTAGCAATTGTGTAGTGCATGACATGTGTTGATTGTCGATACTTAGCAATTGTGTAGTGCATGACATGTGTTGATTGTCGATACTTAGCAATTGTGTAGTGCATGACATGTGTTGATTGTCGATACTTAGCAATTATGTGTTGCATTAGGTTGTCTACTGACTAATTTGTGAACAGAAGCAACACAACATACTTATTTTTATGATTAAATTGTATACATTCAAGTGGAAAAATTCTCTATCTTGGTTACGTATACTAACGAAAAGTTTCAAAAACCAAAAATTATATTCAATGCAAGAATTAAGTTCAGGGCAATCTGTGTTTATATTTACAACTTCATTCATACTTAAAAGTGCAGGGCAATAAATGTATATCATGTTTAAGATAATATAATGCTTATCACAACGTATTAATCTTAAGTATTAAGTCAAAATTACAAAATTCTTAAAGAAATTATTTTCGCTTTTGTCAATCGTCAAGTGTAAGAATTATACATAATACAAATTCGTTGCATTTCTAAAATTTTTTAACAAACTAAGACAAAAGTCTTAGAATGATTATATTGATAATTGTCCGGTGGGTTTCCCCGTGTCTTCAAAACATTTTCAAATTACAGAATTTTGTACGTAACCTTATATATACGAAACTGAGTAATTGCTATTAACTTACACTACTTTGTTTTTCAACATAACCCAAGTGAGTAAACATACGAAATGCATATGAAAAATTCATATGAAGAAATAATTATTCTGCTTATGATACACACGCATCTTCTGAGCATGTTTGACACTAAAAAGTAGAGTATTTTCGTCGCAAAAACGTACACATTTGGTTATTAAACGGGCATGTTTATTTGCAGATTTTGTTTTTGTCACGGATGACAAAACGAAACTAACATAACCAGGAACACATCCTCTTTCTAGCTGCAGATTCTATGTTCTAAAAAATTTATCAAAGAAAGCTTTCGTGTGCCCGGTTGGAAATGTGTTGTATTTCGTAATTACGAGTAACTAGGTCGTAATTATGAATTACTAAGTCGTAATTATGAGTAACTAAGTCGTTATTGTGAACAATTATGTAGTAATTATGAGTAACTAAATCGTATTTATGAGTAATTAAGCTGTTAGTCTAAGTAAATAAGTAGTAATTGTAAGTTACTTAGTCGTAATTATGAGTAAGTCGTTATTATGAGCTACTAAGTCGTAATTATTAGTAACTAAGTCGTTATTATGAGCTACTAAATCGTAGTTATGAGAAACTTAGTAGTAATTATGAGCTACTATGTCGCAATTATGAGTAACCAAGCCGTAATTGTGAGAAACTAAGTCGAAATTAAGAGTAACTAAGTCGCAATAATATTAGTATTTAAGTCGTAATGTCGCGAAACTGACTCTTAATTATGATATGTAAATTCTTGAATTAGAGTAACTTTGTCAAAATTACGAGATACTTAGTCGTAATTACGAATATCTTAGTAGTAATTACAAGGTAAAATGCTCGCCTTGCACCGGGTAGCTGTCATACCATTCAGCTAAAATATAAATGCGTTTAAGCGCGATATAATTAAATGATTTTGCAAAAATACAAAATCTGAAAATGTGAACAAGTCTCTTTTCAGCGAAGACCCACGCTCAGGTGATTGAGTGACTGCTGAAGCACATGAATTTAAAATAAAGGAACATTGTGGGTTACTAATAGTAATGTCAGACAGGACGGATACTGAAAGTATAAATTCAGATAAATAAACAAGATATATAAATAAAATAAAAGCATATAATAAATTAATTAATAACATAAGTTCAATACTAAATACTTACATAAATAATTATTGAAGAAAATAAATAAATACATATTATCAAGAATTAAAACTGATTTTAGAACATGTAATAATTTTTTCAGAATTGTTAACCTTATGAATAGTTATCAATAGCAGATTGTTTTATTTAAATTCATTCACAAAATGTAGACATGAGATCGAAAGGGCGCCAACATTGTTCAACATTATTTGTGTCAATAAAGCGAGGGTACGACAAATAAAAAGAAATGAACGCGACCTGTTTAATCCGCTTTGCGCCATAATACAATACAATCCATGCACATCTATAAATGCAGTCTACTCATATCCAGAAAAAAAACAGTCTAAAGTTTAAGTTATTTTTGTTTTCTTTGTTATCATCATGATCAAGCATGAAAAGTTATCAACACGTTATTAAAATAAAATCTTGTTTTGTCCACAATTCCACAATGATGCCAAATAGCGTATTTTTGTTAAATACAGATTGAGATGCAACTTTGATGTAAGACTACGGTTAAAAGGCCAATAAACTACAGTAGTTATTGATGTGTATAGTTGTTTGTAATTCAGTTCCATTATATTTTACACAAACAGATAAAGATAGCAATTTGAATGAAATTGAGTAAACATTATCTCAAATAACGGCAATTTAACCTTTTTAACTTTTGTTTCTTTTATGATAAATGTTAGCATTGTCCGATGATAATAAAATTACGAAATGGAATACGTACATATATTGGATGAACACTGCATTGTTAAGGATGAGTTATGTGTCAAATACATTCAATAAAAATTTGCAGGAGGTCGAAGTATTCACGTGCATTTTGCGGTCCACTATTTAAATGGCGCTATTAAAGCGGTCTTCTCACAAATCCGAATAACATTTACATGCACGTGAGACCATGTGATAAGATGAACACTATGAGGTCCCTTGCGGTCCAAAATATAGTAGCATTCATTATAAAAACTAAAAAAGGGAACGCTTAGAAATGCTTATGATGACCGATAATACATTGGCGAGAGTGAGTTTGCAAACGTTGTTCCCCAAACACAAAATAATGCAACGGATGAATATTCGGTGTTCGGTACATTGGATAATACAAAATACGTTGATAATGGAAATGTGTTATCCGTAGAAATATATTCCCCAAGAAATAGAAAATGTATAACTTTTTTCAGTATGTGTTGTCCATCAATTTGAGGTGATGGGTAAGGCGATCAGCAACGAACTCAACGACATTGTTTTATCTGATACAATTATTAAATTTAAACAACGCATTCTTACTAAAGTGCGCCGTCTTTCTTCGCATATGAAGCGTACAAAGTGTACATAGCATATTTAAGGATGTGACTTCAGTCAGAATGTGAAAAATTGGGCGCCCAAAAAGCTGTTCGATATGTTTTGAATTGTATTATAATTTTGCAAATATTCGATGACAAATTAAGAAACCATTTTTAAATATTAAATGGAGGCATTGAAATGATCTATCTAAACCCTGGGTTACTTAATTTATTAGAAAATGTCAACGAACTGTTTCGGCTCACTCTGTTCGTTCTGAACAGCAACCTGTACTGTTCCTGATCCTAGATCTTTCAGCCATATCTGTATTACATCTCCACAATGAATGTAACAATGACCTAACCTTGTCTCCTCAGAAAGGCAAGAGTCTATAGTATATAGCTACTGATACTAGTGCTGCACCAACACAGTAATACATCGTAAACTGTACATATGTTTAAATCAATGAGACTATGCTGTAAACAAGCGCAAATTAAAAGTATATTAACAAAATGTAAACGTTTTTATGAACTTACTTATAAAAATATTTAGTACAAATGTGTTTTCTTGCGCTACACAATGCAGAAATGATTTGCTATGATATGAATGTATTTTGCTATCGAGCGTTTAAGCAAGTGCATTTTACGGAACAATTTCTTCGAATTTCCGGAACTTTTTTTCAAAACATAAGGCTCCGCCTCTCCCATAAGGCTCTCCCATAATTTGTTGCAGAATAACTCATGGTTGATTTCCTTCTTTATTTATGGAAAACTAGACTCGTACCGTGTTAGAAGGTTTCATCGATTACCATTTTAGTCATCAATGTAAATAAATACGTAGTGGGTTTCTAAATAAACAATCATTGATGATTCCCAACAACTTTACCTCATTTTATTTCGGCCTTTAATCACAAGAATTAATGTATTTAAATTTCGACAAATTTCATTATCACCAAAGGAGTCGATTACTTCATTTGGCTACAAATTGTCACGATTTCAGCTATGCGTGACAATTAAATCTATTTGGTAGGTAATTAAACTATTCGCAAAGCCAACACTTTTCAAGTATGCGTTAATATGGTATTACATTCACTGTTGCTATTTGGAATTTATATTCAGACAATATGTCACCAAACAAACCAGACTGAATTATATTTGCGTAATGGAACAAATTTGTACCCAAAGGGTTTAACATGTGCGTCCTTTTCACTATTTTAATGTGTTATTTGTTCATATATCATTCAAACATTAAAGGGACTATGTCTACGAGAAGGTGATTTCCTTCAGCAATTTTAATGTAATTATGTTGTAGAAATACAATAAGAGATTTTTTATAACAAAAATCAAATATACTTCAAAAAGAAAACTCAGAGCGTTAACAAACTCGCGACGACTGAGTCCTCAAAACAAATGACAACGCTAGTAAACTGCGTTATTCAGACTTATGAAAAATACGTGTGCATACTATGGTCATCTAAGATACTCACGCGTCTGTCGTCAAAGTATAGTGATCTTTTTTCTAAGAATGCATAAATCCTATTTCCAATTATAATTACATTATTAACCTTTTTATTTTATGCCAATATTAATATTTAAATTTCAGATTTTTCACTGCATTTGCCCCCGGTATCTCGTTTGTAAAAACATTAATTTGTATATCTTTGGAAACAATCACTGTGGCAACATTTAATTAGTACTCTTTGAACATGCGTGTTAAAATAATGAACGAGTTAGTTCTGTATTTGATTATGAGCCCGATACTTATGCGTTAGTGCACAATACACCAGGTAGAGACAGAACCACATCAAAGCACATTGAAATATAATACCAACCTGTGCACAGAGATTTGGCTGTTTCCTAGCATAGTTCGAAGCAAACCCCTGCCTGCACCAACATCCTCGTGACCATAGTTAGATTACATTGTGTATATAAAAATGGTGGGCAAATAGTAGCAAACTAACTGGGCATCATTCAATCCATAGTACATGTATGTTCTGTTTACAGTCTTAATTATCCCAATTTTTTTTTTATTCCAACTCCCCAAAACATATATATCTGGACCAAAAAGCAATATTACTGAGACAGGTTTATATAATATTAAAAAAAAATAGTGATTTATTCACAACCAAGGGGAAGTAACCGCAGCAACGTGCATGTGAAATCTCAACACTTATGATGCAAGGGAGATAATCTATATTTCGCTACTGTTGCATTATGCTACCTGCAAGATTTTTAGTAAAAATATGCGGCGATGGTGAAAATAAAAAAACAGAGTTGACTGTGACAGTTACCAAAATGTCACAACAGGCAAACGAGGTCTTCGAACTGATCGCATATTCCTTTAATGAAATTGACATTTAAACTCCAAAATCCATTAAATTTGACAGAATCATTAGTGTTTGATACTCAAATGCAATAAGTCACGTGATAATGTTTTTTTCATTTTGAGAAAATCTCGACCGCCAAAAGCAGCCTTGTTTAGGTTAATTTTTTTTAAATAAAATTATATATGTTGTTGCAAATTACGGTAATTGAATTTTGTCTAAAATTGTGTTAAGTAAAATATCGAATTGCCTTATTGGTAAATTATAATTTTGCGAGAATAAACAACGAAGGTTATCAAAAGCCAAGAAACGAACGACGTATACAAAAGAAATGCTGTTTATAATCCTTTACAATCACTAGAACAATAGTCTCGTGTATGTTGGATATTCATTTTTGATTATTTGTAGTTTATCCATATCGCATTGTCATATCGATAGATAATAGTTGTACTGAAATTAAAAGCCCCTATCAACAAAGTGTCTTTGATATCTTGTCATATCCAGTGGACAGGTGCGTCCACTAACTTTTAATTCATTCAATAAGTATCTTACGAACAGAACACGGAATATGTGTGTACAAATGGACTTAAATATCATCAAAATACACTAGTTTGACGATTGGTATACTGCGTGTATTTACATAGAATTGCATTGATTGAACATAACTTAGACATACATATGCGAATGGTGAAATAAGCATAATAGATTGAAAGTGAGTTGGATCTTTAGTTATAGATGTGGGCATTACAAACATTGCTATGCAGACAGTTAGGCCCAGGACGAAATGGTATTTTGTATAATTTAAAATATCAAACATAAAACAACAGTTAACTATGCAAGTTTCATTGGTTGATGATTTAAACCGAACAATGGACAAACTAACGTAATGAGTGTGACACATATCTGATCAGAGGGCGAGGCAGAAAAAACAAGATTACAGAGATATTGGAAAGAAGTAGTCCATTCGCTATTAGAATCCTCTACAGTGTTTAGCAACAATGGTATCGTACAAAAGATTCCACTTCCTCCCAATGGTGCTGTTGTTTCTACGTCACGTGATAGGCAGAGAGCCTGGAAGTGGTACGTTGAATTACATCTGCATTTGAAAGAGGTGCGAGATGAATATAACACATTTAGAAGTTATCACAAATATGAATAAAGTTAGAGTGTATCAAGAAATATTCTCTAGTAGCACATAGTTACAACTCTTTTATCAGTTTGAATATCATATTAATTATATATCAAAATCATCACTTCTTATATGAAGAAAAAAATATTGTACTACTATTTCTACTTCTATTTTCGTGATTAAACTTCTATGACAAGTTTCATACATTGCATTTGTATCTTAATATAAGCATAAGAATATACATCGTATTCAAAAACACTTGATTGACCGAGATTTGATTGACATTATTTCATTATATTCAGACAAACATAAATTATTTAATTTCGAACTCTTATTCGTGTAAATGAATAAACGACACACTCATAAATGAAAGGTATGGCTAGGCGAGCACATGTAATGTATCGTTTAAAGTACAAATTACAAAATAACAGTAACAGGCCCACTCAAACTCCATCAATTCATACAACCTGCATATTCAAAAATACAACAACCGAGTTACATTTCCAAAACCAATTGAGAATTTCCGTTAATGCATACAGTTATAAAACGTTCGCAAATGTATCTCCAATTTTTGTTAATTGTCCAATATCCCCCAATACAGAGAGGTGTGCATATTACTTCACGGACACCCGTACGTGGATCAGAAATAATAAACGATTCGGGTAACTGCGAGCGGGATACGCAACCTCAACTGGGCATGTTATTACTTTCTCTTACATTTATGCCAGGAGGACGTACGAGGACCCATGGCTCTAGATCAGTATTAAGGTGCCTTCATCACCTCCCGAATCACCTAAACAAATACGTAAATAAAGGAACAAAAATTGCAGCAAAACTAAACTACCGAAAACGAAATCCAAGATAACAAATGAAAACTATTAAAATGCGACAAATATAAAATATCAAATGAAACTGTATGCACTTATAAATGTCAATGTCAACCCTTCGAATATAAATTTCGACTATTCAATGGCAAAACACCTGCATATATTTACATATATAACAGAAATAACGAAATCGAATAAACAACTCTTAAACAAATGACTGCACGCAGGCATCACAGCCATTCCACTTCCTCTCCGAACAACCAGCGATTACAAAACATCATCTTTTATATACAGACACTACTAATAGGGCGGGTAAGTGGGTAAAGCGTGTGCTCACTAGCTTGCCTGAAGCTCGAATGATTTGAAATAGTATTTCAACTATGCACGATATTTATGTGCATGCATTCCCATTCGTCAACTTAAAATAGACATATAAAACAAATTTTATTTTATCTCGTTAGTCAGCATAAAATAGACTACTAAAACAGGTTTATCAAGTCATTGCCACAAATCGATGAATAATCGAACGATACTAAACATATATGTGTTTAGCCATTCAGAAAGCTAGGCCATTCGTATACTTTCAATGGTGTTTTTTGGAGTTTAACCTTGGTACAATCGTTGTTATAAATTCCATAGCGTACTGTCAATTTTCATTCCTTGATTGTACTTATTTCTCATCTTACTCTAACTCTTCAATGATTTTAGACACCTCCCTGATTTACTTTGCCTCCTTCGAGAACCGGATGCTCCCCGGCGGCTCTCACAGACTCTCCTCCCCTCTCAACATAAGTCTGGACTACTGCGCGGACATCTGCCGCCTATCCGCCATGTTGGCCTCCAACAGCTTCCTATCGATGCTCGAGCTCGACTTCCGGCAATTGCTGCGCGAGGACGCTGACGTCATCAACGGCACGTCGGTGTGCCGAGGGTTTATGTACATACGTAGCTTGTCCATTTGTATACACGTGAAAGGACTCGTGGGTGTACGCTGGGATGTTTTCGCGGACTTGAAGCAGGCGCAAGGAACAACTTACTACGAACACAGTAAAGGTGAGCATTGTTTGAGCGTTAAACATACGTTTTAAGAGGTTCCAATTCATATTCTAGTTTCAGTGTTTATGGCAATCATAATAAACTTATGTATATTTCGCCAGTGTTAATTAACTATTTATTAACAAAAATAACATTTTATTTAAGTATATGTGTCAGTTGAGTTAACCATTTCTCAATATAAATGCAAGTCAATCATTGATGTGAAAATGATTTACAAAACGCCAGTATCCACCATTTTCAGACTTCAACAACTTGTTTGACTCATTCGATAACCTCTTTCTGAGCGATAAAGACGCGTACCAGCGCGTGATAAGTAACGTTACCTTGGACGAATGCGCGGGTGCCTGCACGCTTTCCACGGGCGCCACGTGTAACTCGTTCGCCTACAACAAGAACATGAGCACGTGCGGATTGAGTAGAAGTATTGCCTTCAACAGTAGTCAGTTGAAGCGTGTAGAGGCGTATAGCTATTTCCAATACAGTGGAAGTAAGTTAAACAGTCTTGACACTATTTGTACTTAGATATTATTATTTCCACTAATCACCAATATTGTTAATTTATGTTAACATGTCTATGGGATTTGTAAGTCTTCAACTTCTTTATGTTTCCATTTACATATTATTAAAGTTTAAAGATGAAAAACACTGGTAAGTTTAAATCAAATGTTATTTAAGTTTTTGTCGGGCTTGCGCAGTAGTGTATATGGAACACTGTTTTTTCCTCGACGTAACTCATAGATCAAATCCATATACTCTGCATCATTATTCAACATATAAAGACCATACATAACAATAGCTCATTATGTACCATGCTATACTATTTGTTTTTGTTCCAGATTGGCCATGTAATGTGACGCTAAATTATAAGTATGGTCCGAGAGTGATTGCTTCGCAGAACTACCCGTATGTATTCAATGCGAAAAGCATAACCTGTCATTTAACCATCGTAGCCCCGCCTACCCAACATGTCGTTTTGCACGTTCAAAAGTTTTTCATAACCAGCTCTGAATGTAATCCGGAAATGAATAGTGTGTTGATTTATGAAACGAAAGATGCAAATGCAACGGAAGCTGGAATAAAGCAAAAAAAGGAAATCGGGAGACTATGTAGTGAAGATCACATTTCCGACAACACAGTGTACACGTCAACCGAGAGTCGTGTGCACGTTATAATTCGTCAAAACCTCAATGATATGGCAACGAGGATTATGTTTGACTTTGGTAAGTGCACACATACATGTAAATCGTCTGTTTTTCACTGTGTGTAAATATAATATCATAGCAGGTGAGGGAAAGGTTTGTGTACATAGTATACTAGTTAGTGTGATTGCAACATATTTTAGTCACTGTCTGGGCATAATAAGCCTGTCATTGATTATGCGTCCAATACGTGGTGTTCATTATAGCTTTGCTGACTCCAATTGCATCGCTTTTGGTGTATCTTTAAAATGACAAGTAACCATTCCTAACGTTTTGTGTATTTTTTTGTTTTAGCAAACACTTCGGCATGTCCAGATAACCCGTGTATGAACGGTGGATCCTGCCATGAACACAGCGACGGTTCTTATCGGTGTGATTGCAATGCGGGGTTCACTGGCGCCAGATGTCAGTCAAGACTACACGTGTGTGACTCTAATCCCTGTCTGTTTGGCGGTCGGTGTTTGGCTACAGAGGACTCGTTCACCTGTCTGTGTCCTCAAGGTCTGTCTGGACAGATCTGTGATAATTTCGTCGGGGGCTGTTACAGTGGTCCATGTTTTAACAATGGGAGTTGTACACCAGTAATTTCAGGCTATACGTGTTCATGTCAGAAAGGATTTACTGGTCGACGCTGTGAGTATGACATTAATGAATGCTTTAGCAGCCCTTGCGTATATGGAAAGTGTATCGACCAAGTCAACGGTTATAAGTGTGAATGCGAAGAAGCATTTGCTGGAAGGAATTGTGATAGGGACAAGAATGTATCGCACTGTGACACATTCAACTGCAGATTTGGCACATGCGCAGTGAACGCTACTGGATCCTATTGTCAGTGCTTTCCGGGATTTGAGGGTGAAATATGCAATAAAAATATAGACGACTGTGAAGACAACCCTTGCGCCCATGGTGTTTGTATTGACCACGTGAACTCGTTTGAATGTCAGTGCTCGCGTGGATTTGTCGGCAAGCATTGTGACATCCCTAGCGACGACCCGTGTCGATATGTTCCTTGTAATCGTGGATATTGTTCATTCCAAAACGGCAGCTTTGAATGCCTTTGTGAGGCTGGTTTCACTGGAAAACAGTGTGAAACGCGGTTGACAAACTGTGACGACATGTGCAAGAACGGCTTCTGTTTGGACAGGTTCGAACGGGATCCCATTTGTTTCTGTTTTGAGGGATTCATGGGACAATACTGCGACATACCTTGTGAACATGGAAAGTGTCCATCTCATCATGAGATGAATAATTCATTTTACAATCACATGTACTCTACTGATTTTGCTGGAGTTACACAACACTACACTGTTACAAAAGTTAGCAACCCGATCGAGTCCACCCCAGATCCACTACCGCTACAGCCAACATTGTCAGTTGACGAAATAACACTAACAAGTTTGTTAAAATCACAGCTTGAAATGAACACCGCAAATGCATCAACCCGTACACAAATACCGTTATTCTCTAGTCGAACTCATTCGTCTGAAAGCGAAGCTAAAGTGATTTTAGAATCATCTCTAGCACATCTACAAGAAAAGCCGAGTACAACAGTATTACGTTTCAGCCAGAGCATACAGATTTTACATATAGATAGTATTCACAATGTATACACTAAAGAAAGTCAATATTCCGAAGAAAAAACACACTCCCAATCCAGTATAAATTTGGAATTGCATTCAACGGTTTCACCAACACAGACTATGGTTTTGCAAACGCACGAAAACGAACCTTTATCAAAGACAGATCTACCAATGCCCACCATTGAAAGACCCATCAGTACCTACACCTTGTATAGTTCGACTGGGCCGGAAAATGCGCACACCAAAGAAGAAACAATCCTAACGACACCTTACAGCTCTATAGAAACAGCTACATGGATCTCACCGACTCGCGTGAAAGGTACGGTCGCTCCACAAACAGACTATAATCAGGTGGTGGTATCCAGTAATATGTTGTGTAATAATGATAGTAGGCATAGGACTAGCCTCTCGACAAATCCAACTTCTTTTGAATATTTTTCGGATAAGATTCAGCAACAGATAATTCAGTCGTCTTTGTCTGATTTCAAAACGAATTTATTGGTGTTCGAAACGGCTACACCAACACCCGTCTATGTTATACCTGAGAGTAGTTCAAAAGATATCCCGATATTGTATTCTTCTTATATCATTCACGTCACGGATTCCAACTATACGAAAGTTGCTACCAGCGAGACAGACATACATTATACGGAATATAAAACAACCGTTGTATTACAAACGGCAACAGCTGACTCTGGACCAGCATTAACACAAGAAACTGACCAAGGTACGTTTGATCTACACGCTTTTACACATAGTGCAACGTCTACAAAAGATTTGAAAGAGACAAAAACTGTGCTTTATCAATATTATTTCAGCGATGATTTCGAAATGCACGGAAACGGGCCACATAGTATTTCCAACGTTAATATCCACGGTGACAGCAAAACGACAATGCAAACGCATGGCTTAATTTCATTTAGTAAATCGCATCCATTATCAAATTCGTTACCACAGGTGACTTTTAACAGAGAAGACAGTGTTCAAACTTCCAGTCCAAAAGCTGAGTCTTCTGTTCACATACTCAAAACTTCTACGCACATTCAGACAGGAACGCCAAATGTTGAATCACAATTTGAACAGTTAATATCGTCAATGAATCCTTTAATTGTGTCAGAAATAGATCTTGTCATGTTTTCAAGGTCTCTGTCGCACATACCATTCCAAGGTGAGATTTTGTTGTCTGCAAATATTCTAGCAAGTCATTCGTCTTCGGCTGTTCCGGCAATGTCGTCTGCAATTCCTAAAGTGTCAGAAGTTATTTCATCGTCTTCAAGTCTTCAGCTGCTAAATACCCTAGTCATATCGTCTACGGATAATTTATCGCCACGTGATCTTGAGACACCTGACACTTGGAAAATCCCATATACAAATGCAGTGAATAAACTGGATGAAACAAGTTACACTAATTCAAATAAAAATCATTTAACACTAACTAGCCAAATTGTTCATACATTATCATTATCCGAAATGCATACTACATCTAGTACGGGGACGATTCCAGAGCCTGGTGCTGAACTTCCGGTTGGAATTCCTATTCAGCAGACTGGTTCCTTGTTATTCCATACAAAATCAATAATAACATATCAAAACATGAAATCAGCCTCAACACCATTTAAAGAGAAAATGGATAGCTATAACACAGCAAATGACACGTATAATACCCAAATCAAATCTTCAGTCGAACATGTTTTCGCGACTAACGTTCCAGAAAGTGTAAATCCTTCAGAATCCATTGAAATACAGCAAACGTTGAAAAGTTTCGACTTCACTGCAAAACCAGCTTTAGAGATGATAGTATCATCAAAGCATGAGTATTCAGTTGCTAACAAACAATTTGACACAAAAGTAAGCAATTTTATTGAAAGAACGGAAAGTGTTTCGCATTCACAGACGGTGCCTATTTATAGATCAGATTTGCGACCATCAAGTTCAATCCTCTTTTCGGATGAAACAACAGAATGGACGGACATGCTTTCGCATAGAATGTCTAGCAAATGTTCTACTTTGGATCGTATACATTCCTACCATACCATCAATCTGAACCTAAATTTAGCTGAATCGAGCAAAACCCTAACTTCCGCTCGAATTAAAGACAGTCACACTTTCTTTCAAAGTGAGATTACAACTACAGTTTTACTAAAACCAACAACCGCTCAGTTAGTAACGATTTCCATAAAAACTAAATCGGCTGCTGAAATAACTGCGAAACTAAATGCATTCCCAAACACATATTCAAGCGATGTGTATGAAACCAAACGAAGCAGTTACGAACCACATCTTATTGAAACAAGTAGTTTGGGTACACGTGTAACAATATCTATTCTTGACCCGTACGAAGGAATAAGTCATGCGATCGAGCCCTTAGTTACCACAACGAAAATACTGGATAACAACTACAATAGTGGTGGAAGCACTGGCATTAATGGTCAAATAACAACTGCCATGCCAACAGAAACATCACAGGTGTTAAAACAAATGCCACATCCTATAGAAAATGGAAATATTAAACACACAATTAGACCCACTAACATAAGTGACAGTGAAGCTGGAATGGCGGGTAAGTTTGAAATCGGCCAATTTACAATGTGCATCAGATTTCGTATTTGTTGTTGAAAGTATCGTTTAATTTTAAATAAAAATACACGTAGTACAAGTCTGAATGAATCACCCATGTTGTCTTACAAAACGTCTTTCTCCAAATCATTGTTTTAATTATACGGAAAGATCGAAATAAACCTCTTGAACGGTATATTTCTATAATACCTGTATATAACAAACATTCACGTTTGTTGTGTATAAATTAGCCATTGAAAACATACATCTGTGGATGGAAAAAAAAACCTGGTAAACCGGATGGCCTTCAAAGGATGATGATTATAATAAATTGTATAATTATTCTTTCAGTATGAAACAATGATAGTTTTATTATTTAGTAGTAAAATTATTATGACAGGTAATTTAGTAGTTATTATACAAGGATAATATTTATTCGGAATAAACAAATGTGTTCACTTTTTCCATTGGTACAGATACACGGGAGGACATGGCGGACATTGTCACCATCGAGTCTGCCCTGTTGGGGGCGCTGTTCTTAGTCTTCGCGATAGTGGTCGTAGGAGGAGCATGTGTCATGTACAGGAGAAGACACAGGTAGTGAACGAAGAAACTAGTAAATATTTGATGTGCCATTTGTTTCTTTAGTACAATAAACTGGCAGTGACTATCAGTGATTCTGGCCTGACTACAGTAAACCATATGGTAGCGTCAACTCGTTTTGTGTTAATAAAATAAAATTCAACTCCATGCTTTGCATTTACCCTAGTTGTAATTATATTTGTGGTTCTTGTCTGTGTTATATACTGTTGTATTGGATGGTAAGTCTTTCAAGCGTGCGTGAACCATTTACTATGAACGAATAAGTATGATTTAAGACGGTGATGTTATAGTGTGAGCCAGTCTGAAAATTTGCACAATTTATTACCACGTAATTAATTTATTAATCTGTTTTAAAAACGATCACGTAGCATTGCAATATTCTCTCTATTGACAATGAACTAAACTATGTTCATTGCAAAAGCGCAAAACTTACCAAATGTTGCTATATGCGCACAGCTTTATTTTATTCGGCGGTAAGTGACATTCGGATATAGTGACATCTCGGATACGTTGTTTCAGAGGGGCGGTTTACCTCGGGTCCCAGGAGCCTCCTGTGTGGAACAACACCGTCAGCGTTCCAGGCAAGAAGGACGAGACAACGCTGAAGAAGAGATACTCGTCCCGAGACATACACATCGACTTCATGCAGGGGTAGAGAATGTTGTTTC
This sequence comes from Congeria kusceri, assembly GCA_027627225.1. Taxonomy (NCBI): domain Eukaryota; kingdom Metazoa; phylum Mollusca; class Bivalvia; order Myida; family Dreissenidae; genus Congeria; species Congeria kusceri. The sequence goes on along the minus strand of CM051028.1, from coordinate 30,545,173 downwards.
ATGCTTTGCTGTTCAAATTGTCGACATTGTTATGAGTATTATTTTTGGTATGTAAATCAATATAACTATTACAGACATTTTAATATAGTAACAAATAAGTTAGTTTCCTAAGTGATGAATGATTTATTTAGGGCACCGGCTACGCTATCTTGGGAGCTAAACTTATGCCTTTTTTTTATAGGAAGTAGTGAATATGTTCCAACGATATTGTTAGTACTGTGAATAAGATAAATATGACAATTATCACATACATAACATATTTCGGTTATACAATGAAGTCATCGAACGTCAGGTGCATATTTATTTCAGGAAGCTTGTAACCCCGGCGGCCGTTGCCAATGGTTACTACCGACGTGGTTACAGCGATCTTTCACCTGACGACGACGCCGATGACGAGTCTTCAGCCTCGAAAAGGTAAATGTATACCTAGTGCAGACATGAAACTAACTTCAGTTGCAAAGTTTGTGTAGTATAAACCTGAATCAAACATTTTCTAGTGCAGATATAATTATGTTGGTAAATTTCTGTCATATATTGTTTATCTTATAACTACATATCAGCCGTGATTTCGTTTTGAAACAATATAAATATTAATTTAATTGTATTCAGGAAAAAAGCGATCTTCACGAAAAAATCTTACCCGATTGTAATTACATAATTTATAAGTGTATTCACCTTTGTTGAACACGTCTGATTTGTCTATTAAGTAGGACAAAAGGAGCTTAGGCTGTTACGCAAATAATTTGAATAAAACTGTATATGAATCTTAGTTCAAGCACCGGGTTCAGTTCCGTGGTGATGCCAGTGATCAAGATCGGGAAGCCTGTCTCTGGACAGATCGTCAGCAATGGGTTGTCACACGCTTATCGAAGGCAGGAGGACATACGGTGGGTTGCAATGATAACGTGGGTGTCTTTATTGATAAATATATGAGATCTTGATGACAAACGCGTATGCGTCTTTATTTATTTATATACGAGGGTCTAACACAAGTTTGGAGCTTGATAAACTTCTTTTTCGGTTCGCTATGTTGATAATCCCTCAAAGAGTCTCTACATGCAAAAAACATTATTTATAAGCACAAGCATTCATAAACATTTCCCGTGATTTCAATATACACGTGTTTCCGAATATTCCAATGAGGTTCAGAGTAAGGTGAGTGTGTACATTACAGTATTTTTGTAACACGTATGAGTTACAAGCGTGATAAAATATTAAAAGCAAACTTCTTTAAAACATGCAATCTAACCAATGAGTATAAATAGTATACAGCCGGGCCGGCTAGCTCACTTGGTAGAGCGCTGGACTACAAATCCGAGGATCGCGGGTTCGATTCCCAGCCCGGCCACATAACTTGTGTAGGGATTGGTCATGAAATTATTTCTACGACCATTCTCCCTACCTCTGATTCAAGTAGGGCAGTTGTCAGTTACTGGCATAAGTATGTGCACTCAGTACTGGTTAACCAGCTTACCCAGGAAAAGTTTGAGTAGGTTAACTGACCGCCGTTATATGACTGAAATACTGTTGAATACGGCGAAAAATCCAAAACAAACAAACAAACAAAATAAATAGTATACACGTTGTTGTTAGTGTAGCTCTGGCGGAAAAAAAAGCTAACATATGTTTCAGTAGTGAGCGGTTCTTAACTACTCCTGTAATAAAAATACAGAAACCGGTTCCGGGCCAAATCGTCTCTAATGGAGCGACGACCCCTGAAAGCAAATACCGGAAACAGCGTCCGAGGTGGGTTGCCACATTGCATATAAGTGAAATAATTTCCTCATGTGTGTAGATAATAGCCACACATGTAAAGGATCGTGGAAAAGCAAAGTTTTTAAAAATTATAATTAATGTAAAACGCCATTTTGGAGTATTGTTAACAATAATGACTTCCATAAGGCCAAAACAAAATAAATGGTTGGTTTCCGCTTACATCTCCAAAAAATCTAGGAGGGGAAGTTAAATATAACTTTTTTGTTCTGTATCTTAACTATAAATAAGGTCATAGAAAAAGAGATTTCTGGGAATAAAACTTATAATATAGCAAAAACTGCTCTTGTTCATGATTTATAGGCAACAAAACTTAACGGGTCAGCGGAAAAAGAAATTAGGATGGGGGGGGGGGGGGGGGTCGCGTAGGCGGAAACCAACAACTTTTTAACGCCTAATGATGACCATAATAAGAAAAAAAAGTTATCATTGCTGTTGTTGTTGTTGTTGTTGTTGTAGAATGTTATATATTTCAGATCTAGACCCGCTGTTTACTCCAAACCAAACCGGCGAGTCCGGTCAGACGACTCCAGTGAACAGTTGTCGTCTTGGCAAGAGTATTTACTTATATCTCGAAATTGTAGCCGTAACACACGACGTCAAATAAATTTGAGGCGTGTCGCGGGAAAACTGGGCTTAATGCATGTGCGTTAAGTGTCGTCCCGGATTAGCCTGTCCAGTCCGCACGGGCTTATCCAGGACGGCACTTTCCGCTTACAGTGGATTTATGTTAAGAAGAGACTTCCTTGAAACAGAAAATACCATAAAAGCGGAGTGTCGTCCTGGATTAGCTTTGCGGACTACAGAGGCTCATCCAGGATGACAGTTAACGCAGATGCATTAAGTCCGGGTTTCCCACGACACGCCTTATTTTCTACTAGTGTTACTGGCAATTCACATGCTTATACATTGTATGATATTAATTAGTTGTGTTCCGGGCTACGAAGACGATATCTAGGAACTGTCCGTACTTGTCTGAGCTTTTCTGTGGACTATCAAGTATTTCGAATTGCATAATCATAGCATACAATGTACTGTTCAGCCAATGTATATATACTTTACAGCGAAGTGTTCCCAAACTTTTTCGGTTAAGACGAACACTTATGTCCATGTTGACATAGAAAAATACTAAAATAACGCCTATGAAATGTACACACATCTTGATCTAATTTAAAATTTGTATCGGGAAAAAAAGAAACGTAGTCACCCTGCAATCGAACACAATTTGCAACAATACATATTCGTGACGCATTCTCACACAGAGTGGAAATTTTTTTATTATAGATGAAGCGTGTCGTGGGAAACCCGGTTAAACAAAATGCATTGGCGCCAAGTGTCGTCCTGCATCAACCTGTGCAGTCCGCACAGGCTAATCCAGTATTGCACTTTCCGCTTTTATGGTATTTTCTGTTTTGAGGAAAGCTTTTCTAAGCATAAATCCACTGTAGGCGGAAAGTGCCGTCCTGTATTAGCATGTACGGACTGTACAGACTGATCCGGGACGACACTTTACGCACATGCATTAAACCCGGGTTTCCCACGACAAGCCTCAATTATATTATCGTTTCTTTTGCAGGGATTGTATATACTCGGTACCGTACCGTAAACGTCAACCAGACGTGTCGACGGACAATGAGTCACAAACGTAAGAATGTTTAAATATACACGTAATTCAAGATCCAAATGATCTCATGTTTCAAGTAGTATAATTAAGAAATAATTTTCGATTTATCGTTTTTATCGACCCGTAAACAACGCCCTCGTGGTTTAATTCCTACGCATCAGAACGACAAAGAGTTGTCTATTGGCCGATAAACAACGATAATGCGAAAATTGTTTCGATTCTAACATGATCTAACAAATATTTTTGCAATTGTAATGAAAACTACATTTTATTATGCTGCGCTCAGAATCGGGACTAATGTTTGCGTTGTTTATTGGGTACAACGATAATTGTGTTCTTTGCCTACAGAAAATACAGCGAGTACCATGTTAGACTTCAGCCCACAAAGGATTAACTGCAGGATCAAGATCAATCTTAGCCGATCTTGATCTTCCAGCTCAACTCAGCTGAATCTGAAAAATATTTTAAATAACTTTTGTTCTAGATTAAATAAACAAACATTTGTGTTACAGTTTGATTAGAATCTTTGTATCAGATAGAAACATACGCTAAGAGGACTTCATAATCATGTATAATATACATTTGATCAACAATTAATATTGATCCAGATTTTTAGTGAACGCCATTTTTGAGCCTGATCCTAAAATATCTGGCTAAAGTTTATCTTAAACCTGAAAATCAGGCTTAACTTGTTTTGTGAACACGGGGCCTGAAATAAAAGAGACGCAATTTATTACTGTTGTTCACCGTTAAATATTGTTTAAGAACATAACTAAAATAGAGCTTAAACCATTTTAGTTAAACTTGCAATCAAAATGTATTCAAGTGCCTATACGTAATTATCATATTCTGAAAACACAACAATGTTACCAGAATAAAAAAACTCTAACATATATTACAATGTTTCTTCAATTTATTATTTTATTTTCTGTTATTTTAATTCTTCAGACATTATGACGTCATAGAAACCCCAGTCGTTATGATCTCGAAACCAGTGCCCGGTCAACTGGTCACGTGGGATTCTCGTAACCTAGCGCCACCAAGACCGGGGTCAGAGGTTTTACATGCGGGTAAAGGGAAACAACTCAATGTAGGGAGACACGACACCGGTCACAATTGTAATGGCAACGACCAACTAATTGATCAACGAAGTCTCGGAGATAACAGGTATACTAAGAGAGTTATGTCCATGCTCATGTATATAACTTTATATATATAAAAAATACTTTATGTGGGGTTTTTTTCAAATCGCTAACACGACAAATGAATTGATTTAATGTTCTATTCCATTTCTGAAATAACTGTTATATTTTAGCGACACTAATTCTCAGTCATGAAATTTGTTCAAAAATCATAATATAAATCAAGATTCTGCTAAATATATGTTGTTATAGTTTAGCCATGTTCTACATAAATACATTGACGTATATTCAGTCCCAATGAAACTCTTCCTCCCGCGCATTCTGCCGCACAAATGCCGCCAAATGCTGCACACAGCACGTGCGCCCCCAACCCGTTCTTGAAGCAACGAGACGGGTCGGTCGGCCTGCGACTCTCAAATACGTACCACAGGTATTGGTGACCGATATTTACTGTCAACCACTTATATTAGACGTAAAAAAAAATATGTTCGTTTCAGGTTACCCGACCTACCCTAAAAAATGCCCCGACCCTAGAACATTTTATTGGGCTTGTCTGATATTGTTTTGTTGTTTTATTTACTTATTTCAACTAATTAAATTTTGTTGTTTTTTTTTTTTTTATAAATAAGAGTTTTGTTTTGATAACATCCACTTATAAACAATGTTAAGGATATTATTGATCCGTTAGGAACATTTATTCAGTTTTAGAATCTTCAAGTTGACCATTTACCAATAAAAAAAAATGAATAAAATCCCTACAATAAATTTAAACTTCAATGAAATTTTGTTTGGCATCCGATATTCATTTTCTTTTTTTTCTTTAAAAAAGTATAATATATACACTTTTTTCTTTTCCCATAGACAAAACACTGACACAGTAAATAGTCCCATGGCAGGTATTAATGATATATAACTATGCTTTATGTTTCATGTCAGATGGAGCGAAGCAGATCTGGACGATTTGCTGGATCAGATGATGGACAGCGAGAACTACAATCCTTACTCCCGGTCCAGAGACACGTGAGTTTAACGTATAAATAATCACCAACATCATCATCTTCGCCGTCGTTGTCGTCGTCATCATCATCTTCATCACCATCAACATCATCATCATCGCCATCATCGTCGTCGTCGTCATCATCATCATCATCGCCATCATCATCATCGTCGCCTTCATCGTCATCACGATCATCGTCATGATCATCATCAACATCATCATCATAATCATCATCATTATAAATCATAATCATCATCATCATCATCGTCATCATCACCATCACCATCATCATGATCATCGTCATCATCATGATGATCATCATCATCATCACCGTCATCATCATTATTAATCATCATCATTATTAACCCCATCATCATCATCATTGAACTTTATAGTAAATATATATAATGAATATTGCATTTCAACAGTTTAAAACTTTAAATAAAAAAAAATATAGTACTTCATAAATCTTTGTATTTTACGTACATTCTGTTAGATAAGCCGCAATATTTTGTTGTTTATTTTTATGTTTTGTCTAATACTTTCCGTAAATGAATCATTTCCACGGAGTTTATGCGTTATATGTGTTGTATTATGAATGTTTAACGCATTATAATTCATTTTATGTATGTTTGCTACAGGAACGCTGTCCACGTGATCAGCGGGGTTGAATATGGGAAAAGTGAAGCCTAGAAAACTCGCCTCGAGAAATGTCACGTGGATTATGTTCCACGTGTCTTTGGGGAAAACATTGACATTCTTTAATAATTGTTTGTATATAAAAAAAAAATATTGTAAGGAAAAGTTCCTTATTTGACATTTGTACCACTCGTGGAAATATGTGACATTGTGAATTTTTCAACATAATAAACATTCGTAACACACGGACAGAAAATACCTGGATAGTCTACAGATGAATCACGTTGAATCAACCAGAAATCTCCATCGTAGCTCCTTTGTTTAGTGAATATCGTAATTTGTTATTTTGTCACTGTGTTTTGTCAAATACTGAATTTGGTTCGCTTGATTAGAATGTTTATGTTTCATAGGTTAAACTCAACTCTTAAACTTGATGTTCTTATAGGGAACAAATCTGTGTATATAATTATGTTTGTTCAGACTACGTATTGTTACTTTGAACGATAACATTTAAAACGCTTGGAAATATTTGCGTCTTTGAAAATGGCCGCCATGTACAAGATCACGCGATAACTATTTTTGTGTATAAACTATATCTCGGCGTTTGATGAATATTAACATTACTGTTTTCATAATTTAGGAATAAGCCTATTAATGTATTTAGATAATGTAACTACAGCCTAGTAATTTATTGTGTATTAGGAATATTGTATTTTAATGTCAATAGTTGTTATTTCTTGTAGGGCGGAGTCTGCACTTTCACATGTATTCATATGCCACACATGTATTCAAGTCGGCGTTTGGTTATTCGATACATTTAAACTCAGCTGTTTATTTGTAAATACTGCTTTTCACAAAAGCTGTTATATTAACCGAAGAGCCGTACATATTATGTTGATTATAAATTGTATCACTATATAAGGAATGGACCTGAGCACATTTGATAGTTCTAAGCCGAGGATCTCATTGGTTGATTTGGTCACGTGGTATCTTAGTCGGAACCTATAAATACGAGCTCAGAACTCAGTCTCGACATCTTCTTTCTGGTGTTCACACCTCCGATAGATAACTTGTTGCTGCAACAACTAGGGTATATTACATAATGGTTACTGATTTAATAGTTACTGTACGTTAACATCATGGCTAATAGAATGCTCAGACAAATGAGAGCTCCGCCCTTTATGATTTAATATTTAAAACTATACCCTACTATTTATTATGTAACATTATAATTAACTACATGTACAGTTAGAAGATCCCGGTGCATAGGCTCGGTCCTTCCTCTTTTAAGTTGCTGTTCTGCTCAGATGTTAATATTTGTGGTCGGCCAACGGCTCAATGCTTTATTGTAACATGGATGGCGAATTAAATAAAAAGTACAGTTATTAAATTGTTGAAACTTTTATTGGCTTCGTTTTCGTTTAACCCAATGGACTCAACCTCATACGTTATGTCAAAAGGTGGGTGGGGCCTAAGAGGTACCCAGGCGGATGATGACTTCCACCCATATACCTGTTTGTCAGTTGCCTCGACGCGGGGTTATGACGAATGGCTATTATGTGTCGGTGCCATCGACGCTCCTTACCAACGGTATACTACCACCGTGACCTATCCTGACATTGCTAGTGAGGCGGTATACTGTTACAATATTAATATTTTTGTGAATATTGTGCGTTATTTAATAAACGGGATAAAACATCTGATATGACACACAATTGTCTTGGAAGTGAATGAGTTATTTAATAAACGTCCACATGTATCAGATATGACATTGAGTCTTGGAAGTTAAACAAACTTTTATTCACTCATAGTGATGACAGTTTCTGGTTTAGAAATCGTTGTTCTCTTAATAATAAGAACAATAATAATAATATTGATAATAATAATAATAACAATAATAATGGTGATGATGATGAAGACGAAGAAAAAGAAGAAGAAGAAACAGAAGAAGAAGGAGGAGGAGGATAGAATCAGGAAAAGGTTATATATTAATAGATTAGAAAAGAGGAGACTGAACAATAGATTTCGATTATTCGAAAAATAGTAGATGACGATTTTTTTTTTCCCCCTGATGGCCAAGCAGCGTTCAGGAAAGACTACTCTAGCTGAACTTGAGTTGCACACCCAGTTTGAGTTATCCAGCTTATTCCTTTATTTCTTTGATATTTCTTTCCAAAACAACTTCACACAAATAAATTTTTAAATAATAGCAATAAATGAAAAAATATCTCTCAAAACATAAACAGCATTGTCGGAATATATAACAAAGACTGGGCACATTTCTAGTTTGAAAGTTATGAGATTTTAATGCGGTACGATACATATTTTGGATGATTTTACCATTCCAACACAATTTGTTAATGTGAGTTTAAAAATATAGGAAAAGCAATAATTATGCTCGTTTTAATTGGAAACTACCCCTAGTATGGGAAAATATTTCAATTGTGCATTTTGAATACAATTCATGAAATTGTGATTAATATGTTTCTGTTTTGTAATTTGAACAATTTCAAACATGAACTACCATTTATTTTACTAGTAATCAAAGAATTCGATTATTGTATATTATACATTGTGTTCTTTTTATGTTAACAACAAAAACAGAATTTTAAAATGCATTCTTTAAAAAAAAAAAATACACATGTACAAACTCAAAATAGACATATATATTTTATAAAAAAAATTGCGCACGAATTCTCTTACTCTCCGTAAAATACAAAGAAAAAAGAACTAACACTGATAATTTGGTATGTATATTTTTATGTTTTAAGTATCATTATTATGTACGCACGTGTACCCTATTTTGAAATTATTAGTTTATTCTGTTTGTGTAGTAAAACCGCATTCGACAATATTTTAGTTACTTAATAACAGTTTTAATGAAACCAGATATAGAAAACATTGGATACAAGGCATTGAAAACACAATATTGTTATTATAAGTATGCTATGGTAAAAATATTTTGTTCTTATTTTATTTTTTATTTTTATAAACGACATCTTAAACGCACGCAATTCGAACACGTAAGTCCAAAATCGTCCTGGAATTCTAAACTGGCGCCAAATTCGAAACTAAGACTGTGTCAATACAACTTTATATATCAACTAAGAAATTCAAAATGATTTTTGCTTATTTTTCAAGAACTGAACACAACCATCATCACTTACACAACATCAAAATTTCTAATTAATAATAATAATAATAATAATAATAATAATAACAATAATAATAATAATAATTTATTTGTTTATTTGTTTTTGTTTGTTTGTTTATTAATAATGATAAGATTATTGTTATTATTATTAATATTATTATTTTATTATTATTATTATAATAATTATTATTATTATAATCATTATTATTATTTATATTATTATTATTATTTATATTATTATTATTATTTTCATAATAACTGTTTTCATTATTTATTATTATTTGTTTTATATAATTTATTGTCATAATTATTATCATCATCATCATCATCGTTGTCACCATCATAAAAAACAAATAAAAGGATCTGTATTCAAGCAGAAAAAATACAACAATACAAAATAACCACATTATATTATATTAAACAAAGAAGTCGCGGGTTTCACTTTTTTATATGTCGATTTAGAACCTAAAAATGACACAAAAACGAACAACAACAAAACTCCAAAAAAATAAATAATCATTTTTGCTCGTAAATAAGCCGACTGTTTCAGCACGGTTACATTTTACAGATTTCACAACATCAAGAAATAACAAAAATCCAGAAATAAAAATTAATTTCGACCAGCTGAACGTCTCGTCTCGTCAGGAGGTGAAATAAAACCGCGAATTCTTTGTTGTAACGGTGTTGATTACAAACTAATTTTCGCGAAAATATAAGTTACGGTAATCCGACACTTAATGGCGATCGTTTAGATTAAAATGAGGTTTTTACGACGGATAAATATTTTTGAAATAACACAGAGTCTGTAGTGTACGTTACAGGCTTCGCCGGGTATATGTGTCATTTGGAAAGTGTTGTTTTTGAACAGTGACACATTAACAGTTGCTCGCGGAAGGCCGCAAGTTAAACATTAAAAACGCTAAAACATCGAGTAGACATTTGTGATGCTTTAAACGACAAAAATGGCCGCGAAAGACGTTTTCAGCCGATATATTAAATTTGAAACGCGAACGAAGTTGATATTGACTTGTGAGGAAAATTGAACGGAAGTGTGAAAGTGACAATAAACGTTGCGTTTCGGAGCTGTTTTTGTTGTTTACTATGCACCTATGAAGATTCCTTGAAATATTGATTTCAGACAATAAAACGTGCAACGTGATTTCTTGCATTTCCGTTTTTTTTTTGTTTTTTTTTATCTCTTATCGAATTATATCATTCGGAATGCAGCGTTATTTTTTTTTGCATTCCAGTTTCTTTTCTTCTCCAGTTTTATTCTTCAGAATTCAACGTCGAGATTTCTGGGTAACGGTTAAAACGTCACCAGTTTAAGTATTTATATGAAATAACGCTGCCCGAGAATACAAATACAAGTAAATTCTCTGATAAACGTGTACAATAATATATCTTAATCTGCGAATGTACATCGTAAGAAACATTTGAGGCGAGTCGTGAGAAAACCGGGCTTAATGCATGTGCGTAAAGTGTCGTCCCGGATCAGCCTGTGCAGTCCGCACAGGCTAATACAGGACGGCACATTCCGCCTACTGTGGATTTATGTTTAGAAGAGACTTCATTGAAACAGAAAGTACCATAAAAGCGGAAAGTGCCGTCCTGGATTAGCCTGTGCGGACCGCACGGGTTAATCCGGGACGATACTTTACGCACATACATTAAGCCCAGTTGTCCCACGACTCGCCTCATTACCATTTTTTTCGCATTTCAAAGTGTCCTGTTCTATACTACACTTTATTGTTTATATTTTATTTAGTTTTGCCAAGTTTTTGAGAGGCTTTATCAATTTCTGCCCTGTGGTTTGAGGCTCCTACATAGCATCATCCTTTCTATCCACTATCCATGTACATTTATGAAACCTAAGGTATAAATTCAACACACACATGTGAAAATTAAACGAAATACAACAAAAGTAAGGGGTGTCTGGTCAAATGCTGACCTACTCAACATATAAAATATCATTTTATTATTATTACTATTGACGTTGTTGTTGTTTTGCTTCTTCTTCTTCTTTTTCTTCTTATTTATTTATTTATGTATTATTATTATTATTATTATTTATCATTATGTTATTATTATTTATTTATTTATCTATGTAATTATTCATATATTTATTAATTATTATTATTATTATTATTGTTATTATTATTATTATTATTGTTGTTGTCGTTGTTTCTGGCGGAAGTTGTGGTTGTGGTGGTGCTGTCGCAATCGTTATTATTGTTATCGTCGTAGCTGTTATTACACACAATTCGTCATCCTTTATTATTCACATCGTAGACAACAGTTCCTCTGTTGAACCAGGTGGCAATTCGTGTAATAGTTAGGGTATCTTAACCGAAAACGCTACTCGAATGTGAAAATGAGAAAGTTATTATGAACGAAATATATTTCATTTAACTTATGCGGATGTGGTGGCTTTAACCGAAGTCGCTGCCCAAATGTGTTGTTACAGACGGGGCTTCCACAACGTCCAAAACTAGAAAACGCGCATAAATAATGGTGACGCTCTATTGGGAGCACTTCTGAGTACCCAACGGGCGCTGGATAACTGTTCGAACCCGGCACCCCCGGAAGGCCAGAGGCACGCAAACTACGCAGCACAGTGCTTGTCTCAAGTCGAGAAGAAAACATCTGCACCCACTTTGTCACTTCAAAGACGTCGTCGGTTAAATGGAATCACATTTTACTACTTCTGCAACGTTCAAAACTAGAAAAAAAACGACCCCTCTGGAAGCCGTAAGTTACATCAAAATGATTGTGTTTAAATAATTAATCAGCCGTGCTTTGGGCTTAACGTCCAATCAGGAGACTAATTAAGAAAATCCAGAATAGCTGAACACGACTGAGATGTCATGGTACCATGGTCGTTAAAGTTGCGGGGATGGTCGGTGGTTTGGAGATGTTTTACAACCCTCGATGCGGGAAGCACACTGTCTTGTAGGATTTGTTTTCTCAAGAAAATATTTTTTTTAAATAATAGATGTTAGACCAGGTGTTATCGTCGCACCACCATTGTCACAATGAAAAATCAACAACAACTACTATTAATAAACAGCAACTTTATTGATTACAATTATTTTATTTTTTAATTGACTTTGTTTTACAACAAATTTCATGATTTGAATATCAACCCTGAAATTCTAAAAAAAAATCGATTAAGTTCGCTGTGCAAATCGATGCGTACGCGCCATATCAAAAATATAAGGGAGAACATTACGAACGTTTACGAAAAGTACCGAGTTTTGCCGAAGTACGAGTATGTAGATATGGTAAATCGTGCATCCGATCCCGTATTCCAGAAAATAAAAACATGTTGTTCTCCATCCGATCGATTGATTCTGTTGGCGAGATTTAACCTGTTATTTAAAACACAAGTCGACGAACCTAGTTTGAGTATTCTGTGCAAAATATAGGGTTTATCTGACGACAGCGAAACCACGGCACTTCTAATAAATTGTGTCATAAATAATATGATTGATTTTTGTCACTTCTGTATGAAGTCTATTTAGATACGTTAAAAAAGGATGAAATCCCTTGCACAGGAAATGAATGAAGTGCTTCCCTAAACGGCTGTGTATTCGAACATACTTTGAGGCCACTGTGTAGTTCCCACCAGTGTGGGATATGTGGGAAAGACTGACTAAGAACAGGTTGGAATTGTTAACCTATTAGAGTCTGATTTGTGTCCAGAACAAATATTATCATTTTACAATTTCAATTCCTGAAATAAGATAGTTTCATAGTTTCTATACTTGCATATTCCAGATTGAATTGCTGAATAGCATTTTAAAAGATTTAAATATTAAATTTGTCCTTCATATATTGTATACATATTAAGCGTATGATTATCATTTCAATGTATCTAACGAATAAAAAAAAGATTTTACGTCTCCCGGCGCGTGTCCTGTTTTGCTGGATAAATATTCTTTTGAAAACACACTTTGACCCTTTCAGTGCTTAAGCTGTTCCCATTAATGGTTTTGTTACAGTTCTAAAAGCTCCAACCATTTGCGGCGACTTTTAAGATGAAATATCAATAATTACAATATTGGCGTTTATTACCCATCTAAAGATTTCTTTCTTAAATTCATACGGAAATAAAATACGTATAAAACTGGCTATAACTCTGTTATGAATTATTTATTTTTGCCCAAAACATGGCAAACGGCGCTTGGAAAGCTGTCTGGCCTTTTATGACCAATGAATAATGTATGAGATAAGATTAGATTATGGATAACAGAGGGCGTAGACAACGCCCAGGAATGGGCAGTCTGCCGTCTTGCTTTCAGATACCTAATGGTACTTAACTTTTCGCAAACGCCACTACAGCCGCTAGGCCCTCGGAGAGCAAAGCGCGGCTATGGCTTAATTGCGTGTTACAATACGACGGGAGGAATTTATGATTGACTATAAAAGTTAATAAAGATACGTTCGTTTAAATGTGGAATCATCGACCGATTAAACAAGCCTAACTGACGATCTATTTTATGAACTGACTTTATTTGCATTTTGGTATAATTACCACCCTGTAGGATCATATTTTTCACAAATCATATTTTTCACACGCCTGTGAAGAATAGGATCTCATTTGTTACATTTATAAGTGTGAAAAATGTGATTGCCCAAAAAGTGTGTATGCGTACGGACATATTTTATGGTGAAATTGTATCGCGACAAGGGATGAAATCATTATTTGGAGCATAATTATACACTAATCATCATCATCATCACCATCATCATAATCATCATCGTCATCATCATCATCATCATCACCATCATCGTCACCATTGTCACTATCGTCACCATCGTCATCATCATGATCATCGTCATCATCGTCATCATAATTTTTTTATGCATCACCATTATTATCATTATACTTAACGTCATCATCAGTATTGTCATCACTATGTGCAACTAAGCCCTATTGAGGAGCTACTTATGTGTGCATGCGCTTAATCGTTTGTCAATACGTTTGTACGGTCTAATTAGGAGATAGAAATGTATATGTACTCGCGTACGTTCATACGAACGTACACCTTTTTATTGGGATATTAACCAATGCACGCATCCGAACGTACGTACAAAGGCACGTCCTATTTTGGATTATTAAAACCAAAATAACCATGCATATTTACGCCCGAACTAGAATATACGTATACACGGACGGTAATAATTATAATGATCTTATTAGAATTTCCGCACATGTTTGGACAGTAAAGTAGCGAAGCGTACCGTACCTCCCGTTTCGTATCGTATCGTACGGTACTATATCGTTCCTTACCGTATCGTACCGTACCTAACCGTACAGTACCGTACCGTACCGCACCGCATCGTATCGTACTGTACCGTACCGTACATTATCATGCCATAGCATTACAAACCGTACCTTACATGCCATGCCATGCCTGTCACGCAAAACCATGCACTACCATACCAAGCCGTACAATACTTAACCGTCTCGTACAATACCATGCAAACTGTATCGTACCGTAAATCGCCCCGTTTGTTTTTCGGGCACATACAGTGTGAAAAATAGAATTATGATTTTAAAAAATCACTTTTTTGAAAATTTGAAAACTTTTTTTTCATGTGTGAAGAATATAATTTGAGTGCATATCAAAAACTGGACTCGATCACAAATTTCACAGAAAATGTGAAGAATGAGATTGCGATGTGTGAAGAATGAAATCCTATTTTTCACACCTGTGAAAAATGAAATCCTATTTTTCACATGTGTGAAAAATGTGATTTGTGAAACATATGGTCCTACACCACCCTACTAATAGTACAACTGATTTAAACATACTAATTTTAACGGTTTGGAGGTTGTTGTGTTTTTTTTTTTATAAGGATATTGTCTGTTGTATTTTTCCTCAAAATCACTACCGTAGTTCTTTTAGGTATGTGTAAGCAAGCAATCATGGTAAACAATTTCTATGCAATTACAACTACTATTGGCTGCGAGAATGGAATTCTCATTCAAGAAAGCGCTTTTGTTATATGAATATAAGAAAAAACTTCAGAATAAACAAAGCTAAAAATAACGCACAATCAATAATCACATCAATTAGCAAACCCATCGGAATGCGAATCAATGCTTGTCAGAAAGGTCAATTCAATTTCTGAAACTTCGTGAATATATTTCGAAACTGACACTTGCGTAACGGCGACTGCAGGCAGCACACAGACTCGCAGACGCCCGCCAAAGCTGGGCCGACAGGCTGCTAAAGCCGGCACTCATCGCCGAAATAACTATCTCGCACCTTGCCAATGATCGCATGCGTGTAGAGATCGGCGCAAACTTATCTGGCCCTAAAGGGCACCTTATCACCTGTTTTCGCGACTTACGTCACCTTTGTTACCGCGTTAAAGTTAAACACGTTTCAATCTTCGTCAAGAGCCCTTCACGATCTAAATGATGCCGTTCCAAAACTTGCAACGTGATACCCGTACGCTGATATACGATACCCTCTCTCACTCTAAAACCTGCATATTTCTGAAACGATTTTCTAAATCATGCAACAGCGCTTAGTTTTGATAGTATCTCGATCTGTCTAACAGTGACACGGCCAACGAGATTGAATGCTTTCAAAAAATCTTAATAACTTTTACAGATGAAGCAATTTCGGGTAATATATTGCTGGCATGTTGAAGCCACGCAATCCATCTTTCCAGCATTTTGGAAAACACGGGCTGTCGTGTTTTGCGCATCATGGTGGTAATGTTTCAACACTCATTTTCTGCCTTGACATATACCTTGATTAGCCAGCGTTCCGAAGATTCAAAGAATTCCTGTGCACTTAGAAGTGTTGTCGTAATATCACGCTGTCTTTTTTGTCTATTTGTTTGGTTGCTTAATACGTTTCACTTTCAGTTAGTTATACTTTCAGTAACAATGTGCTGTATACATATTTCGTATTATGTAAAGGTTTATATTTATGGAGTTGTGTTGAGCCTACCTTTCCGAATTGCATGTCATAAAATGTAGAAATATAGACTTTTTTAACGCTATAAGAGGATTCCAATACGGAAATGTCATAAACACGGTATCAAAAATAGTTCAATAAATCAGGAGCATGTTCTTATTTTTTAGTGGATCTACTTTCATGAAAGGATTGGGTTTGCTGACCGGACATACAAATACAGTACACCTATGCATAATAAAAATCGTTTACATGTAAAAAAAAAAAATGAAAGCGTGATTGTATTTTATGCCAATTCACTTCATATTGTGTAGCTAGGCGTAAAAAAATATGTTTGTTTCAGGTTACCCGACCGACCCCAAAAATTATTTTCACTGTTTTAAAACAGTGAATTACCAATTTTATTGCACTGATATTTTCCTATAAACCACCAGAAGGCATAAATTTTATATCAATACATAACTATGAACTCCCGTCTGCACACAGTTTTATTCTTATATAATTGTTTTAATAAAAATCTCACATAACAGCAATTAAGATTATTTTGTATATACAAAAAGTTATTGCACACAAAAATATTTTTTGGCAGATTCCGCTTAGTTTAGCCGTTAAGACTGATCTTGATCCTGTAGTTAATACTTTGTGAACACTGGACCTGAACGGTAAGTGATCATTGGAATATAGAACCGGAAGTCAACGATGATGTGATAAAGTAAACCGGAACTGTCAGGAAATAAATGGGAAATGCTCAAGAATGTATGGAGCCAGACGTGTCACATCATGTTAAAACCGAATATGTTAGAGAAACTTGAAAGCACCCGGAGAGCGCATACCTCCACCCATACTCATCGTAGAGGTTGCTTGCCCAGTGGAGTTCTTCAGTAACCACTACCATCACGAGTGAAATCATTCCAGATTTGGAAGTATTTATTTTAAGAACATTTTGACTGTTATGAGTATTTTATAAAACTCATACATAAATATTGCATTATTGGTCCGGTATACATATTACGAGTTAAAATAAAAAAACACGAAGATAAAAAAAAGTACACATAACAACACAAGGATTTTACGGTAGCCACGTTTTTTCTTCAGCTTGTCCACGATTTTAATTCGCGCCATGTGATTTGAATATGGTCACGTGGCACGTCATGACGACAGCGATATAAGATGAGCTATGCTCGGAACCAGTTATATCTCTGTGTTGCGGTTGACCTCTACCGAGTGATAACTTACCTCCCTTGCCTTTTCTCCAAAACAGTGGCGGGTCCGTGGTATAGTGGTAACGCACCGGCATTACAACCCAGGGATCGCAGGTTCGAGCCCCGCTACACCTTAATCTACGAACTCGTCCCTCGCAGGAGACGTTTAACCGAGATGCAGTGTACTAGGTGTTTCACACCAGGCACTAAAAGACCCATGGTCTCCTCTGGAACGGGCTTTCTCCTGAGTCGTGAGTTCGATCCCTGCTTGAGGTTTTAATTTTTCAGACTGGTTTGATCTTAGTTTTTATCAAATATCTTATTGTGTATTATATTAGGTTTTATTTATTTCATGCACATATCTTCATAAAGCGCATTTCTATCATATATATCATTAATAGTGTAATTGGATCCAATTTTTCGATGACATAGGCCCTTTAAAATAAAAATGCCTGAAAGTGTAACTTACAGTAAGTTGGCGAAAATACAAAGTCAAAGTCAAGATAATCAATACTGTAGATCTACGAGGAAGTCATTTCAGGAACCTAGAACATGATTACATGCATAATATATACGGGGGTAATATGTATAAATGATAAATTTTAAAAGTCAACAACGCTGTAAATAGCGATTCAGTTTCAACAAAGACATTACTTGAAATTAGATTTTGTCTACCACGGAGATTAAATGTTAATAAACTTGATTAATGGTGATATGAATGCGTACGACCCGTATTAATAGTAAGAATAATCTAATATAAATATAATTTGATATTGTTATGTCCTAAATCACTTAGGTGGGGAGCGTTCTTACTGAAATCATCTGAAGGAGGATCAATTACAGAGAAACTTTTCCAGTCATTTATTCGTTATTGTATTTCCGTTTTTCTTTTATACGTTGACTGACCACTTTTAGAGAATTTTATTATTATTATTATTATTATTACATTATTATTATTATTATTAGTAATAGTAGTAGTAGTAGCAGTAGTAGTAGAAGTAGTAGTAGTTGTTGTTTTTGTACACTGTATTATAATAATAATAATTATTATTATTTTTATATTATTCATAAGGTACAAGGTTAGCCCTTACACACTTTTCTAATACACAATACTTGTTTCCCTTTTTGTTTTGCGTTGTTGTAAATATCAGTAGCAGTCTCAGTATATTAGCATTGTTGCTTTTGTTGTTTTCTGCCGATATTATTTAGCTTACAATTTATGTGCCAGTATCAGCAAACTAAACGTTAAATAATGATAAAAACAAATCATAAATATGTCAGACATTGTAAAATTGCAATACAAATAAATATTTTGTACAGAAGTCCGAAACATTTTAAAAAATAAAACAACAACCACAACAGCAAAATCTATGCAGGTGGTCTGAGACTTCCATATCAATTTGACGATTTAAATTGTTGAAAACGTTGGAGCATTATCCATTTTACTGATTCAATAAAATTGCCGAAAATCCGAACTTATGACAGGCGTCAAAACCTTAAGACGATAGCCGATAACGATAGAAGCATTGGTAAATGATAGGCCAACCCGAGGAAACGATGCTTTCAGATGCAGACGATGATAAGCAAGCCTTGCCTGGCCGTTACTGCCAATAAATGACGTTTACAGTAATGAATTTTGACGTTAATTTAGGATTTTAATGGGCGCTATATTTACAACGGGGATTTTATGGGAGGCAGATGCGGATATCTCTGAAAACCTTACATCGAATTAGACTAGTTGATATTTTACGGTAACCTGCAACGACTGCGATACGATGGCAAGAATTCCCAACACCAGACTGAATTTGCCAAGTTTGGCGTTAAAACTTTTCCCCGAGGACGGCCTTAATATCATTAGCTGGAACACATTTTTGAACAGATAAGATGCAAGTGCCAGTTTGAGAATCGTTTTACAGAAATGCGTAAGGGATCGTCCCACGGCGGATTCCCGTATCTTCGAAACAGGTCAACTGTTGGTACGGGTTTAAAACAGCGCGGCCAAAGCGAGCCAGGTCCGCGCCCGTAAGATTGCCATGATAAATATAAAGAATGACAAATACTGACAACCGCGTTCGTGATAAATACGAGGGATGATCCAGAATTACGTAGACTATTGTCATAGTTCTTACACCTTTAACAATTGAACGGAATTGTAACCAATTGTATAAAACTAAGTAATAGTTGTAGCATACTTTGACTGGAATATGTTAGTTATTTAACGAGCACCGCAGGGCGGGGTTAAATAGTTAACATATTGAGGTAAAAGGGTGCTACACGTGTTTTATTCAATATTTACCAATCACATCGCAACTTTCTACGATGCCGATCCCAAAAGTAGTTCCTAAACGTCACGTGATGTCTGACATGCATGGCATCTTTGTCGTTTCTAAATTTTGCGCTGTCGCAAGTTCACGCGATGCGATCCGAATGTGCAAGCTTACCGTGCAATAAGTAGCGTGCGTATAAATTACAACTAAATTTCAATAAACCGCACGCTACTTATTGCACGATAAACTTGCATATTAGACTCCTCCCACAAGTTACTGTTCTAATACCACTGTAATTGAATAACGAAAAACAAAGAAAAACTCGCTGAAATATGGTATAATATCTCTTATAATTTCTCGGTTGACATTTTTGGATACGCGATTGTATAAAAAATAAATAATCTTCTAAATATATGTGTACGTTTTAACAAGACAGTGTGTGCTCGATGTCACTAATGTGGACCTAAGAAAATATAGTTGTACCTCAAATATAAATCATTTTCATGCGATATTTGTTTTCATTTATCTGACTAGCGATGCAAGTAAATGTCCACAACAGGCCCGACACTACGAAGTTGTTGTATTTTGTCTTCCGTTTGGTGGATTAAAGAGTCAGCGCTTTTGCCATTCACTTAATTAGCAAATACCTACACTTTTGAACACTTGTCTAAAGAAAATTATGCTTGGCTCCTACTTTGTTCATATAATACTTATTAACATACACCAAGTTAATTCGATTTCAACATTTAAATTCAAATTTTGCTAATAGACGTTTTTAGCCTGTTTGAATTCCTAACAGTGAATTAATATTTTATTTTAATAATAAAACAGCAGGAACAACAAAACAACATGTAGGGCATTTTTCATGCTTGAACTGCTGTCAATAACATCGGAATCACATTTGACAGAAATAGGTCAGCATTAAAACAAAAAAAGCAGAGAAACCATGTTCATAATGGACTTTGGTCTTTTGGGGGGAGAGGCAACTTTAAACTGGAACGCACTCGACGCCGTGATTAGGTAACACGTCAGCAGACGACCTGTGTCTTATGAAGCGGAACGGAATTATGGGTAAGGAATCGTGGGTAAGGGTCATTATCGAATTAACGTTAAACACCGTGACGACACGTTAAGGGCGTTGAAAAGGTCAACGAAAGAGGTCAAAGGGGTTGAGAATCAGGCAGTTGTAGAAATTGATAACTTTACATGTTAGTGTTATTGTTTCGAGATGATATGGTTTTAATCATGAAAAGGAGCATAACGGTCGGTCATGACATATTGAACTGTTTACTAGTAATATATAAATTACATTTTGTATTAATGCTTTAAATATATTAATAAAGGTAAATACAGAAACCAGCTATTAATTCCACAATTATATTATATATAATAAATACATACATTGTAGTACGTTTTGTTTCTTTACTGAACTGCTAACATTTGAATTATTTCTTATACACATAAATATTAACATAAAAACTAAGAAATGTATTGAAAAAATTCGAATACTACGTAACATCCAACTGAATAAATAATCCTTTGACAAAATGAATAATTGTAAAGAAAATGTGAACAGACTTTCTGAATGCAGTATTACATTTAGTTAAAACAATAAGACGCTCCAGAACATGGCGGAATTTTTCAAAATTAGCCTCAGAAACGTTTCAAAACTAAAGATACGTGTATGTGATATAATTACAAACGCTGGAATCGCTGGAGTTAAAACCTGGAATAAGATATCTATTAAAAATCAAGATTAAATTCCAGAGTCAGAGGTTACGCCGAGCAGAAGTCAAATTCCATGACCGACCGAGGGTTCGCACATCATCAACGCAAATGGGGCGCGTAACCCTGGCAACAGTCAGAGAAATCACGTAATGTAATTATCTATGTTTGCACTCTGGGCACCTAGTAGTGTGCAATTCTTTTAGACTTATTTTAATGAATCATTTCAAGTTTATAGCGAAGATGAGAAGTGTTTTAAGGCATTTTGAATGACGTTGAACTAAATGTCTGTCTGTATATAACTGAAATATCTTACACACGTTTGAAACTGTGTCCGTTTTAGCTTGTTTCAGTGATACCATTATACAATATATTAATGTGTTACATCAATAACTGAAAAGCGAGTGTTTATTTTGCAAATTTGGCAAATTGTTATTAATAATAATAATAGTAATAATAATAATAATAATAATAAATTAATTAATTAATTAATTAATAGCGATAATGATGATAATAATAATAATAATAATAAATAATAATAACAATAATAAATTAATATTACATGTAATAATACTAAGAAAAAAATGGTAAGACGAAAGAAAGTATCAGAACGTGTACACTAAAAAATGCAAAATATCAGAATTAACGTAATTCATTTATGTTGATAACCAACAACAATAAATGGCATCGTGATTCTCTCGTATTGTACGGATGCCCCATTTGTAACCGATGCACAATTTTAACGACGTCCTGTAGTATTACATTCGCGTTTTGAAGTCAGGTCGGATTCCACATCACATTATCCGAGCGATCCCTATTCGGCTATCTTTTGCCGTTTTCCACTGGTCACTTGTCAAACGCTACAATTTGAACGTCAATCATTTCTCAGTTCGCAATTATTCTTTTATCGATCACAATATCGTTTTTGTAGTCATTTGTTTTTTTAATCACCTTGTTTGTTTCGGTGTTGTTTCTTTCTTGATCCGTGGTCCATTTGCGCACGCTGTACACTGTGTGTTTCTTGAATCGCGTCCTTTGATGCAGCCGCGTTTATAATACAGCTTCTTTCGCACAATGCTAATCACATTCGCTGTTTCATAAATGCATGTCAACTGTCAAAGATGAATCAATAAACCTTCTGTCATGCATTTGGTATTTCAGGAATGGTATTTTTCACGTCGTCGGGAATGATAAACAACAATAAAGCGTAAATGTATCATGGTGGAGGGTATCACCGGAGTAGTAAGGTTTGGACAGTACATAAAAATAAAGTTGAAGTAAGTACGGTTTAATCTGTTTCATTCAGTGAATTTGTTATATGTCCCAATTAGTTCTGATGGAATTCCATTTTGACTTTTTTTATGAAATCTTGAAGCACAGAATGTATAATACTCACATACATAATGCCCATTAACTATTGAGCTATACCGACTATTTTTCTTTACACTGATAATATAGACTTATACGAGATCTCTGTGCAAATAGGTTTATATAAAATTACCATTTGTTGGATCCCATATTAGATTTTTAACATTTAAATTAAATTATTTATATTAGAACAATACGCATATTTAGCATATGGTATGTTTAAATACAAATATTAATAAATATTGAAAACGAATATTGCCGATTATTTTGTAAAGATAATATTGTATTTACAGCAATATTGTATTGTGGTATGTATTTCAGAAAAAAATGTCATAAACTTTTAAATTACAGTTCCTCACATGTGTTAATATTATATTGCATGTTAAGCACTTGCATTAATTTTGTACTTTGCATAGACCTTAAGCATAGTCATGATTGATATAATGAGTTTCATTACCCGTCAATCTAATCCATAATTTTAAACAACTTTATACTTTATACTATTTCCCAACTATTTTGACAAAATACATAACAGTAGAAATTCGCATGTGGTTGCTGACGTCATTTCAAAGCACGTAGTAAAAATATTCATAGCGTAATTTTGCAATCGACTCCTCTTGAAGTCTGCCTTCCGTTCGTCGTCTCTGACCACAGCGCTTTTCAGAATTAATGTATTCATATTTGTCAATATTCAAACATGGCCGTGTCTGTGTAGACACCATTGAAGCTCACGCGACCAGATGTAAGCGTCTTGCATGTGACAGGGGCCGTCAGTCCGATCCGCGGGAATCAATCACACGGGCAATATAGTGTTTTACTGATTGAGTATTACGTTACCTCTACGGACGCCAATGTCGGACAAGTCCGCGACGATTTACAAGTCTCTCACACGTGATAATAGTGGACATTAACTATAGCGTCGCCATGGGAAACGAGCGCTGGTGTTTTATGAGACAAATGTCGCCTTTAATGATCATCGTGTTTTGTCTCAGAGGGTCTGGCGACACTTGCTTGGCAGCAGAAGCAAGAGGTTGGTCGCAATTGACCACGGCTGCGACGTGTTTCTTTTGTTGTTCGAGACATGATTTAGACGTGTTCTGGTTCTTTTAAGACGCTACGCGTCACTAGTTACAACATTGGCGTTGTGCGATATTACATGCAAAAGCGCAACGCGTTTTATTATTATCTTTTTTTTAGTTTATGTATTATACAGATGTATGGTCAACTGCCTATTATACAAAAAATGATATTCGGTTTCAAACATAATTGCCCGTGAAATTCAGTCAAAGGCACATACAATGTATACGTTGTCATTTTAGTTATAAGTGTATAGACATGCACGTCCATATTAAAAGCACCAAACAGACAATGCAATAAATTGTGCGTATAAGCAAACCTGCTTGCAAAGTTAAATGGTGTCCCGAAACAAAATGCTTTTGTTAATAATTATTTAATTATTGCTGTTGCTGTTGAACACGGAAACAATATTGTATGGACATTTTGATTGTTATCTTATATACCTTAGAGCTGAACGTTTTTACGCGCATATCAAACTCTATCGTTAATCAGTCATTGTGCATTTGTAAGTTTTAGAAAAGAAAGTCTCTTGTCGCTGTTTGCACGCCCTTAACTGCAGTTATCAGCAATGACTTTTCAAGGCAAACATTCCTCAAGCAGCAACAAGAGGAAACGGAAACCTGGTTCTTAGAGCAAGTAGCTGTGAAAAGTACCGTATCGCGACATTTCCACGTGTCTCTAAGGTTGCTCGGAAACTGTACGCGAGTTGTAATCAACGGTAACCGATACGCGAAGGTTATTTTTGAAAGTGTTGGGCGAGCTGTCAATACCTTTCCTGTCGGCGGATTAAATGTCCCTCGATCTGGAAGCCAAGCAAGAGGTTGCTATTAGAGTTTCCATTAGGCCCGGAAAGAACGCCTTGGCCAAGATACCATAAATGTGCGTGCGGAGGCCAATCATGGCGGCATAGAAGATGCTAAGCTTCTCTGCGCACACAGTTAGTAAATCAGGGCCATCACATATCTTTTACGGCCTTCAGATCGGTTCCGGCAGCTCGTTTAAGGGTAGGGACAGCTACGTGCAATACAAATGCTGTGAGATAAAACGTCGTTTTTAGTTAAATGGAACATTTTAACGTGGATTAGGTGATTTTCTATGAGTTTTGATGCAAGTTCCTTGTTAATATTTACACGGAGAAGTAGAACAGATGTCCCAAGTTCATTTGCAAGTAATAGCTGTCTAAAATAACGTTTGACCTACATTTGTATTTATTTATTTGATCAAATGGTTTGAACCAAGGAGGGCCATAAATAAATTTAATAATTTAAATTGGTCTAAAAATGCTAAACTGGTCAAAAAGAACTATAAATTATAAATTATAAAAACTATATTTATCGATTTATTATTTACTGTTGGAGAAATGAAAATGAAAATATACTGCTGGTATACAGAAAAAAATATTATTGATTAGTTGTTGAATAAATTTAAAGCACATGCATTGTATATTTGATTTTGTAATTGTTGCAACAATGGCTGTAACGCAGAGTTTTAAATCAGAAGAAATGAATTATAAGTTGCGAAATGTACTTTTAAAAAATGCGACGGATAAGTATTATCGTCGAGGAAAATGTCGATGAAACTTCAAAGTGGTACTGAAAACGTATTATCAGGTGTTGCTGACAAATGTTGTTCTTGTATACATGACGTCCATTTATATGTTCTTGGCATGAAATATTACAACCATTTAAGTCAGATGAATTAGCTTATAAATTGTGCAATGTACTCTAAACATGCAACGGATAAGTATTATCGTCGAGGAAAACGTCGAGGAAACTTCACAGTGGTACTGAAAACGTGTTATCAGTTGTTGCTGACAGCTGTTTATACATGACGTCCAATTTATATGTTCTTGGCATGAACCAACCAACGTGGAATATCGTTTTTGAACGTTATTTCTTGTTTTCGTGTACGTTTGCTCGCCTCGTGTTAGTGACTCGCAAAAACCAGAACAGGGTCGAATAAACAAACTGACAAAATATTTAGAGCGACATGACGGGGCTGATTCTTAACACAAGTCATGTAAACAAACCATCGCGGGCAAAGAGGGCTGTAAAACCTAGTTGGGTTTTATCTATGGCCATAGGAGGACACGAGGCCATAAATTGTCTAACACAGATCAAAAAGACCACGTTCTATTCCGGTTCGTAGTACTGCACACTTGAGCATACCGCCTCTATTTTTACCATCGGGGTATATTCTGCAGTGACCATATATTTTCTGTATTTAGACAAGTGGCTCGTTTGATCTGTTCGCCGGTCATGATTTACACCTGCAGATAAAAACAATCAACGGCTTCTTATCGCAAAAATGCAATTTCTGTCCAAGTCATACGAGAGTGTTCACCTCTGTTATGTTTCTTCTATAGCCTGAGAATTGTTTGGCACAGAAATTTAATTAGTTTCTATTTCTTTAATATTTATTGCTGCGATTTTCGACCAGACGTCAACCTTATCATGCTAATTTGCTCATTCATGGTGCGCAATTCGGTGACAATAGACAGTGGAATTTATTAACTTCCAATTGTGGTTACATTATGTAGTAGTAATTAGTATTGCATCAGTTCGGTGTAGTAAAATATATAATAGTAATGTTCTATATGAGCACTATATTTGGAGTTTGTATTCTATATGCAACGATTAAATACGTAAGACAAAATGTTGATTTCAACTAACACAATAAATTATATTTAACATTTAATATTTATTCGTTACCAATGTTTACTAAGCAATGGCTCATAAAGTCTATATATCTTACGTATGCGAATATAATTTTACCTAACTTTAATTTTAAATTAACTTCTTAGTTAGAAAGTCACGTTGTCTAGAGATTAATTATAACACATTTATATAGTGATGTGAATGTAACATTGTACATATAATGCGTTACTCGAATCCACCTATGTAGATGGTTTATAAGTTGTTTTGGGCGTTTTATATTTTTTTCAACTATTTTTAGCTTCTATAATGCTTTATGGATGTGTACATAAAGATACATAAATGTAAAAAACAATTCTCTGTAGTAAAATATTTGGTGAATCCACTGACCCTCACACTCAGACGAGTATACCTTCATCCATACGTATAATTTATAATATGCCTTTTTATACGCCGTGCGTGCCATTCTTGTAACGATTCCTCTAACGTCTTATTATTTTTGTCAACCATAACTACGGGACTCGGACGAAATAATACAAAAGGAAACTGCATACGATGGTTGGCATTTGTATTACGTATTTTTCATGAATATTATATTTATACTCGTACAATTAATAATTTAAATTTATAAGGACGTTTATAATTAGTATTTTTCATTAAACGAATGTTACGAAACAAAGAACAAATACATTATCAAAGAAACATAATATGATATTGTCGTTGATTTAACACGTTTTGTAAATATTTTTATACAAAAGTTATGGAATCACTCTATTGCACTAAAATCTTTAATTAAAAACTGACGAATTTGGTTTCGTATGTCTGCATCATAACAATTGTATTTCGTCGCAAAAACACCAACATAATTTAGCACTTTCCTTTGGAAACGAATACCATAATACAGCGCCGCATCTAATTTATCATCCTAAAATAGACCAGACCAGTGTTGGGATTTATTTCAGAAGGGCGGCATGGCAACGCTTTACAGAACATAAATCTTTAAAGAAACAAGCCGAGTTCAAAACGAAATTATGCCCAACTATATGTTCTTTGAACATTCAAATAAAGACGTATATACAGTGCTATATATGTACAGAGAAGCAATGAGTTGTGATACCTGAATCGTAGAACAAAAAGATAATTGTTATTATAACGAGTGTTAGGAAAATAAATAAATCCCGTCTTTTCATCCTTCTTCTTCCTCTTCTTCTTACTATTATTAGCTCGACTTTCCTAGAAAAGGCAAGCTATTCTACTCGCCCCGGCGTCGGCGTCCAAGCTAGGTTAGAGTTTTTCGGTCAGCTAGTTTCTCAGGAATGGCTTAGGGGGTTTCATTCAAACTTAAAACATGTATTCCCCACATTAAAATGAACCTATAGGCCAAGTTTGGTAACTCTACTTTGAAATTTGTCAAAATTATGGGCCTTTTTGCACTTAGAAAGTTTACATATAAGCTATATGAACAGGTTAAAGTTTTTCGGTAAGCTGGTTTCTCAGGAATGACTTGAAAGATTTCAGTCAAACTTAGAACACTTATTCCCCATATTAAAATAAATTCATACGCCAATTTTGATAACTCTAGTTTAAAATTTGTCAAAATTGTGGGCAGTTTTACATTATAAATTTTATATATAAGCTATATGGACAGGTTTACGTTTTTCGGTAAGCTGGTTTCATTGAAACTTAGAACACTGATTTCCTATATTAAAATAAAATCATAGGCCAATTTTGATAACTCTAGTTTGAAATTTGTCAAAATTATGGGCATTTTTACGCACAAAAAAGTTAAGTGGGTGGATTGGCGTCGTCAACTTTTGATTTGCGCTCTCTAACTTGAGAATCAGTCTTCATACATGTACATAAATACCTTAAAGCAACAGTTTACTCGGGATTGCATTTGTGGTGGGTTGGGTGGGGTCAAGGTGACTGTTACTAAAAGTAGAAAAAAATCTGCTGCTTTATAACTCGAGAACAAATTGAAATATTTTAATAAAATTCAATTTATAGATACTGAATAACGAGACATTGCATGATATTGCATATGGGGTTAGTTGGGTCAAGGTCACCGTTTTGAAATTTAGAAAAATGTTTCCACTCAGTAACTCGAGAAAGAAATTAATTTTGTTTAATTGGCGCCTACTACATGTATAAAGTTCGTTTTAGCAAAAATGCCAGAAACTCTGACGAGCATAAGAAAAGTCGGGCGCGCTGTCCTCCGACAGCTCTTCTTATCATTACTATTATTATTATTATTTCTAATATAATCTAATATAATAACAATTATAAAAATATAATAACATTA
Organism: Congeria kusceri; assembly: GCA_027627225.1. Lineage (NCBI taxonomy): Eukaryota > Metazoa > Mollusca > Bivalvia > Myida > Dreissenidae > Congeria > Congeria kusceri. The sequence goes on along the minus strand of CM051028.1, from coordinate 30,516,311 downwards.
TTTAAAAAAAAAAACTTCAAAAAATGCATTTAAAAACAATTAAAATAAAAACAATCATAAATCGCTACGAATCGATTTGACTTTTGTTATAAATTTGTTCACTCAATTCAATTATTATTTTAAATATATTACTGGTAATGATACACTTAAGAACCGCCAACATTTTCTACCTTCGCACGTTTGTAAGGCGTACATTGTTTTACTAAAATATATGTTTGTTTCAGGCTACATGACCAAAACAAATTAGAGTACGTATGTAGGGATTTATTTATTTACTATTTTTTGTTATTTAGTAAATTGTCAACTTGAAGTTTCTAAAACTGAACGAATATTTAAAAAATATATATAATATCCTTAAACATTGTTTTGAAGTGAATGCTATCAAAACTAAACACTTATTATACCAAAAACATTTCATTATTAAAACAAATATCTGACAAACACAATTAAAAGTTCTAGGGTCGGGGCATTTTTAGGGTAGGTCGGTTAACCTGAAACAAACATGTTTAAGCCTAATCTTTATAACATAGTTTCTAGTATTCACCATTACCGTATTTTAATATATTAGTACGTATCGAAATCCGGATATAATAAAATAGAATTTCATTAAAAAGGTACTTAACAACAACAAATATAAAAATCTACTTTTATTTCTTAAACACGTTATTTAAAAACCACGTGGTTTTCACATTCCAAATGCGAAAGTGTGCTGCAAAATAGGATACTCAGTATATAGTATAATAAACGCATACGAATGAAACAACTAAATTTCCTTTTAATAGTACACACTTACTTTAGTTGCATGCATTGGGCACTGCCATAAACGCTAATCGTTTAACGAAATACATTATTCACAGACCTTGTTTCGTTATTCTCATTTGTTTACTTAGTACACACATACATGTGATTTTATCACATTGCTTCATAAATGTAACTATATCACACTGTTTTATTGAGTATACACATAAATGTAATAATGTCGCACTGGTTTATTGAGCATACACGTGCATGTACTTCTATCACGTTGCTTTATTAAGCACACATGTAATTATATCAATCTGATTTTATTCAGTATACACATACATGTAATTATATTACATTAATTTATTTAGTATACACAAAGATATAAATGCAATTATATAAAACTGCTTTATTTAATACACGTGTAACATACATGTAATTATATCAAACTGCTTTATTTAGAATACATATGATAGTAATGATATCACATTTGTTTATTTAGCATACACATAAATGTAATAATATCACACTGGCTTTTTACTATACGCATATATGTAAGTTACACTTGCTGTTTGCTTATAAATATAAATGCAATTATATGTAAAATTGTTTTATTCCCCTTACACATAAATGTAATAATGCCACAATGATTTACAATATACATCAAATTAATGTAATTATATTACAAATGCTTTATTGAGTATACACATAAATGTCATTATTTTACATTTCTTTATTGAGTGTTCATATAAATGTATTTTAATCACAATAATTCTAATTTTTAGTATACACTTAACTATAATTAGATCGCATTTCTTATTCAGTAAACACATTAATTATCGTGTTTATGCTTTTCACCATTCCTGCGCGTCCCTTGACAGAGCATTGAATCGAAAATGTTCGGGTAACGATCAAATTCAGAACATACATTTTTTTAAGTTGTAGGGAAAAATACACAAGAAACAAATGATTTGAGGCGTGTCGTGGGAAAACCGGGCTTAATGCATGTGCTTAGAGTGGCGTCCCGGATTAGCCTCTGCAGTCCGCTAATCAGGGACGGCACTTTTCGCCTACAGTAGATTTATGTTTTAGAATAGACTTCCTTGAAACAGAAAATACCATAAAAGCAGAAAGTGCCATCCCGGACTAGCCTGCGCGGACTGCACAGACTAATCCGGGACGACACTTTACGCACATGCATTAAGCCCGGTTTTCCCACGACACGCATCATTTAAACGTATAGTATATAAATACCTTAAACTGTTAAAATCAACTGAACTGAACTGTCGCTGTTTGTTTTAAGAATCACTATCTATACGTTGTGAAATTTTAAATGCATTGATATAATATGCTAATCTCTACTTAATTTTCTGTTCGTTTCATATTAATAATACATACATACTATTTGTAAAATTTTATAACAATTGTAACAGCTTTTTTTTTGTCAAGAGCATGGGTTCATATACATGTACGTTTACGAGTACACCTTGACGGAAACGATCATGATTAACCGTTCAATGTTGTCGAGAAAGCACTATTTAAGGCTTATCGTGGAAAAACCGGGCTTATTGCATATGAGCAGTGTCGTCCCGGATTAGCCTGTGCATTTTCCGCGTTTACGGTATTTTCTGTTTCAAAAAAGTCTCTTCTAAACATAAAATCACTGTAGGCGGAAAGTGCCGTCCCGGATCAGCCTGTGCGGTCTGCACAGGCTGATACGGGACACACTTTACGCACTTGCATAAAGCCCGGATTACGAAACGCCTCATTTGGTGTTTAAATAATATTCGATGTCAACAACATTCCACACATTATTTATAACCATATTGTTGTAATACGATATTATTTGGTAATATAATTTTATTCATGGAAATTACAAAATAAATAAAAACACAAATAAAAATGAGAAAGGGTTATCATTCACTTACACAAATATGCAAGGTTTGTGTGTTATTTCTATTTGGTTATATACAATATATTCATGGTAAACAGACCACATGTAGACTCAAAAAAACGTGCACACATAAGTTCTTGTAATATCTGCCACTCGAAGTTTCTTAAGGTTAATGTATTCATCTTATATAACATGTCACAACGCAAACTATTAATGAAACAATTACCAAATGTATGTATGTTAATTGCATTAAAGGTATCCCATGAAAAATCGTGGTCTTTGAACTGCTAACGTATCCATCAATTTTATTGGTAGAGTATTCTTTGTGTTAAGCATTTATAACAAAGAAAGCGATTTAATTGCCACATATTTAGTTTGTATTATCTAAAATAAATAACACGCATGAATAAAGACTACCAGTAAGTATAAGTGTGTTTACAGTTTATTTGGCGGTATTATCATCTAAGATAGGGGGGACGGGGCGGCAATTATTAAAGTTTATGATGTTTTGTTCTGATGTCCACACAAAATGAATTACAACACCTAGAAACGTGAATAGTTTAAAGTAGTTTAAAGTTATTAGGCGGTATTATCATATGTTTTCTTCTGATGGCCATGCACACAAAATGATACACAACACCTAGAAACATGAATAGTTTAAAGTAGTTTAAAGTTATTAGGCGGTATTATCATATGTTTTCTTCTGATGGCCATGCACACAAAATGATACACAACACCTAGAAACATGAATAGTTTAAAGTAGTTTAAAGTTATTAGGCGGTATTATCATATGTTTTCTTCTGATGGCCATGCACACAAAATGATACACAACACCTAGAAACATGAATAGTTTAAAGTAGATATCGAATCTATTTCAGGTAGAACTATTTTAGTCTTAACCGTTTGGTTGTTATATTATCTATGTAGATTTAATGTCAAATACAAGAAAGGTCAAATGTCTTATGGCTTAAATAAAGATATATATTATGTTTGTAAAGCTTATATTTTTAAAATAAATTGGCGGTCTCGTGTTCGCAGATATAGTACAACAGTTTCAATAAGGTCTTACACCCGCAACAGGTCCACCGACTGACGAAGCACGTGACGGCTTTAGACGTGTCATTGGTATATTTCGGTAGCAAGTGACAATTGCATACGTGGCATTGGTATATTTCGTTACCACGTGACAACTGTATACTTCTCATTAGTATATTTCGTGAACACACGACAATTGCACAAGTGCCATTAGTTTATTTCGTAAGCATGGGACAATTGCATATATGACATTAGTATATTTCGTAAGCACGTGACAACTGCACACGTGACATTAGTATATTTCGTAAGCACGTGACAACTGTATACTTCTCATTAGTATATTTCGTGAACACACGACAATTGCACAAGTGTCATTAGTTTATTTCGTAAGCATGGGACAATTGCATATATGACATTAGTATATTTCGTTAGCACGTGACAACTGCACACGCGACATTAGTATATTTCGTAAGCACGTGACAACAGCATCTTTGGCGTTAGTATTTTCGTTAGCACGTAACAATTGCATACGTAACATGTGTATGTTTCATTAGCACGTGACAATTCCATACGTGGCATTAGTGTATTTCGTTAGCCCGGAACAATCGCACGCGTGATATTAATATACTTTGTTGACACGTGACAACTGCATACGTGGCATTTGTATATTTCGTTAGCACGTGACAGCTATAGACGTGGCATAGTATGCTTCGGTAGTGTCATTAGTATATTTCGGCCTTACTCGCTGATATATCGTCCCTTGAAAGCCAGAAATGGCCTATCAGCCTTCTTTACACATACCCGGATAACACCTTCTGGCTTTCAATGGACGATATAAAAGTTTTATGACAACGGCGAAGTAGGACATGACGACTGAGTTCGCGGTCAATGGTGGTACGTAGGGCGGCCATTAATAATACTCGCAAGCAGTAACAACGTCAAAACGTGGAGCTACAGCAATTTATTTACCTCGTTTGATTTGCATTATGATAATTTTGCAGATTTATTGCCAGCAAAAACAGGGGCAACACTATTAATTATACAAGATACTGTCAGTTTACTCATTTAATATACAGTTTTAAGAAGTCGTAAATTTGCAGTATGATTAGGAACAGAAGTGATTCTTTGTTTCAAGAAAACGATTTAATTATAATTTATCTTCTAAATTTTTCACGACCTAACGTCGTTAAATATATAGGGGTCGTAGGTTCTTGAAAAAACACACCACTTTTAGGATCTAAAGTGCAGAATACTGTTTTATTTTTAAGCACCAAGAAAAGTACACAAGTCACGTGATAAAACGCACAATGTTAGTTACTTATCTATTTTGTAATAGCATGACAGGAAATAATCCGTGTTGAATACTAAATATGTAGTGCACAACAAGGTATCTAGCATTTGTTTTGAAAAAATGGTCAACGTGATTCATTAATTATTACTAGTAATTCTTGATAATCACAAAAACCGATCGGAATTAAAACTACACACACACAATTTAACATGTATGTATATACAAGATGACAATTAAAGTGCTACTACAAGAATATACATGAATACAGATGAATATTAATGAAAACGTACATGTTTATGATGTAAATTGAAATTGTAGCATTATAATTACCGACATATTGACCAAACATACCTGAAACACTGAAGCAATATATTTAACAATGAACATAAACAATCAAAACCCTTTGACCAGTATCTTTGCCTAAATGGTCACGTTACTTTTTTACGACAAATAAAGCATGTGGAGCGATTTCAGTAAGTCGACCATTCCTTAATGCTCATGGCTCTAAGACACTTTCAAATTTAAGTACTTCTTGAAACCAATCATGGCCGTTCCACCGGGGGACACACAAAGAATGAAACATTGATGAAAACTCCATTAATGAATATTATAAACTTATCTTTTTTGACAGGGACAGTGCCTTTGTGAAGTGAAATCATTAGAGCGGGTGCGAAACTACATTTGTGGATCTCGACAAGGGTAATGCTTCCAAGAAGTTTATGACACAAACTAATTCTTCCCTGAAAAGTTATGGACCGCGCATGTCACGCGCTTGTCCCGAGATCCATTTGACCGAAGTCGAAATTATGAGACAGTTGTTTTGTGAGTGAATAGTTCCGTATGGTGTGGGAACTGAAAAAAAAGTAAATTGGGAAATGTAGCGTTTTGTTATTGCATTATTGGCTACAAAATAGGTAATATATGGAAAATAAATCGGATATGTCGGGTTACCATTTTGGAGACCAAATGCAATGCACGTATAGTAATTGTAAACCACAGAAACCACATCGAGCACAAAAATATGCCACAAAAACATGTTTTCTAATTAATGGTGAAACAATCAAGAAAACCCCTTCCGAATTTAACAAATTACGTTGGGAGTTTTGTTGATTTGCATAGAGTGAATGATGTAAACTGCGTTCCGGAATATGTATTATTTTAAAGTATGATAACGACTCCAATAGACCTACTATAATTTTGTAAAAACATTGTATATTGCGACTAATAAAAATAGACAGTCTTTAGTTACAAAATAATGTTATTCAAAACGGATTCATTGACTTTGAAAAAAAAACATTTTTGGTTAATTATTCTTGTAACAAAATATATCTATATAACACACTAAAATATATCAACAATTCGTCATGTGTCCGATTTGCAAACAACATGATTGGTACATTTCAGGTGCAACTAAAACGCTGACTTCATTAAAAATTTAAAATCATATGATTTTGTCTTAAGAACATTTGATACCAACATAAAATAAATACTAATTTCAACATATGTTCAAAATGATATTGTTCTTGTTCTCTTTTATTGACGCCTATGCCTTTTGAAAGACCTTTACTGACATTGTTTTTGTCTTTTTCACAAGTGAAACCAACAGAAAATAAATACTTATTCAGACAGAGGTCGAAAATGATACCTTTTTGTTCTCTTTTACAATACATTTGGTTATTGAAGCAGCTTTATTGACATGTGTTCTGTGTTCTGTGTATTGCTCACGGACAATTCATTATCATCCAAAGCCATCTAATATTAAATAATATTACAGATATCTTTAATTAACAGCACTGGTCTCTGAACCTGAATCGCCAACTTCAAAGGTAATGTTTGCGACTATCTTTGCCATTTGCAACTCCTTGTGATTTATTTCTACAATATTGCTTATTCTTTTGTAATATTACTTTGATATCAGCTCAAATGAACAATTACCTTCCCCGTTCGTCTCGATTAAAGGAGGTATTGTCGTATTCTGATTATTAGGTGCGATATGAAAGTTTTCTCTCGGTTTCGTTTTGAAATATAGTTATCCATATTCAACGAGATATTCCAAAACATTCATTAGAAACCAGTAAGAAACGTTTTTAGTGTGGTCGTTTTTTTAATGAAACACAATCATTGATACAGAGTTGCAATTGCCAACATATATGCGGGAGCATGGACTTTGCTAGCGTTAAATACAATTTAGCTTTAATTTAGGCTAGACATTCGTTAAATTTTACCATGTAATATGATAAACCAAAACAAACCAAAACAAAATAACAAACACGCTAAATGAATATATTTACGAATGATATAAAGTTTTCTACACAACTAAGTTTATAATATAATTATTATACAAACCCTACTTGTTTCACCAGCGTTCTAATTTCTTGTTATTAGTTTTATTCAAATTTAATATGTTCAAACAATTTGAATTATATTACACAAGCACAAAAATACATAAAACGATGGTTTAATATAATACAGATACACGCATAACACTAAAGTGCTTTTATATTACATGTAACTGAACCGAAAGGCTATATTTAATGTGGATGATATCTTTCTATTCCTTTTGATAAAATAAAATAAAAACAAAACAAAATTATTTAAAAAAAAAAAAAAAGTATCCAATTTTATTTTTCGGGAGCATTAAAGGGCTTTTACCTTTTCAAATCCTACCCCAAATACGTAATAAAAGTAAATATAATAATTTATTAAACAGCGTCCATATAAAGCGCATAAATACGAGTATAAAATTGATTTGGCTTATATACAATGTATTAATTTGATGTGAAATTAATGTTTTATTATCATTCTGTCCTTTTAAAAACTAACCAGTCGACGACAATTGCGCATCAATAAAGATGTTCTGGTTAGAAGAAAGTATAATTTGTAATTAGGCAAAATGCGTTTCAAAAATCTATACACTAAATATGATATGTTTGTACATGTACGTTTTGATTCCAGAAGTGTTCAAGAAACATTTTTGACGTTATTAAATGTTGCTTCATTATAGCTGTTCTTTTCAAGATGGAACCACAATTATCTCGCATAATCTACTCAGTAGGTACGGCATTAGATTTCCACATTCATCATATTTTATTTGAAATCCGTTGACAAATGCCGTCTTGGCTGATGCGATGACAAAATGATTTAGAACAATAAACGCCGTCAAATGTACATAATACAAATTAAATATAATTGTACAATTAATAGTCGCTCCGCGAGAAAAAATAATTATCGTCCAGATTCTAAGGCATTTTTCAAGAAAATGAGAAAAAAACTTGCATGATGATCGTAAGCAACAAAAGAAAATGTAATATTGAATTCTAAAAAAAAAAAAAGAATGAACTAAAGAAATACAAATTTGCTACGTGTTTTAAATGTCTTATTTAAATGCGCATTTTATGTATGTATTGCAGGCTAGAAGCTTCTTGTAAGCTTTATTGCTGAATAAATGTTATTGTTTTGGAATTATCCAGTATTTGACAAATTGTGATTCTCTACAATTAGAAATGTGCGTTTGTTAGTCATTTTATGTGAATTTTCTGGCACTTGTTTTGGAATTCTCCAGTATTTTATTAATTATTATTTTCTACAATAAGAAATGTGCGTTTGCCAAGTGCAAGAAAATTCACATAAATGACTAACTATAATTAGTCAAATACTGGAGAATTCCAAAACAAGTGCTAAACAATTCACACAAAATGACTAACACATTTAATTTCGAAAAGAACAATAAATATGTTCAAAAACAAAAGTAATCACGTAGGCTTATACCATACTGTCTGTGTAATAACATGTTATATATGTTTAATCATAATCGTGTGGTTTAAATGTTACATAGCCTAAATGCGACGCTAACTACATGAACATGAAATCATAGAAATGAGCATAAAGAAATCAAATACAGCTACGCCCACAAATGGCATATAATCGACGGAGAAAAACAAGAAATTAATGCGTTACATCGTACAGAGGTTCCTTTATTTGCTATCTTCACATTTCGGTTTTTGAAATATTATATATCCTGGAAAATTCAAAAATAATAAATAACCAAAATACCCATAAAATGGCAAAGTTTACCAAACGCTCTTTGAGAAAACAGGTGAATAACTTTCGAGACAAGATCTGTGAATATTGATAGGCAGCTAAGAAATCTATGACATTAAGACTTAACAACGAGCACAATTCCTTGATTTATGTGCGGCGGTATTACTTCAACATTCTAACATGTTTTGCGAACCAGCAAATCGATGTTATTTAAAACCGCCTTTTATCAGTCATTTATTACGGTATCTTGAAGTGCTCGGCTTATTGCATGTGGAACGGCTGCATCTGCAGAAGTGATGTCACGGTACTGTGCGGTCGCATACATATTGTCAATATTAATATTTTCTGCGTTTGAAAATGATTGTGAACATGTTTATATATAATAAACCATATTTAAGAATAATGTCAACGTATTAAAAATTATGAGAACTTAATATATTACAAAATTAAAATTAATTGACTGTTCAAAAATATAAATAAAATTAGAAACAGTAAAACTAGGTCCTTTCTTAAAACAACATCACATCATTGTCGGAGTAAGAGGTCTTGGTACTGTCTTCCAAAGTTTAGTAGTTTTTTTTCGAACATGCCGATTTCGAGGGAGTTAATGGGCATGCTAGCACCAGTTTGGAAATAAATTCCGATCGATCTTCATTAGAGCCTTCCGATATTCAAGATTTTTACCAATGTGTGGGATCGCGGAAAATAACCATCATTAATTATTTACCGGAATTCGCGATCCCGCCGAATTGCTCGTGCAAGGAGGGTTTCCCGCCTTAATGAGTGGTAACAACGTGAAAGTGTTAGGGATGTGAGTCCGAAATTGACGACTTTACAGTTTGCCAGGGCATCATCACAGTTGATAAATTGTCCAAGGAAGATTTGGTCGATTTTGCGGGATCCTTTCTCGTCAACAATGTGGTCACGAACTTCGTTCTTAATAGTTGCATGCAAAAAAACATTTACGGTCGCCATGTGCATAATCCATTAAAAGATTCCGGTAAATTTACGAACAAATTGCATATGGTCATGGAGTTCGCAGCGTTCTTAAGGATGTTGTTTTGTTGTTAATTGTGTTGTGTTTTTTGAAATTTAAATCCGCGTAACTAAATATTCTAGGAAAGGATTCATTGCGGACATTGCTTCGTTTTATTTTTTCACTTCAGTAAGTCGAACCAACATTTTACTTTCCAAATAATCTACTTCGTCGCTTAATACATTTTCCATGGCCAAATAAAACAGCGTTTATTTCACCGTTGCTGTACAAAATCGAATAAAACCAAATTATCACGAAGGACTAAAGAAACGAATTGCAATACAATAATTAGATCACGGATAACTGATGGCCATCAAAAAATCTAAGTTGGCATAGCAATTTTCTGCGACAGTTCTTTTGGCTGACCTCTAATTTCGTCTCAATCATATGAACGCAATCAAAGAAAATGAACAACAACCCGTGTTTTTTTTCTGTTTGACTTGTCAATTTGCACGGCAACCGATTTTCTGGGACTTTATTAATATACATTCCAGTAATGCCTGCACAGGATAGTGACTAAAACAATTATTCCCCACCAAACGAGAGGCCGGCGTTTGTGCAAGCACGCGTCACTTCACATTTTAAACACGACTGTCAAATAGATCGCACTCCGCATTTGCTGGAATACATCGTGCAAAATGTTAACCAGTCTGTCTAAGACTGTGCAAGCAACATGGAGGCTTGCGGGTATTGTTTTCTTCCCTTTGTCTGATCAAATTTAGATATAATAGATCAGTTGATGGGTTTGCGGGCCCGGCCCAGCGTCCCTAAGCAGCGGATATTCCCCTGTACCATACCGCCACGATACACGGGGAATGCTAATATTGATAATTTTTTGGGGGTACACATTTTTTTTAAAATTTGGAGAACCAGATATTTTTACGAATTTAAGGAAAAATAGAACATACGCAGAGCCGTCAATAAAGAATGTTTATAAATGACTGGAGCAATCATAACACAAAATGTTTGATGCAGAATTTTGTATTTGTTCATTTTTTTGTAAATACTATTTAAAATAATGTCAAATGTTGCAGTGGTTTAGCTACCGGAAAATATGACACAGGTAAAAAGCGCTGTACTTAAACCATATATATGTACAACTAATTTATACAATTACAACGCATTTAATTTTTAAACTTTTGTGTCGGGTCAACGAACTCAAATCAATCAACAATGGCTGTATTTCAAGTTTTGTTTCATTAGTTACCGAACCATTAATATTAAATGATTTGTAATCGCAAAAAAATGAAAACTATGTTTATCTACTAACATTGATATTATTCCAATTACACAATAATATACACAAAACAAAATAGAAATATGACAAATAATTATATTAAATATATAAGTAAAAATAGATAAATAAAAAAAAAAAAGGTTAATAAATATTTAAAAAAAATACATAAATAAATAAATGATTTAAAAAATAAATAAATAAATAAATATTTAAAAAATTATTATTATTATTGATGGTGGTGGTGGTGGTGGTGTCGTTGTTGCTGCTATTTTATTATTATCATTCAGTAATATAAATATGAATTCATCTGTTTAATATCGTGCTTATTCTGAATAGATGTTATAGAATTCTAATTCTATTATATTTACTCAACATTGCGCGACATTAAAAATATACCAAAATAAATATACTCCTCGAAGTAAGCAATGAAAAAATATAAACAAATATATGCAAACATGTTTTAGTAAATATTTTCGTTTCAAATATTATGAAATACGTATATAAAAATGTAAATACACTAATAAAAACAATTGCGGAAACAAAATAAACACTATTATTATTATTATTAGTAGTAGTAGTAGTAGTAGTAGGAGTAGTAGTAGTAGCAGTAGTAGTAGTAGTAGTAGTAGTAGTAGTATTTGTATTATTATTATTATTATTTAACGCTAACATAATTAAAATTATAAAAAAAATACATTGTTTTTCAATAAATAAATATAAGGAATAATGAAACTCCAGAGATATCACCAGGAGAGAAAAGTTAATTACATCCATAACCCCATTTATTTAAAAAATAAATTTCAACACACTGAAAACAAGAATTCATTGATATGAATGAAAGATTTGATTTTGGTAATTAATGTGTTCACTAACATCTCAATTTGATAAATGATACACACTAAACAAAGCCTGTTTTGAAATATTAATATATTATCTGAAATAAGTTAATGAACAAAATATATTTACATTAACAAACTGTAGATTTATGTGATTTATATGGCGATTCAAGAACACTGTATTTAATCTACGAGGTCATTGGCAATGACAGATGTAACACCAATGGCCAAATATGTCCCCTAAATAAAACCGAAGAAAAACACCTGCATAGCGACGATCTAGCAAATCAGAATGTACACAAGCGATGTGTAGAAATGATGTCATTCATGAAAAACAAAATAGTGATCTCCTGTTTTTCCATTGAAGTTTCTGATCCATTGTCGAAACGCATTCTCAATCTTATAACACTATTCAATAACAAAAGATTTGAACATGCTCCTTTGATCACACATAGATAAGGCATGCATAGATTGTTAAAGAAAAATAAGGTATGATTAAAGGATATATTTTATAACTTTGTCAACAGAGATCAGTCAACACATTTCTTATGGGCAACGCATTATACTCGCGTTGTAAGCCTAGCCAAGTCATTCTAATCCAATTTATCTTGTTCACTAAATTAAAAGCCGAGATAACAGGCCAAATACGCCTCAAAAAGGTTTTTGAAAGGGTCTTCTAAAATTGAATGAATTCTAATAATTTAAAAGCTTTTTATTGCAAAGAATAATTTGGCCACTCTGTGAGTTATGTAAACAAGAACGTTGCATTTGATTGAAAGATAGAAAATCACAGTTTCGTATAAAACAAATTAGTATATTAATATACTAATTTGTAAAATGTTACTTATCAAACATAGTTTTTTTTACATAATACATATAAAATGGATGTGTTACAAGCGCAAAAATATAAAACTATTATGGCAAATCCTCATTTAATCGAGGAACAGTTTATGAATGTTAGTTTCTTACATACGTCTTTATGTGTCCCATGTGTATAATGAATAACATATATACGCTAGATATGTATTCACTCTTATATGCGCACGCATCGTATATATCTACGTCACAAATTAGCTCCTTGATAACACAATCTAGAACATTTCTAAAGCGTCGTTGAACGCATACACATTTGCTCGGAACTGTTGTTATGTAACAAGAGAAAACGAAAATTTCATCATCAATCGATTTGCACATACACTGAAAATTAAAACTTAAATCCATTTAATCGCACGCCACTTGTACGTTATCCGTGTTGCCAAGTTCGGAGTTTGGTTTAATATGACTATTTAGTCATCCTTTCCGATCAAGTTGCCTTTCGAACTGATAACCGCACTTTCTACGTTTCCCCTGCCCCCTGATTGTCAAGACTGTCATAGGAAGGGTGTTCATATTACCAGCTATTCGAGTTATATATGTTTCTCTGCAAACACATTGCCAGTTGCCATTTGTGAAGAAAGATGGCGGAGACAGGTTGACATATTACCGGCGTATCGAAACGAGAACGCGGGCCTGACGAAAAATGTCAGGAGAGCCGACATTTATGCCACAACGATAGATTGAAAACGAGCGAATTAATAAAAACCCTATGGCAGATCAAGGTGTCAAGATTGAAGTTTCGCTAACAACCTGACCGCTTGACTGCATTGATCTTCGCTCATTAAGCAATACATTTGTCTAAAAGTCCGCCTGAGAGTTGTGCTTCTATAAGAGAAAGATAGGATCTTAACGAATGTGCAAACGGTGAATTAGGCTGGACGTTATCATTATGAAGGAAGGTCATATCAACAAGACCTCAGGACGATGTTAACGAACAGGGTTCGTCAGTTGTAGATGTAACGAACAGGGTTCGTCAGTTGTAGATGTAATAACATAAACAAGTTGCACTGAGCAACCAGAAAAAAAGTATTTCGTCTTCGTCACGACGTTTGATTCTTGACAAACGAAAAGACCATGTGCGCGCGTGTTGTTTATTGATTGGTAGTTTTTATTATTTAACACAACGATTTTCCATTCCTATTTGAACCTGTAAAATGTAGGAGGTAAAGAATTCGTTATAAATCTTAGGTGCTGGGAATATCTATTGCTGCACATATGGGAAACAAGGAAATGTCTTGAAAACAATTATTAAATACATAAGCCAGTAGTTTATTTTTGCTATAAATGTCAAATATAATGCTTAAAATGCTACACATTCATCAACCGCAGAGTCGTGCAGGCATTTACTAAAATTAAATGCAAATTTCCCCAGGTTAGAAATTAATGCAGCAACTCGACCAACGCCTTTGCTTTGAGAATTTTAATGCGACCCATTCTATCATGAGACAATAATATTCAAAAGGAAAAATGACACACACCGTCAAAATTAATTTGCGTACGCTTTTGTTTTTGACGAAAGCGTAACAAATATTATTCAAATCGCGATTATAATTAATTGCCTATGAACGTCCAGGCAACGTGCACTATGCAAATGGCATCATGCGGCGTCATTTTTCACCGAGCAGACAGAGATGTTGATGATGATGAAATGATTTATGTATATTGAGGACTTTCTCTGAATCGGAACCGTCGTGCTTCACGCCTCTAAATCCACGACCCGTCCATTTCCGACCCAGATTATTTATTTCAATTCCTCACGCACTTACCCAATATTTGGGACTTGCAATATACACATGCGGCAATTATTAGAGGAATGTTTAATCTAGCGACTATCGTACTAAACAAATACCGACCTCGACACGAGAATAAATCGTTTGGCTATAGTAATTTAAAAATAATAGACTGTAACTTGATAATGAAAATTAAAGTGAAATATTTATATGATCGCGCTCGCAATCATTCGCTCGTTCTCAGTTAAGTTGAAATTGATATTTAATTTGTTTGACGGTGTTTAAAGTCCATTCACAAATTATAGCAGAAATTTTACAGGTATAGTCAGGCCATTTGTTTGGGCGAAAACATTAAACAGACGTCGAAGAGTCTCGGTTACCCCTTAACACGAAATGGCAACCAGGGCAATAAAATCCACGCAGTATACAAACCCAGTACAACATCCGATAAGTATGTAATTACTGATAAGATACAGCGACTTAATATGAAACTGCCTTTGATGAAAATGTATCAGTTTTTAATTCAATTATTTCCCAATTCGCCAAAGAACGGTATCGACTTAAGTAGAATAATTTGTCATTCATTACGTGCAATCGGGCAATGTGTATACATGTTTATACGGGCTACAGTGAACGTTTTGCAAAATGCATGCGTGGACTACGATAATGTCAAAATGGTCTTAGCATCACCACTTACGAATTTTCATTTATAACGTGCAATTAGAAAAGCTAGACATGTGCCCGTAGGACACGGATGCCCCCACATTCCGCTGGTTGTCACAATAATTTGCTTATGTTGGAAAAAAAGCACCAAAATACCCAGGTGCACAAGTTCACATGCTGATGAATATGTTTATAAAGTTTCATCACTCTAGCAATAATACTTTTTGAGTTACACGCGACACAAGTCCAAAAATGTCATTTTGTGCTAAAAAAGGGCCATAACTCCACTGATGTCGAAAAAAGCTGCAACAAAATATCCGGATACACAAGTTCACATATTGATTAATATGTTTGTAAAGTATCATCACTCTCGCAGCAATACTTCTTGAGTTACGCGCGACAATCATTTTTTTTCTAAAAAAGGGGCACAACTCCGCTGATGTCGGAAAAGACTGCACCAAAATACCCAGGTGCACAAGCCCCGATGCCGATGAATATGCTTATATAGTTTCATCACTCTAGCAGTTATTCTTTTTGAGTTATGCGCGACACAAAAATCCGACGGACGGAAGGACGGACGGACGGACAATGGCAAATTTATATGCCCCCCCCCCCTCTAAAGTGGGGGCATAAACAATTAAGTGCATGTATAGTGAACATTTTGGGAAATCAGTGAGCCAACTACGGGAATTCCGAAAAGCCTGAACATCACCACTACTATATACGTTAGCATTGTAATTTGTTAAAAACCCTCTTTGTTAAGTACACCGGCGTATATTAGGTTGCATCTGTGACCACAAAATTAGCCTTTTTGGGTTATTAACAATCTGACAAGTTAGCTGACATATCACATTAATTTATGAAAGTTTTGCGCCTTCAACACGATTTTATCAGCTCTCCTGGATAACGTCAGGTTCACGGATAAGATCAACACGGTCATCTCGAGCATGAAAAATACGGCTGTGTAATTGCACGTTAAACTGAATTTAGGACTTGTGTTTAGAATTTGCAACATTCACACATTAAGTCGTTACTGAATGATTTACTGACATGACGTGTAAAAAATCTTTTTAAAATATAGTTGTGGTATTTGATGTTTAGGGTTTTGACATTAATTTTTACTTCTGTCAGATGGTATATTAGACAAAATCGATCAAAACAAAAGCAAACACCAACAACAGTACTAATAGAAACAATAGTTTTGGTGTTGGCGTAGTTGAAGTAGTAGTAGTAGTAGAAGTAGTAGTAGTAGTAGTAGTAGTAGTAGTAGTAGTAGTAGTAGAAGTAGTAGTGGTAGTAGTAGTAGTAGTAGTAGAAGTAGTAGTTGTAGTCGTAGTAGCAGTAGTAGTAGTAGGAGGAGGAGAAGGAGAAGGAGAAGGAGGAGGAGCAGCAACAACACCAACGACAGTGGTTGTGGTTGTGACGGCGGTGGTGGTGATAGTAGTAGTAGAGTAGTAGCAGTAGTAGAAGTAGGAGGAGGAATAGGAAGAATAGGAGGAGGAGCAGGAGAAGGAGGAGCAGCATCAACAACAAAAGTGGTTGTGGTTGTGAAGGCGGTTGTGGTGATAATAGTAGTAGAGTAGTAGCAGTAGTAGTAGTAGTAGTAGGAATAGTAGTAGTAGTAGTAGTAGTAGTAGTAGTAGTAGTAGTAGTAGTAGTAGTAAACTAGTTAAAGTAGTAGAAGTAGTGGAAGTAGCAGTAGCAGCTGTTGTTGCTGTGGTAGTCGATGTAGCAGCAGCACAAGTATAAACAACATCAAGAGCAGTAATAGAAGAAGTAGCCACCATAGTATTATGACATAGTACCAACAAGATTAGCGATAACATTAGTAGTAGTTGTTATAACACCACTATTACTGTAATAGAATAAGTAACATGGGCTGAAGCAACACTAGTATTGTATTAGTATTAGACCAAAGTATTGCTAGTACAGGCACATGTGTGGGAGAGGTGGCAGAGAGGTATCGTTCTTGACAAGAAGGGACACATGCATTTGTCAACACTAATTTCGCGTGATGGGTGATAACAATCGGGCCAGGGCATTGGAAGGGCGTGGATCGCTGCCATAATCTAAACAACCCACATTCTCCTGTGTCGTGAGAAAACAAAGCCAGAGATTTACGGCGGATTAGAGCGCGGAATGTATGACTGTATGACCGAGTGCTGAGGAAAATAAAAGAAACCCGTGTGTATTAATGCCAACTATCATGTACATTATTGTACTCGAGCATCTTTATGAGCGAAGCAAAACAAGAAATAAAACTGGTCAGGCAAGTGCTTTTCATAAGATTGCATTCGTGCGAAATACAATAAAGTTTACGTAATCGCCTACAGCTCACTGTTTAATGATTTACAAAGAGAATTAAACTTTATATATCGTGCAATTGGATCAATTATTAGCTCGACTATTCGAAAACTAGGTGAGCTTTCCTACTACCCCCGGCGTCGGCGTCCGCGTCTGAATTTGGTTAAAGTTTTTATTCAAAAGTCAAAAGTCTTGTTACTTCAAAACTACATAACTTATTCACTTTAAAGTTGGAATATACCTTTGTCATCAACTCCATTGTCAGGGTCAACATTTCCCATAACTCTGTTTTGTATTTTGACAGAGTTATGCCCTTTTTTCACTTAGATTTTCTGGTTAAAGTTTATATTCAAAAGTTTGTAACTTCAAAACTACATAAGTTATTGACTTGAAACTTGAACCTAACCTTTGTCATCAACTCCAGTGTCAAGGGCAACATTCCCTATAACTCTGTTTTGTATTTTGAGTTATGCCCCTTCTTCACATAGATTTTCTGGTTAAAGTTAATATTCAAAAGTTTTGTAACTTCGATACTACAAAAGCTATTCACTTGAAACTTAGAAAATATACCTTTTTCATCAATCCAGTATCAGGGTGAACAATCCACATAACTCTATTTTGTATTCTGACAGAGTTATGCCCCTTTTTCACATATATTTTCTGGTTAAAGTTTATATTCAAAAGTTGTGTAACTTCAAAACTACACAAGTTATTCACTTGAAACTTGGAACTAACCTTTGTCATCAACTCTAGTATCAGGGGCAACATTACCCATAACTCTATTTTGTATTTTGACAGAGTTATGCCCCCTTTTCACTTAGATTTTCTGTTTAAGGTTTGTCTTCACAAGTTTTGTAACTTCAAAACTGCATAAGTTATTCACTTGAACTAACCTTTCACATCAACTCTAGTATCAGGGGCAACATTACTATGTTTTGTTTTTTGACAGAGTTACGCCCCTTTTTCACATAGATTTTCTGGTTAAAGTTTATATTCCAAAGTTTTGTAACTTCAAAACTACATAGGGTATTAACTTGAAACTTGGAACCAACCTTTGTCATCCACTCATGTATCAGGGGCACATTACCCATAACTCTGTTTTGAATTTTGACAGAGTTAGCCCACTTTTTACATAGACTTTGTGGGCAAAGTTTCTGTTCCAAAAATTTATAAACTAGACAAGGCTTGGCTTAAAAGTTTTGTATTTTAACAAATTTATGCCTCTTCCACTATCCAAAATATGTGCCAACTGAAATACTTCGAATAGTCGAGCGCGCTGTCCTCTGACAGCTCTTGTTTATAATCCACAAGCAACAATACCCCGCAAAAGACTACTGTTGCCATTTCACAATAACATTGTGTTCCTGAGCACATTATGAAATGTACATTTTTCATAAACTCTTCAGTCAATTTCAGATACATGTATGTGCACTATTGTTCAGTATGTTTTAGGTATTTTATTTTTTTGTATATTATGTATAGCTTTGACATTTGTATATAGAAGGTCAACATTTCAAATTAAGATACAAAGTTGTTTCATACATAATTTGTTCCCATAATTATAAATAAGGTAATGTTTTAAATTATGTTAACTGTATATTAAATTTGAGTCAATAAAAACCGTCGGTTCGATATGACAGGTCCAGAATTTCATTCGATGAAGTTTAAATTTGCTTTTTGGATTACTATTGGCAACCAACGGTGTGCTATGACACGTTTTCAACCAAGCAGTGTGACAAAATATTGGCAGACAAATCGCAGTCATAGTTGAAAACCGCCGTAGCTTTTCCTGATCAGCATTTTAAGCTAAATCATTGCCATCACTCAGATTAAGATTAGTTAACAGCCTTATGAGGCAGCCGAAAATTAGATGTCCATCAAAGAAGATTACATCTGTAAAAGCGTGATTAGGAGGGATAAAATGCCAATGAGAATTGCGTCGTTTTATGTTTTGAAAAAGCCTACGGAAACACGTCAGAAACGTATAGGGGCAAAAACATGGAAATATGAATATAGTGTCTGCTCCTCTCACAGTAGCGATATATAAATGTAAAGGATTACCAACGTCCAGAAGCATCAGTATTAGAGAAGCACCAATTTAACAATTCATGGTCCTTTAGTTAAAGTAAGTAACCAATTGCCTATAAGACAATATAATTGGCGTTTAATTATCACATGTTGGACCCGACGTCATACTGTAGTTAGCTGTGTCGTTACAAAATCAACAGGAATATGTTAAGCATTTCGACGATTAAAATAAATTACATATACATGTATATACATGCGAGACTCTTTCATTATCATAGGTCTTTTGTATATGGCTTCTGTCGTTTATTCTTTCTTTGTATTCTTCCAGTTGTAGAAATATATCACACGTCCGTAAACGACTGTTTGCAAAACACAAAATAATGACGAAAGAAGAGGAGAACAGTTGTATGCTCTTGGGGTTCCTTTCCAGAAGAACCAACACAGAGCCTGTGAAAGAGCAATAGAACACTTTGACTGAAAGCATGCTCGGAACCATTTTTGACCAAGCATTCAATTAAGAATTTCTCTTACAAGTGGATACGTGATTAATTGCTGACATTACAACTGGAATTGTATTTGCAAACGGTGATTGTGAAAGGCCTTAAATTAATTACTACCCTTATCAATAAAGATGGCGAATCAATCAAGGGAAAGCGCCACTTTGATTACGATCGAACTGCAATATTTGATCCAAACGCCTGGACAAACCAACGTTCGCGAAGAGCAAACATTGGTCAAACAGCTTTTTGGCATAGTGGCAATTCCGC
The DNA here is from genome assembly GCA_027627225.1 of Congeria kusceri. Lineage (NCBI taxonomy): Eukaryota > Metazoa > Mollusca > Bivalvia > Myida > Dreissenidae > Congeria > Congeria kusceri. The sequence continues at coordinate 30,495,832 of CM051028.1, read as the reverse complement.
AATGACCATTATTAATAATGTTGCAGTTATTCACAGTTTCCGTTCTCACATCCAGGATGTTTAAGAATATTGTAGCCATTGATGTTGGTTTCCATCTTTGTTCTCCCGTCGCTAGAATCGCACGGTTAATGAAGAACTTCAGATAAGCTCAATGGACACTGATAGCAAACACTTGCATTGATAAGGAAATCAGACCGTTTCCCAGTAACGCTTAATATATGTATCTAGTGACTAACCTTCCAACATTATATTTTATGTTCTGCTCCCGGAAGATTGGGTGTAAGCCGTGATGATTGATCAATCGTGAAATGGGTACCGTATCGTTCAAATCATATTGCTGTTGTTGTAGTTGTTTTGTTGTTGTTTCGTAACATTTACACCATAACGCTTATCGAATGTTGCAGCTTTTTTATATTTTTGTTTTATAACCGTGTATCATGAAAACGAACTAATAGTCACAGACGGACAATTATTTGAACTTCCACGTATATAAATAGATGTGTGCAACAAACGTACACGAACACGTAGTATTATACGTATATATATGATAAAGTCAGTCAACCACATTGGTTTTGTCTATGACCCAGGATCTTTGCAAATCAATGGTATGTGTGATTAACATTCTGTTTGGTTGATCTACGTTCATTTATTACAGCGTTGTGGGGGCTATGCCTGCGACGATGACGAGACATCAATTGAGATGATGATAATGATGATGATGATGATAATAATGATGATTATAAGGGATACTTATGATGATGATAACAAGGATAATAAGGCCCTAAAGAAAAGTACCACATAGTAATACAAAATTATTTATTGGCTTACATATGCGTCGCCAGAAGTAAACCAATAGTACACAAACCTCTGGCGTTCTTGCAATATTTAAGACGTCAACTACGTAAATAACTCAGCCGTAAAGTCGCGAGAATCTGGTAAGTTAGCATGCTGGCTTGTTCAGGATAATTGGGAAGGTTTGAAATGGGAAACTTGAGATATGGAGCCATGACGAGCCGCAGTGAGAAGGAAACGTCGTTCCCAATTAATGTTTAAGAGACCAGGTGTTTTGAGGGTAAAACGAGAACAGAAGATATGGAATGATAGGCCATTGTGAGTAGACATTCCCAACGTATGGGGGAGCACATGTTGTAACTTTAATGTAAAATTGTAACATTTTTATTCACTGAACATCTGAATCTTGTAATCCAATGCAACAACGATAATAAATCATTTTAATGAGAGTGCTCAATGTTGTCGAACAAATGATGACCAGGTGACGTAAATGCCACCGTAAGAACAATTACAGGTCTGACCAATGATTCATACAACCAAGGAAGAAATTAGCACAAACACGTTAACAAACGCATAATTGTGACGCAATTTATATCTATGAAAAAACAGCAAACACCCAACGCAAATAATAAAAAATAAATAAAATTGCCGCCAAGAAAAAATCGCCTCAACCAGTGCGTTCTATTTATTATATGATGTGTCGTATTTTTTTTTTAGTGCTCGATACATGTATCTTTATAATATTTCTATCATAGTGTGGCGCACATGTAGTTTTGATAGCGTTGTGATAGTTTAACGTGAATTATTATACAGCAGCAACATCTAAATCGTTAAATCTGGAGTTTGTATTACATAAAATTAAACATAGAAACGATATATTAAAGCGTCTTCATGATACTATGACGACAAACCATGACGACAATAGTATAGCATGCAAAAGGCATGTAGAAACACAGCAAATAATTTGAATGAAATAAGATATACTTGTATACATGCATGTGCTATAATACGGTATTCGAATTTAATATAAATTTACCTATTCAACATATATGTATTGTACGTCCATAAAACGTATAAATTAAAATGTATACATGTTTGAAATGCATATGCGTGCGTGTTAAGAGATGTATTAATATAAATTAGAAACAAACAAATAAAATAAGTAACGGCAAACAAAATAACAAAGCTTTGGACCTACAAAACATTGAAGCAATTGTCAACGATCTGATCACCGAAGGAACAGGACACGGTACCTGTGTCTCTATGTCATTTATAGTAATCACAGACCATTTTTATGCATCGGTTAAGTGCAACGCCTTGTAAACCTCGTGCATCGTTGCTTTTCTATTTTCAATCTAGCATAACAATTATACGACGCGCATATTAAAAGAGTCTATATTGGACGCCGACAAGCGTGGCGTCATAAATAAGATTCTATCTATTGGATTCTGGTATAACATGTGCTTTTGAAGAAAGCGATGCTGATTTAAGTAACTCGCTTCTCTTTGTCAACGCTTCAGTCAATGCCAATTAACAAGCGTGCACCCAATTTATTAACTAATTTAGCAGGTAAGTTACGGCGCGAGAGTGTGTGTGGCCAACAAACTACCGCGATCTAAAATTCGAATAATTGACGCCATCGCACTGAGTGCACGACATACATAATACTATCTGGGACTAAATGGCATTCATTTATTCAAGTTGAACATATCAAAAAAAATATAACAGGGTGATATTAATAATTAATAAAGCATGACAACATGAGGTCCAACTTTTAAGTGAACGTTTTTATTTATCCAGGCATTAAGAATTTAAATCCAATATATACTGTTATAATTACGCGTAGTATTTCGGGCGTACAGTGCATGATTTGTTTGTGTATTAAATCAAGAATTTGCCTGGCATTTGACATTTACTGCATATATAAACTATTGTTTAAGTAAAACAAATTATTTTAATAACGTGTGTTATTCACGATTTGGTGATCTCCACTATTTAATAATGCAGATGTTACTAGCTAACTAGAATTGTAATAAGTCATAAGCAGAAAAAAAAACTTACTAGCAGAACCTCTGACAATCTAATTTAATTAATCGCAAAATCGCTTTATATAGGGAATGCTAGAATGTTGTAAGATTTAATAATGTCCTAATATAACATCACAAGAAAAATGACGATGGTCACATTACAAAAACGTATCATAGACGATGGCAATGTTGACTAGAAATATTAAATGCCAGTTTAAATAAATATTGTCATGACTAGTATACAGTACGAGGCTTCACAATCAAAACCAAAAAATGTAGGAGTTACATTATCTAGATGCATAGATATTATACTAACATGTAATACATTTCAATACAGCCCCCCAACGCATTTTAACACTTGTCCGTGGCCATGTCATTATCGTGCTTACAAAAATTTCTTGAGACCTGAAATTGAGACTGATATATGAGCAAAAAGAATAATATTTTTGGAATAACATGATATGTTCAGCAAATAAAAAACAAAGCCATTTGGTCAATGTATTTTGGTCAATGTAAAAAGAATGATGCATTACAGACGGTGGTAGTCAAATACCAAACGCTATTGCGTACGCTGTCAATAATATGTAAATAACAATAATATTTTATTCAGTGTAATCACGTGAAATAAAAAGACGATTTTTGCACGGAAGTTGTTAAATAATTCAGAGTATCAGACTAATGTAGACATGACATTTGACATAAACGCTAAGCCGGACTTTGATGATGGTCGGCATTTAAATCTTTATTATTCGATCTCATGATTTATTTACATCTATTTGGAATTATTATGATAAAACAAATGAATATCAGTGCTAAATATTTCACAGGAACTTCAAAAAAATGTGTGTTGTCTATAACACAAACGAAACAAAAAAACACTACGACCTCGCGCCCTACAGCACAAACAATATTGTTTTTTAGTAAAAACAACTTCTAAAAGCTATTATGAACGCACACATTTTTTATAGAAAAATATATTTGCTACTTACCAATACATGTACATGTATATATACATGTATATGCGCATGCATGAAGATCGGGGGATCGGGGTAGGGGAAACACGAACATGTACGATTTGATTTAGGCCTAGACCTCAAAAACTTGTGAATAAATGTAAACTGTTCTTATGTCGAGGTTGAATACAATTTCAAACACGTGGTACGTAGCTAAAATTGCAATTTTTGTGCGACTCTTTATAAAAAATTGCAATACAATCATGGATGCAACAAAAACATGTTTACATAATTATTTGCCCTACTTGTTTTCATTCAGACAACACTTATATTATTACATAACAATTTTTAAACATTGTTATGCAGAACTATGAAAAATATTAATAATTGACAATCAGCATCAATTATAAGTTGTTTGTGCTATTACAATATAAGTATTATTTTTTTCTTTTGCGACAGAAACGTTTATAATAAACAGTGATCAGCTTTATCTATCAGTTGTATATGTAATTAAAAGATAAATTATTATTATTATTATTTTGAGACACACAAGTTTATTAGTAGGTGCTGAAATAAAACTACGGGCCTCGGTGTCATAAAATACGAATAACGATCAACCACCAAATGAGTAATGATGTACAAAATAGCCGATAAACCAATCACACCAGTGTCCGAGGTGCGAAGTCGACACCTGAAGGGTCCATAACTCACCACGCCGTTGCCCGGATGTCTTGTTTGTGTACTTCCACAACATGACCCTGGATGACCCGGACCGCGGAGTGACCGCCGTCGAGCACCCGGGCCGTATCTGCAGTCTAGAGCGATAAAACAAGGCCAATCGTGCATTATAAAATAATTTCCCCCGACGATGATGACGGGTGCGTATCAAGCCTGTCTCGAATGAGTATAAAGACAAGCCGGGTGCTTATCGGCTTCAAAGCTTGGATTGATTTAAAGCTGAAAATTAGAAATGGTAAAAAGGAAATTCAGTTTGATTTCGGTTTAATCGCTAGGTCGACGTTGAAAAGCACGGTAAACACGAATATCTTTTAGAACTTAATGATATTTGGTTTAGAAGATATCGGCTCTTTGATAAAATGCAGTGGGAATTGGGGCCAATAAATCTGCAAATCTTTCGTAAATGTTTGAGGAGACATTGAAACTAGAAGTTATGCCGTCTCCATTTACAGACACAGTGGGTGCAGAAATTATATAAAGTTCTGTAAACGTTTGAGAAATAAATTGTCAAATATCATTGGCAAATAAACGGATACTGTCAAGGACATACACCTCTAAAAGCATTTTTATAAAAATGGGAAATAAATGCATAACAATTAACAATCAATTAACAATCAATTAACAAATCGAGTTGGAAGTATTAGGATTGTTCATATAATGTCAAAATTATACATGAATAAGACTTCGGTATAGCGACAAAAGCATTTTAACTTGAAAATGTAAACACATGGGGAAAAGACGACCCGGAGTTTTAAAGTTTGCTTACATTTCGCATATAATAATAACAAATTGTTTTACTACATCTAAACCAAATCTTTGTATAAGTTTGACTTTTTCACATAGTTATTTCATTATGACTTTGACGGATACATGCATTTTTAATCAGCTAATACTCAATTAAAATTAAATACAGAGCTCTTCACAATATTTTGCACAAATGAACGCTTTCTTTTGATACCTTAATAGTCTTTTAATGTATCATACAAACATTATAATTGTTCAGTGACCAGAATTGCTCCAGATGCATTTTCCAGTCCACGCGCACGTGCTGGTAAGTCAAATCACGTGACTGGAAAGGTAAACAATCATCTACCGATGGATGCACACAAACGACTAAGTGAATATTCGTGCGGGAAATACGTCATTGAATGATGGTTCTCGCCAATGTAATAGATAGACAATGCCTGGATAACCAATCTTCATCAGATACTAGACAGACTAATGTCCATTACCAAAGCATTCCAGAAACACCTGCCAAAGGCTTCAGTGATGTTCACACTTGATCTCAGTCCGGCTGCGGACGAAGGAGGAATCAAAGACACTTCATGTTCATCAGCTGATCTCAAGAGGCTTAGCCTGTCACATGCCCGGCTGTAGAGGTCTTGATCGTAGCACCCGGAATGCCAAAGCAAAACATAAGTAAGCGTGAAAAGTGTGTCAACCAACAACAGACAAAGGTCAGTTTCGTAGCGTAATAAAATTTGCGATAAATTGAAATGGGCAATACGATTCCACCATTATCAACGAAACGGAACCGAACCCTTGCTCTAAATCTAGTTAATGTTCATGTGCTAGACACAATCTTCGTGTTTACAAGATAGCAAATGAGATGGAACTCCAAAATTTCGTCGAGACTGGGCGCTATGCCTCCGAAACTTCAGATAACATAAACAATAAATCTTGCAAAATATCACGTACTCAGGCGAGAAGTCGTGACGATTGAGCAAATTTCGAAACCTATCTTTATTTGATTACTTTAGTGACATTAGTAGCTGGTTTATCCGAAGAAAACTAAGAATAATACCCATACGGAAAGCGTTTTCACAGCTAACAGCTGATGAAAGCGGGATGTATAACAACGTTTCTTAACGATCATAATTATGAACCACTGATAAATTGCACAATACATGTTCATACGGTAACTAAGTAAAGACTAAACTATCAAAATACAGTATGCATTTATTTCGTTACATTTACTTCACTCTCGGTATTATTATCCGTATTTAATCTTATTTGGAAAATAGCAGATTCCGGAAACAAAACTAAATGATACGCTCTTCGAATAACCTGATAAAACTCGACAGCGCCATAAATCTTAGCGAAACAACAAATCTAGAATAAAAACAGTTGTCGTTGACGCCTTTTTGCCCAATTCTCTTGCCGCTCTGACGGATGGCGTTTTAAAGAAAATCTCTGGTCGAACATGGAGAACCAAGACTTACAGGAAATCTGACACGGCTTCGTTACAGTTTTGTGAACAATCAACCTCCAGACCAGCTTTTTGTTTTCTGTAGTTTAGGACATTTGTATGCCGGTGAACTGATGAAAATTCCTCCCTCCGCCGTTAAAACTGTGACATTAGGAAATAGTAGCCCTATTCCCACGGCGCTAAACGCCCTGTCAGTGTTTTTTCACCTGCGAGTTTGAATGTTCATAGAACAAGTTTAACAAATAGCAGACCGACCAAAATAATGGGCATTCCATAGATGGCTTTTCACAGGCAATATCAAGTTTCGTTGGGTGATACATCATCTCAAATTTGACACGAAAACTTGTACACACATCGAAATAATTGTCCCCGAGACGGGCTATACGGATAAATGACTATAATTACATTGCAAAATGACCAATCAAAACTATTATAGTCTTTACTGCATTACAAAACGCATTTGCATATTTTCATTAAGCGAAGAAAATGGCAAAAGGGTTCTGGCATCATGCCCCTGTCAGTTCTTTTGTCATGGAAAGTGTTTCAGGGTTGGTTTATACGAACGTTTTGAAGAAGGCGTGTCGGAAAGCTTCATTATATCATCGTAAACGGCCATGAGGGTCTTGTAAAAGCCTACTCTTTATTTCCAGTATGCATTATCTTTAATACACTCTTGCTAGAAAGGTTTCTTAATTAAGTAATACTCCATTTAGTGATAGACGCGGGACTTGTATGGTAAAAGGGTCCATTTTCACTACGGAAAATTGCAAAGCCAAAACGTAATACAATAAAAAAGGAAATGGTTATGTTTATGTTTTTTGCGATACCACAGGGTTTTTGCGTTTTAAAAATAGAGGCAAACTTGTATGCATTCATTAATAGCTCTCTTACGACTTATGTAAAGATAACTATTTTAAAAGCACTAAGTAATACATACTATATGCGGTTCCTCATGGTAAGTAAGTGTACTATATGATATTTCTTTAAAATGTAATACTAGTTTGGAATTAAGAAATGTGCTTCGTAAAAACGCCACACACGTAGACCTAATTTTATTTCTTAAAAACGAAATCTATTTCACAATTTACGAATTAATATTGCGTTTTACGAAATCGATTTCTGTATATTACGAAATAATACTATGTTTTCACGAAATAGCATTGTAAACGTAAATACAAAATAACATTTCATAATTACGAAATAGTGTGTCCTGTCACTTTAGGAGTAATAGTTTCCTAGTGCGTTGTTTTCATTTGTGTTGTAGTCCAGATATTAAAATATTCGCATTTAAATTAGTTGAAGAATGTCAAGCAGTAAATTTAATGTCAAGATTGTTATTTGTGAAATAATAATACAAAATGATAAACAGGCATGCTCATTAATTAGCAAAATGTTAACATTTATAGACTACTATGCCACGAATGAGAATAAGGGTCCTTTTTGTCTATTTATTAAATAGAACAATTAAAATGGTGACAAACTAACTTTGTTAGAAATAATAAGACGTTTATCCATTTACATGTATATGTAGTAAAAATGGGCGGCATAATATTCCTGGTGCAACGGGACGTTGCGAATCATGTAAGCTTTCAATTGAAGGTTCCCGGTTCGAACCTCGACTGGGCAAAACTATTTATATTTTTTAATTCATATTATTTTTTATAATGTTCTGCCTGTTTACACAACAGCCATGCATATTTAAAACGTAAACTACAGCATTGATTTGTAACCGAACAATGATTTCGGAAATGTAATACTGAGAAATACGAGTGAAATAATGTCTGCAAAAAACTGGTGGAATCTCACTTAAGGCAAAATTATAATTTAAAGCTATAAATGGTTGGGATATCGTTGTTTTATTCGTGAATACATTGTATATATTTGAATCAACTACAACGCTGATGGGAGAGATAGGCAGAGGAACCAATCGTTAACTAGTTTATATCAAACTTAGACGTAAAACTATAAATATTGACAAGTGAGAACGTGTTACATATGAGCTTTGATTTATTGGAAAATATTAAAGGCACTTTTTCACATATTTCGATTTTTTTAAATGCCATTAAGTATAATATAATCTGGTTATTTCGCTTCTTTATATATAAACGTACGTTTCTGTTTGGAGTCTGATTTGGAAATTGTCAGTTTGCCAATCTGTGAAAAGGCCCTTAAAATACTAAAATTTGAGCTCGAGAACTTTTCTCGTCTTTCGGCCTGTATGAGCTGTCCCGGCATCCGGGGTGTGTAAATTTTTCAAGAAGGCATCACACGAATTCAAGCCTTTTTATAACATATTACTCAGATTTATGGGTATCAGAAGCACGCACAGTTGTCTTGGAAGTCATTTAATATCACATGAATATTTTGGACCGCGTTTGAAGACGCTAGATAGCGTGGACAATATTGTTAAAATACATGGTGAGGATTTTACGGCCATTATATTCCTTATCGATTAAGACAGTGATACGGTCGATAGTTCTGGCGTTCTTTCTTTCTAGTTTTGACATCTGACCCTATTGGTATAGCAAAATACACTGGCGTTAAACGAGGTCGACTAATACTGCGCACGCGCCGGGAATGTAAACAAAAACTGAGACTACACAAATATTAATATCAAAAGATTTGGTCGCAAAGGTCTTTAGGAAAATTACATTAGGCTATACGATGAAGCGGGCAGCCAGTAAATTTATCCGTAGTTCCTCATGGAAATTGACAACTACAAACAAAACGGGAGCCAGCGGAGGATTGAATGTAGCCTTTTAATCAAATCACCAAATCGCGATCTTCGGTAAATAAAACGTTAAAACGAGTCCTCGGTCGATTGTAGATAAAACACCCAAATGGTATTTTGTAGCGTCCGGTCTGTTTTGTTTTCTTGTTTGTATTACTGGCCGAGTGTTTGGAACGCTGCAATTTGGAGATTGCAACCGATTATGTTGAAATGATATAAATGTCGCTACGTGTGTTTTTGACTTTGCTCTACTAAAAGTACACGTACAATAACAACGGAAGTAAAATAATTATGGTATAAAATCTATAAAAGTTCTAAAATCTCATAATGATACACTAATATAGTTATTAATACAAATATCATAGTTTATATTATTTTAATATAGTATACTACCAAAACATATTGCATGAAATGATATATAATAAAATATATAATACAATACAACATAATATAATATAATTAATATAATATAATCGCTTTATATCATAGTATTTCAATTTTATTTATTATTCAACTGTTAGTTAACAAATTAAAGTTCAAAACTACGAAACATACATAAAGTACGAAGAACAATCATAATACTGAAAGGATTGACTAACAACATCATGCAGAGCGTCAGCGGATGGACTGACACATTCTTGTGTGGTGAGAAATGTACCAGATTATGATAATCGCGCCACTCGATCTGGCTCCCCTCCGTATGACGTCGCCGCGATGTCATTCCGCGTAATTTGAAGCCGGGATGCAGCGGCGGATGCATTGTCCCCCGTCTGTCTATAAGTACCAGGCGTTCGCTTAACGTACCATTTTATCGTCAACTATCAAATTTCCATCGTATACAACGTCAAAAGCTACCACCCGATTTGAATCGCTGTCTGATTTCGTTAACTATTCAAATCGTGATAGTTATCTATTAATTGAAGGCATAGTAAAAGGGTTTAATAAACGAGCGGGCCATCTTGGCGGTTCGACTTACCCTCATCAAAGTATATATTTCGTATATATTTCAGTGTAATTAATTTTAAGATGGTTCGAAAGTAAGCCTCTTTCAAATACTGCGGTTAGGGTTGGAAAATGTTGTTTTTAATTGACCAAGGATAATTGTTTATGGAATGAGTAACGCAAATAATTTCGATCATAAAAGTTATTTTTTACGTATACAAACGTTTCTAGTTTCACTTTCATGTCATGGTTCTTTGTATATTTCAAACAATAGCAAACAATCAAGAAACAAACATGCACTTGGCAGACTGTACAGTACATATTCAAAATTGTTGTGTTCAATATTATGTATCCAAAATTGTATTGTAGTTTCAATTTCCCTTTTGACACGCGAAAGTACATAAAATATTATAACAATATAACTTTAATTAGATATACTTTTATAAAGTAAATCATCTAACATTATATATTCATATAATTTTAAATGCTCAAGACATTTGAAGTGTGTAGTTTTTAATTGCAATTTGCCGTTATTTATTGCTGTTTTTTATGCCGCAAATAGTGGCATGCATCGTTACATAACCAGCCGTTACAAAACTATCAAAGATATTATACAAGTTAAACAAAACAGTGCAAGGGATTACTAAATAGTAAAATAACCATTATTAACAAATCAAATAAAAATGTAAAAAATTAAACCAAACATGATCAACATATCAAATAAAATGGTTATAAACATAAACATGTCTCTAGTACATGTACACTGAAATATTACATAATTTAAAAGCCTATAATATTTCATTAAATACATGCAGTGCAATATTGGTAAATGTTATGGTATGTCAAACTTTATGTAAAATAAGGGCACGTTAGTGTTGATGTGAAATAATGTGAACTATTTTGTGTACGTTTAATTTTATTGAATATTTCAATGTATGTGAAATAATTCGGAATGTATTTGTTCATATAGGAAATGTTGTGGAATATTTGAAGGCCGTAAAATTGTGGGGGGTTTTGGTGTTGTTGTTTTTTTGCTATTTTTATGCGAAAATGTGCGTTATACTTGAATAGATGTGAATTGTTGTGGAATATTTAAATTAATGTGAAAAAATACGGAGCATTTTACTCGAAATTAAAAGTTGTATATAGTATATAGTATTTTACTGTAACATGTGTTGAACTTTTTTTTCAATATAGAAACAAACGTTATTTCCGTCTTGGACAGCTTCAATGGTATGTACAAAATCGTAAAAAAATACGTATTTAAGTGACAGGAATGGATGTTCTGGCCTGTATTATGGAATATAAATGACGTATAACGTGAATGAGGTTAAAGTCGTTGCACTCGGCTTATTAAAATGTTTTGACGGCGTTTCCAAATAAAAATACATTTGACTTTTAGAATATGTACTATTCCCATTACACATGTATATTTCTTTGGCAGTTCTGGGCAGGAGTTGCGTGATTGGACACTGAAACCTTGTCGTCATGGAGAAAGACGAACAAGCTCGACAAAGTGACGCTTTAATACGGGTACGACACTGAAACTCGACATAAAATGGACACATTATGTTGTAATAACTGAATTTGACGTTTTCATATGGGTATGATATTGAAACCCGTAATAAAACGGACATGTCATGAGAGGATAAGGGTATATGATGCGGCAAAATTATTACAAAATTACAAAAACAACACGTGTAAATTTCATGTTTTTCTTGAAACGAGGCTGTAAAATATGACCAACGATACTGGCAGAACAAGTCAGATACTCATCAAGAAGTAACTCTTATGAAGAAATTTAATACCAGTTACATATTCAGCAAAGGTTTTACCACCAGACTCCCAACATTTATTGCACTGGCATCATACGCCAGCCTATGACTAAAATAGTATTGGATACCCTCATAAATCAAGTGAAATTATTTCCAACAAGTATGTAAGCTTCGGCGATATTGTCATTACGCGCAAAAGACGACGATCACAGAGGTATCAGTGTACCAGCGTCTGTCGTTAATTAGAAGAAAATCCCCAATTATTTAAAGATAATTGAAGAAATTCGAGTCCCTTAGTTTCTTTAATAACGTATTTATTTCTCAAACGGTTGTGGCAGTTGTCTACGAACCACTTCGTTAAATAGAATACAGGGCGTTTTCCAAGAAATGTAGTTAATTTTAAAATGGCTTAAAATAATTTTACTAAGTATAAAATATTATTTGGTGTTTACCGAATTTTATGAATGAGTTAAACTGAAAAAATTATTTGTTGGAAAAACTCTAACAATTATTTTTATATTCAACAAAATTATGCGTTTTTGTTTTTAAACACGAGGATATAAAACGATTTTTACCGGGGCAAATTCAGAGAGCTTTATCAAAATTCAATCAAAATATTCAGACTGCAATAATATATATACATATATATATATATATATATTATATATATATATATATATAATATGTCTTCAATTTCTAACTAAAATACATTTAAAGAAAGACATTCTTAATTTTATATTGTTGTTATTGTTGTTTTCTCAAACAGACCTATATCGTGCGCATATATATATTATGAAGGGTTTCAGAAACGTTACGTTTTTTGTTTGTTTTTTTTCATTAACGTGTTTTTATGATTTCGATGTAAGATAATTGTTTTCCTTTTTCTTTGGCAAAGTAATAATCTACGGTATTTCTTTCTACTATAATTCTGGGAAAAAGTTGACAACAAAACTGTTTCAACATTTTTTATTCACAGGCTTTTGTTTAATATATTTATTTATACATTTTAAGTACAAATAACTGTCCGTCAACACGTTTTTTTAAAATTATTTTTGGAGCGTTTACTTGTTTATTGTTCAAAACTATGAACCGTAACTTAACTTTTAAAGTTATATTTCCTTCATAATTATAATAAAATCACGAAAACGCGTATTATAATTAGTAAATATAACCAAAACTAATATGATTGAGTATGTAGCATAAAGCTTTACAGGACCATAATTTCTACAAATTCATATTTTTCACATCTGTAAAAAATAGGATTTCATTTTTCACAGGTCTGAAAATTAAGATCCTATTCGTCACACATCGCAATCTCATTCTTCACATTTTCTATGAAGTTTGTTATCGCATACAGTTTTATATATGCAATGAAGTTATAACTATGTGATATTCACGCATAGCCCGCTGTTTGAACAATCATCTTCTTCACACTTAAAAATATGACGAATGAGATCCTATTCTTCACAGGTTTGTGAAAAATATGGGGTGTGAAACATAAGATCCAGCAAAGCGTAAATTAAACAAAGCTATAATTTAGATATACAAAATGTAGTTTAGGCATTTTTTTAAAATAGGATAGTTATTTTAACGATTGTTTACATTTTCCATACAATTAATGCGAGTTTTTTTTATATCGAAGGTAAAGTTTGACTTATATACACAAACATATTTATACTACTTATAATAGTGTTAACTCTATTTGCTGATAATTATACATTCATTGCATTAGTCTATTTTGATTCTGAACGGTAGCGCAACTTTAAAAGTTCCATCTAAAATTGAGAAATAGCGATTGCATGATGGCAGACGAAACGAATCCTGCATAAAAACTAGATCAATATCCGGTATAATGGTTCTGTTTCTAGAATCCAGAAATAATATCCCCGTTATGATATAATAGGCGCGTTTCTAATCGATTGGAGAGTTTTATAACACACCATTCGCGAATTTATATCATCAGTGGTGTCTTGTAATATTATGACCAAATGGAATCACGCAAACGGAGTTCTTTTTCGAGCTTTTGAACGCTGTTTTCTCCGCTTTACGATTTAAGGAAATAGTTTCATTTCGTTATAAAATTCACAACAGAGGCGGTGTGCTTCCAGACTAATAAGAAAATACTGCGAACAGACACGGGGCTATTTTTTTCCGAGAAAGATAATTATATTTGCCTCCCGAAGTATGCCGTCTATTTACCTTAATAAGAAAACAGGTTCTGAAATTCTATACAATTTTCCTTCGTTCTAATGACACGTCGACCGGTTTGATGCCATTAGAAAATGAGAAAAACGCAGAACCATTGTAATAAACATTTCTAGTTCTTTCCGTTTATGTTGATATATTTCTCCGTCACTAATTGTACCTACTCCGTTGTTTCGATGCTGACCCTAATTCGCCTCAGTAGCTTTCCCGAAAAAAAAACGCAACACAAAAACCCTTCGAAAAGCAACTGCTAGAAAGACAAAACAGCGCTCTATCGATACAATACCAACTTATGAATATTGATAAGGTGGTAAGCTCCGCCCAGCGGACTGCCGAGATCACATAGACAGATACATTATGTGAAGGAAGAACGGTAAACCATGACAGAATCCATCAGATAGCATTGTGAATGTCGTAAACTAGCCGAGGTTTACTTTGACAGCTTTGCAAGCGGAGTGACAGCCAGAGCTTTGACACATTGCTAAATTTTAACTTTGCTCTTGTAGACTGATTCAAAATACGGATATATCCTAGACTTCATCCATCTTCGGACGAAAAACGACAATCAGTCTCAGAGACTATATTAAGGTATGTGCATTTCAATACATTTCAATAGCAACCAATTATTATCATAAAGTTGTCACAGATTCAGGAATGCAAAGCTGTTAATCAATCGAAATTTTCATGTTTTGTAGTTTAATAACGTTACGTAATATACACAACGTGCGCGCCTGCGCTTTTGCCTGTGCACAAATGTTTACATGCAGAACGCAGTGTTGACGTTGTTCGCGTTTATTAATTTACTTTGATATGTTTAGTGTCGTCGATTGATTAGGAGTGATAGCTAGATGTCTGATCACTCATTTGGTTTTGATTGTCGACAATGATTTAGACAGTGCGTGGTGTCGTTCATTTATAAGCGTAGTCCGAATGGCGAGAACAGTGAAAAATCCGCTGGTGGCACGGGATGAATTATAATGTCCGCTAACACGTCGGGTATTTCCTCGGGTCCACGAGGAACATAATGTTGTCTAGCTCGTTGCATTCCGGGTGGATGGCGAATACTAATAAATGTGATTTATCTTATCAGATAAGCCGAACAAGTGGAACATCAAACAAGATGAATTTCAATAAAGCCGAAAGAATACTATAGAGCGCTTACTTGTTATTAAAACGAGTTCACTTTTGGGTTGTCAATTAACGTTTTTAAACGTTTAATGTATTTAAGTTTTCCTATTTTTCTACGCTCGCTGGATGGTAAAAAGAAAGTTCGGATTTTGCTTATTATCTTATTTTAATTTTATCAACGTTCGAGTGAAGTAAATTACACAAGAAAAAGGATTTCAAAGGCGGCGTGTTAGGGTTTGTCTTCAAAGATTATATCAGTTCAAGTGATTGTTACCATATGCACTTTCATCAGTTAATTGAAGAGAAAACCCACGTTTTTTTTAACTGTTGCGATAGCAAAACGGCTCATTTCGATCAGCTGTAAGGTTATAAGCGCCGAAACTTCGGATAATGAGCGATAATTCTTTTAGCAATTATGTTAAGAACTAGCGTGTAATATTTAAATAATAACGCGAGTAATTTATATGTGTAAAATATAAATAAATAAATATCTACATATACATGCGATAGTATAAAACAGTGTGAATGTATTATTTTAAAATAGTAAAAATAGTAAAAGCAACAGTAAAATTATTTTTTGTAATCTGATATTTCTGCGAAACGTTAGTAATAGCAGAACGCAAACAATAATAATAATTGTATTTATTCGATTTACCGGTACGTTTAATATTGAAATAATATGACTTTTCACTGCCTCACAAAGACTGAAATAAAAACGTACTTTTTTCTAGAACTAATCGGCTCTGGGGTTTTATTATACCAATTATGAATAGAATTAATAAGACTGTTTTTATTCTAATTTTAAGTGGTACAATTATTCTTCAACATAATTCCGTGAACGCTGCATAGAGCGTCACAGTTCTTGTACGAGTTATCTCGCTTTGACTAGCCGCAAACAGTCGGCATTTACTGGCGATACAAATATAGCGAACATAACAAAACTCGTTCTGCGTCATGAAACGTGCTCGATTTTGTAAATTCCAAGTAAGAACGCGGTTTATTGTACGTTGTTTTCAGGTGGCGGTGAGAAGCAACGTCGCTTCGTAACGTACACGGTAATTTACAGGTGTTCTTTGTTAACGTTCGCGGTACAATCCATCAAACGTTGACGTCTTCTCCATTTTGTCCACAAAATGTATATATCTGTCACTCCTAAATCCTCACTCTCGCGGTTTGATGGTGAGTATAAAATGTCCCCAAGGCGATTTACCTTTGTTTTACGACATTCAGCCCAAATAAAGCGGTATAAAACAAAAGACTTCGGTTTATTAACGTTTTTTTCTAGCGTTACGCTGCGTTGACGCTGAACTGTTACGGTGCGGGGTCAGCAAAATCTAGATACAGTGAGTCGTTGTTTGGTAGCAATTAAGATTCCTAAAAATGTTTTGTGGATTGAATTGCTAATCAAGGGACTTTGAGTAGCTTAATTACCAAGTGAATGCAAAATGATTCATCGGAACGCTTCAATTGAATTGCGCTTTCAATTGATCCGTAATGAGTTCATAGCCGGCAATTACGCGCGCACAAGTAACGTTAATCAGTCGTTGGTTTTTACGTTGCGTATTTTAAAATGCTTACGTCATAAGTTCCGTCTCCCGAGATACTACACTGTAGTAAAGGTGTTTTTTTTGTTTCTCTTTTTATTTCGCTTTGGCATTTTCATTGCTTAGAAAACATATTTTTTACATTCTCCAGTTTTGATAATGTTGATACGGATGTGGTGAGAAATTATTATTTAGTGTTGTTGATTATTATTGTATATGGTCAAATAATTTTCAGAAGTTATTTAAGTCAGACTGTTTTTTTCTTAAATACATTTTCTTTAAAAACGTTGCTGTAAACTGAACATAAATAAGGTAACTGTGAAGTATATTTAAATATTTTATGTTCGTTTATTTTCTTTAATTGTATTTATTATTTTTTAGACTATAAGATATACATGATGCATGTTGAAATATTATTTTAAAATCATATTAGCAGCACTGAACTGAATTCTACACAAATGTTAAAATAAATATATAAATAACTATCATTTCATTACAAATAATTGCTGCTTGGCATTTCCAGTAACAGATTGGCCGAGCGCATATGGCACTAAAGCAGTAAATAATAAGAGTATTTTCCATGTCAAACACAGATACGGAAATTTACGCTAATCTAACTCTGATAACAAAATCATCGACACCCATTTCTGAATGACATGACGTATGGACACCATGACAGATAATTCGCAGACGTTTAACGCTTTAAAAGCGTCTAGGTGTTAACGAGTAACCATATCGCACAGACGCTTTCAATGCCACATGGCATCGCGCTGACATTTCGGACAATGACCACAGTTCGGACACTCGTATACAAACCAACCTGATACACTCGTAATTGTCAAATTAAAATCACATCAAGCGCTAGCTAGCAGAATGTGTAAATAAAGTGCGGGAGTTATTGTCGGCCATCGTGGCACAATGTCTGGGATGTGTCAAAAGTGTAAAGTGATAACTGGATCAGAAATGATACTAGAATATTTGCATTTGGTATATTTACAGTTTTTTTTTAAGTTTTTATTTTTAAAAAGCAATAGCAACAACCAATCAACAAACAAACCAGCAAAAAAGGACGCACGAACAGATCAAAACATTTATTGAAATGCGTTTTGTGAATGATGACGCTGAAAATGACCACAATATTTACAACTAAGCAGCAATAATTGCACATTAGATGCGGGTTTTATTCCAAACCATAGCACGTGGCCTAAATTAGCATGTAGCTTAAACAATCAAACACACATATCGCCGTTAAGAGCAATGTTGACTAAGAGATGAGTCGAGAAAATGGATATATTTCTAGTTAATCGCCGCGAATCATCAAGTCCTGCATCTTGTAGGCAAACCGTTATGCCGCCAAGATCCCTTTAAATTCCAGTTTTGTTTTTGATTGACAGAGTGTATTAAAGTCGATGGAAACGATCCTCGGTGGGGTTTGCATGGGTGAAAGTTTAAGAAACGGCAATTTCGCTGATAGAATGAAGGCCATAACCTCTAAAATGCATTCAATCCGAATATCGTCGCGCCTGATTAAAACGTGCGATGTTTGATTAAAATAACGTTTTTATTTGATCTTCCGTTTGTATCAAGTATTAGGGAATCTAGTTAGATACGTATAAGAGCAAATGTCTGATTAGTAAAACTGCCTTTCGTTATTGAAAGCCATTGTGATAAGCCGCAATGACGTCAACTGAATTGATGTAATAATTTCGAAATAATAAAGCAGAGAATTCCTTTATTTTGTAATAACAGTTATATGTTTTATATTTTAAGGTATCATTAAAAGCTGCTTTAAACTTATGCCTTTTCACACGCATTAATATTTAAAAATAATTAAATTACGACAGTCCAATACGCAACATTTGTATTATGTAAGATAAAAGGCTATAAATTGTTCAGAAAAAGAACGGAATTTATTATTAAAATATTACCCAAATTTATAATAGTTCAAACATGTAATACTATGAGAGCAAACTTGATTAAAAATAAAACAGTATTCGTATACAGAGCTACTATCTTCCCATAGCATTCGTGATATTATATATGTTACTTTAAATTGCTTACTAAACATTTTTACTAGAACATTGTGCTCAGACTGTATACTGTAGCCATAAATACCTTACGGTACTGGGTACAGTATTAATTTCATGGTACCTAAACACAACAGGATTCATCTGTTAATTATTTCCGGCAATGTCCAGGGATAAAACAATTGTTTTACGTGTTAAATATTCAGAAGCTGTGTAGAATGGACTTTTTATGTTCTGAAATAACAAAAAACTTATACCTAAAAAAATAACCTGTGATAATAAAATCAAAATTATAGACAATTGAAGTTCGCACCTCGCAAAATTTTTAAAATCCTTCACCCTTTTTATTTGTATTGGTGTATTATGCATCTAATAAATTGGATATAACTTTGAAATAATTGCATTCAGATATAAAGATAAGTGTTGCCCTAATCAACACGTATTTACGTATATGTGTTAATATTATATATTAAGCATATTATATTTAATTATTATAGCATAATTTGCAACATTTAAAATTATGAAAAGAAACTTTTAATTACTTATTATTATAGTTCAGCTGATTCTGTTACTGATACTTCTGCTATTGCTACTGTCGTATATGTTTTATAATAATATATTAAATTTATTATATTATTATAGCATATTTCTCAACAATACATTTTTTTTTTTTAATATTTAACATTTTAAAAAGAAACTTCTCATTACTCATTATTATAGTTTAGCTGATTCTGTTACTGATACATCTGCTATTGCTTCTGTTGTTGTAGCTGCTGCACCTGGTCTGCTACTAACACTACTTATATAAAATAGCGCGATTATTATTTTTACAACTGAAGACGCTCTAGACAAAGGCTCCGCGTGCCAGAGCATTCTACGTTATATATAACATTGCATTCCGATCGCTCATCTGATGCTTGGAAAACCCGATGAACACAGGTGTCCATTGGTCCATCATTACATAAAAAACACACCTGACCACATACGTGACTGTGAATGAGTAACTTTGTTTTGAAGGCGACCGTTTTAGCGTACGTTACGTTATCGTTGCGTTCATAATTTTAAATGGTTTTATTTCGATGAAAATTACAAGAAAATACTATGAACTTCTAAAATTAATAATACAAGGTTTACAATTAAATTTCAAAAAAGTAGTCATGAGTCATTTTAACAATGAAAATTTGAAACCTGGTCCGCGTCTTTGTAGGTAACGATGCACGCGTAACAAAATAACCGCGATAACAATGCATTTACGTCACGTAAAATTTAATTATAATTTAGTTTGAGATCACGTGACGTGATGACGGGTAAGAATGATACATCCTGTGACTAATGTCGACGGCGTTTGTATTCTCAGGTCCCATCGGTTCTTCACCTTGTCGGGGACCCATGAGATATTGGGAAAATACTTCTTACCCACCTAGGTTACTATTTTATGTAGACCCAACGCAGAGGGGGATTGTATTTATACATGATCCCTCAAATCTCCGAGGGATCTAGGAAAGATTAACAAATCTAAAACACATTTTGATCTTCTGTGAAGCCATGATACGAGTCTGGATCAATATTTGTACGCTTTGTTTCCGGATCGTTTTATCCGAATTTATAATGCAAACAAATGTAATCGCATAAAGACTGCATGGTAGTCGTTTATATTTAATCCGGTCTATCGACTAGCGGGTTGTCTATGTTTGAGTTGTGCCGTAAAATATACTGGACAGATAAGCAATGAGTGCCAGTTCGCCAATTGTACCGCTGTGAAAGGCAACTAGCGTTTCACTATGATAAATTATACTTCATACGATAATCAATGAAGATGAGCAACCTTGATATTTATCTAATAACCGTAACAGAAGTCTCCGTGATAAATTAAACCGAGCCAAATAATATGACACTTGTGACAGGCTTTATATGTAGTTTAATGCAATATTACATGCGCTTTTAACACCCAAAATGCACGAGGTGTTGTCCCAAACTTCGGGGGATCGTCGCCAAACAAGATGGCTGACACAAAGGCCAACCGCATGAGGTCTAAGACACCACGTGACCCTCCATGGCGACACTCTTTGCGGGGTAACATTCCAATTGTAAAAGCTATATAGATTCACCTTGCGCACTAATCCTCATCATTGTTGCCAAGGTTTAGAGTGACAACAGGCTGACAATATATATAATCCCGTGAACAGTTGGGCTTCGATAAAAATGGCTTCTGCATCATATTTCACGTCCGCAGATTTATTGCTTTTATCAACAGAAATGGCAACAAAACGCGAACAAGAACGAATTGCATAAATAACCACACATGTCCAAGTGAACAGTGTGCTACAATGCATTCCAGAAAAAGTAATTTCAAAACTAATACAATTTATTAAACAAAATAATGTGTAAAAAGAAATGTTCTATCGCATGGGGAATTTAACTGAATTTCAAGCAAAAGTAACCAACAAATGCAAGAAACAAATAAAAATATTAATAAACGAATACGTTTTTACAAAATGTCCATAATGACAATGCAAGTTTCAAATTTGCCGCAAAAGTGTTCTCTCTATGGTAAAAGATGTAGTCAAAAGTAGTTCAATTGGTATACAACAGCAAATTTGCATCGCACACAGTGTGCTCTTTGATATATTTCTTTGTTAAAGGCAATTTTCAAATGAGTATGACTTGCCGTGTTATTTATGTCTCCAATTCATACTGTTGCACAAACATTATTCGCGGATTATTGCGTTAATTATTGCATATGGAAAACTCGTTCTTATAGCCCATATATGTGTTAGCGAAAATACATTAAATCTTAAAAAATATTCTTTTTATCGCTGTTTAACAAATACTGTTCTGTTTAGGCAAAAAAAATAGCGTGTTTTGGGCAACGGTCTCAAAAAAGTTAGGTAGGGTCGGGATTGTTTGTTGTTGTTTTTTTTTTTTTTTTTTTTTTTTTTTTTTTTTTTTAAAGACACATTTCGGTCAAAAAACATTGAACAAAATCTAAAATCTGGCAAATACGGATTTCGTGGAAAACAATCGTCGCTAAAAACTTTAGAGTCGGGGGTTTTCTTTAAGTAGGGTCGGGTTGCCCGAAACACAGTATAGTTTTCTTTTGGCCTTATTAAACTAGAAAACGAAATTAAAACGTCTGTAAATAGACATTTATAGCGGGGTGAATCACGTGCATATAAAGTACCGAATAGGGAATGTGTCGTTACGTTGGGAAATATCTAGTGCTGCACCCTGCTCCTTTTTGCCCCCCCCCCCCCCCCTCTGCTGACCCTCTGGGTGGGCTGGTCAACACAGACATGTTGAATAGCTTTTGAATTTAATATATTTTTGCAAATATTCAATGACAAATGAATATTCTATTGCTTAAAAACCTAAATTACAAGATTAGACTAATAAATACTCTTGATTTAGAAAATTATAAGAATATGTCAACAGACTGGTCGAGATTTCCACCCTGCTCCTTCTTAGCAGCACTCTGTACCTTTTGAGATTCTACATATGTCCCTACGTAATGTATTAAGTACCCTTTGACGTGTTAGTGAAATATATTCATGTTTTTGGTGGTGACTGACGAAATACAATTTGTTTCACAAGGAAACAGGAAAAATTTATACAACTATTTTTCACCGAATGCAATAATATACTACATAACTACATAAAGGGAACTGATCTTGGATGCGAACCCACATCTTAATTGGCTGAAACTTACTCAGTATTTTAGTGCGGTAAAATTTAATCGATCAACAATGTTTCTTTTATTCATTAATTATATAGCGCAATCAGACGAGGTGAAATGACCAGGGCTTCAGTTTTTCATAGGCCTCCGCTAATAAAAATGCGGGAAGCGATCGGTCCCCGAGGACTCTTAAGCGGTCATGGCTAGAATGAATAAAATAATTCATTTCTACTAGTCGTTATTTATTTCCCTTGACAGAATTGCATTTCATTCACATTCTTTGAATTATTCAACAGTTTGCGCTGGCCATCGTCGCATTTATGGTCGCGAATATAAATGGCAACTTGATTTGACTGTTCCGTCCGTAAGAACGCATTATACATGCCATTGTTGCATGATATTTTGTCGACAATAGAAATGTACAGCGAGTACAAACAGACGAGTGCACGTACAGTTATATTATGGCAAAACTACGGATTATTAATTTTATAAATAACGGAAACGTACTTATTTATACTGTTATTCCTCGACACACAAAAAGTAATGCATTAAAATAAATTGTTCGCAAGCAAGTATCCTGTATACTTAAAAATTATCATAAAATACTTTCGGTTTAATAAATCTTTTTTTTAAACCCTACCGTTTTGCACCTCATGTCTTTTGCAGTGTCCACCAGGGTCTGCATCTGAAAATATTCACTGCCGATAATGTGTAACATTGTATGTTACTTGTGGAGGAAAAAGCAATAATAAATGCTGTTCCTCCACGTGCAAGTAAGGTTTCCTTAAACTACGCTGACCTGTGGTAATGGGAATTGTTATTGTGGTAGTGTTTCGTTTTTCATTATGGACATAACAATAAAAGCATGTATTAACTACTATAGCAGTTCATGTTTTTTGATTATCGTGTTTTTATGTTTGTTATGAAACAAGCTGGGGGCATACAATGTGAGCTTTGCTTATTATGTTTTGTCAAGTTTACAAAATATTAATATAGTATGTTGCTATAAAAGGGTCCGTAGTGGACCACATAGTGGTGCCCACAGACAATTGTCATGAGTCAGGACATACACATGAACCATGTTTACCGAGTGTAACATATTTAATATACTGTTGCCGAATTAGAAGTTCGATTTAGTTTTTTAAGTAAGCAGCATAATGTTGTTACATAACTAAATTCAATAGAATACGGGTTCCATTTTCTGTGAGAAAGAAATGGGGTACCTTTTGAGACAGGTTACTGGTCGCTATGAGAAGTACAAAAGGGCGTCAATTTTGAAATAAACCATTATTATTTAGTTTGTCGGGTTCGTGTAATTGGTTAAATGTATCAGAAAACAAATAAAACTTACATATCATCAGACGCGAATAAAATAAAACAGAAACACACACAACACAATATTGAAATTCGTAAAATTACGTCCTCTCTCGTGTTTGATTTTATTTTATCTGAAGACTGAAAGTTATAACGGCACAGTGAACACAATGCTAACTTTGCATAAAACCATTTTAAAAATAAATAGTTATGTGTATACAACACAGTTATATATTGCATACACTACAATGCACATTCATACAGGAAAAGATCTAGGATCCAAAAAGGTACAGGGTACTGCTAAAAAGGAGCAGGGTGAAAAGCTGGACCAGTTTGTTACATTTTCTAATAATTTGCTCAATCCAGGGTATTTATGAGTATATATATATATATATATATATATATATATATATATATATATATATATATATATATATATATATATATATATATATATATATATATATATATATATATATATATATATATATATATATAATATGACTGAAATTTATATGCAGAAGAAAAAAAACACACATAAAAGAACGTTATGTGAAATACGTATGCCAAAAGTGCAGTTTAAAAATAAAGTATGTCATTTACTTTTGTTGATATAACTATTTACCGTTGCAAATAAGCTATCAATGTCAATCAATCAACTTTAATGTTTCATGTTTCGTCTCGGCAAATGTCATTTTATTTAAAAAGGCATTTTAACACTGATTTGGATAAATTATTACAATTTATTCAAACAATAGTTGTCGATGTATAAATAACCAAGCATATAATTATATATCATTGATATAGATGAATCTACAAAAATCTATGAAATTATTGTATTCACTTTGCACCTGATAAACTATGAAAAATAAAGCATGCAGTATAAACAATACTAAATATAAACAATAAAAGAAATAACACTGTTTTTGATATACCAACATCGCGTTCGTTTTACAATTAAAGCATTTTACATTAGACATTAATATAGAATAAATTATTTTACGACAAATAATAATAATAATAATAATAATAAACAATAATCATCATCATGATACAAATAATAACAAACGCATTGATAACGTTTCATATTAAAAACAGTAAGTAACAAACATAATTGACAATGTTTACTTTAACCGAAATATAATACTACATAAAACAAATTAAACATTTATCACGTGCAAACTTTTCGAAATAACGACCTACATGGTGTGCTATAAAGTATGTATTTCAGCAATACAATATATCAAGGAATAAACAATCTGACATGTTCTCCATCAATCAAAGAAATGCATCTGTGGAGACACGTGTACTTCAAATATTTACACAAATTCTGCTGCTGCAAACATAAAGTATTCGCAGTTACTCTATCATAACACAGTCACTGTTGGAAACGATATCATAAATAAATATATATTTACGCTATGAAAGTATGTCACAATTGAAAAAGTGTCATAAGTTAATATTTATATTGACGCTATGAAAGTATGTCACAATTGAAAACGATGTCATAAGTAAATAGCTACATTGACGCTATGAAAGTATTCCGAACTGAAAACGATGTCATAAGGCAATAGCTATATTGACGCTATGAAAGTGTGTCACAGTTTAAAAAGATGTCAAAAGTAAATAGCTATATTGACGCTATAAAAGTATGTCACCATTGAAAACGTTTCATACTTAATAAAATATATATTGAAGCTATGAAAGGATGTCACGATTATAAACGATGTCATAAGTAAATAGCTATATCGACGCGATGAAAGTAAGTCACAAGAAACTGATGTCATAAGTAAATATCTATATTGACATTATAAAAGTATGTCACAAATGAAAACGATGCCCTAAGTAAATATCTATATTGATTCCTTGAAAATGTGTCACAACTGAAAACGATGTCTAAAGGCTATAGCTATATTGCCGCTTTGAAAGTATGTCACAATTGAAAACGATGTCATAAGTAAATAGCTACATCGGCGCTATCTGAAAGTATGTCACACACAAATATATATAAACAAGCATAACACATGCCACATGTTATTAGCTACAATTATGAGTGGTCGGTTTGCAAAAAGCAAAAATTGAGCCTTATATTCCATCATAACAAGTAAGTATCTATATAAAAGCATAAGAAAAAAGTCACAAGTTAGAGTATACAATGAAGAGTAGTGTGTTTGCAACAAGCAAATATTTGGCACTTTATTCTTTCATTACATATATCACAGTAAATATCGATATATGATCGTAAGACACATGTTACACGTAATTCTCTACATTGAAGAGTAGTTTATTTGCAGCAAGCAAATGTAAATCCTTATGTTCCATCATATGTCAATCAAATATTTTTATAAATCATACTAAATATCACAAGCATTTAGCAATATTTAAGCATAAGACACAAGTGAATACCATCACATAAGTATGAGTACAATAATCACGTCGCATATACATAAATATTTTGGATCTTAAAAGTCATGTCACAAGAGAAATGTTATATTGAAACATATTACGATTTCATAAAATAATATATACATGTACATTCAAGCACATCGAATATGTCCAAATAACACAACACGTGATTGAAGTGTATTTTAATAAACACAAACGTAGATGATTAGTGCAGGAGTTTATTGCAAACGAACGTAACAAATAAATACATAGCATTTATATTACAAACAGCAACGTGTATAGTACATATTTACAAACGTAATTTTAAAGTGCATCTGAGCAGAACAAATATAGTAAATGTAAGTGTATAATACATATTCACATACATATTTTAAGGTGTATTTGAACACTACAAATATAGTGAATGTAAGTGTATAGTACATATTCACATACGTATTTTAAGGTGTATCTGAGCACTACAAATACAGTAGATGTAAGTGTATAGTACACATTCACATACATTTTCACATACGTATTTTAACGTGTATCTGAGGACTACAAATGCAGTAGATGTACGTGTATAGTACATTTTCTCATACGTATTTTAAGGTGTATCTGAGGACTACAAATACAGTAGATGTACGTGTATAGTACATTTTCACATACATATTTTAAAGTGTATCTGAGGACTAAAAATACAGTAGATGTAAGTTTTTGTATACTCAAGAGAAACTTTTCACTATCAGTAAATATGTTTTTCAATCTAAAACAATCCTGAAAAATAGAAATGTGTGTTAACAAATGCAATAACTATGCCCAAAACGCAATAATATAGGAAAATAACCAATGTTGAACTGTTGTGTGTATTTGCGTACCGATTTATTGGCTATTGAAATGTATTTTTGTCTATGAACTTCAGAAAATATCCGTCTTGGGAAATACCATTCAATACATTATCAATTAAAAGCATCTACAAATCGAAAATAGTCAAATGAATAGCATTTATTAAAATGGACTATGTTCATTAAACATTTGTACGAGATGTATATAAAAATCGGGTATATACAATATTATTAAAATATTTATAATTTACTCAATACATACTAATGTTACATTGTTCGGATTACTGATATGTATATGATTTGCAAAATATGTTAAAATTCCAAACATAATTTGAAATAAAATACAAAAGAAAATTGGAAATAGTTTTTTAACAACTTATAACGCTTAAAATAAGATGCGCTTGTTGAATTTAAATATACGTAAAGGTATTTCGTTTTACAGCTCTTATTTGTGGTGGAGTCACTTTTATTAATAAACATATAAAAGCGCGAAAGTATATAGTTCTTAAAAACTAGCATCGTGTTTTATTTTTATAGTAGTTTATATTGGTAAAAAACTTTAAAAAAGTATGAAAGAAGTATTAATTTAAAAAACTGACAACCATGCATATTATGTATACTTATACTGTATGTATGTATGTTTAATGTTTCATTACATAGATAAATACGCGGTAATAAATGAACTATACGATTTTCTTTCGAGAGCAAATAAAACACTATTCTGCCGCAAGCTTTTTGAAACAGCTGCTACACTTCCCTGTCGTCCTATCCTATATTTCTCCGACAAGCTGATGACACAAATTTCACATTCGTTTAATCACGCGTATTATTGAAAATTACGCGCATGCGTTTAAAAATGAATTTATCTCGAAAAAATTATTTTAACTTGTCCACTTTCCTTTCTTATCCGTTGATCTGGGACCGCATACACGTGAATGAATCTGTTGCTGAACGTTGTTTTCGTTCTATTATACTTTCAACAAAAACGTCAAAATTATTTTAATAAAACCGAGCAACAAGGGTCGTTATTGACTCCAAATTTGAAGGTTCCTTTTGCCCGGGTTTCGTGTTAGGAGGTATTCATTGACCCAAAGGATGGTCCAAATTATGTGCATGTTATCATCGACATCTCTGAATGTCATCAAGAAAGTGCCCTTATCTGGGTCCCTTATCAGCACCCTCATCGTTACCTAATCATCGGAACCTTTGTGATCCCGCCCGTGAGGTCAGAACGGGGTCACTGCGCCCCATCTATTCACATAACTATACCCGCCAAGGGGAATGAAAACCATACGGCACATAATAATACATAATAACATCTCGCTGGTATACGCAACCCTTGCACCTTTGTGACCTGGACATGCACGGTGACTTTGATAGGTCCTTGTTTTTCTGTGGTTCGGTAATTTTTTGGAAGAAATGAGTTAATGCGTCTTAATCGACGATTTGCGGTTGATATTATTTTTGTGCAAACAAATATATGTTTGCGTGTTAAGACAAAAATCGCATTATTTGGCACTGGAATATTACTGGATGTAGACGTAATATTAAAATTGTGATCAATCTTGTCCGTCGAACATTTTTGCGAAAATTGTGAATTTAACAATGAAGGTTTCAATGAAAGTCAACAAGTCAAAACGTTAATGTTTATGCACCACATAAACTTAATTTAAACGTTCAATGATACTCGAATGTACTTAAATAAGTATCGGGGATTTACGAATTAATTTTTACAAAATCAATCTTAAAACACATAATTTTAAGTAAAATAGAAATCAGCGACAAAATTATTCAAATCGCATCAGATGTAAAGCTTGGAAGGCGGTGCTATCATTATAGCCTGTTTTCTCTAGTGCGCCATTAAAACGGCGGATCAATACATGAGGGTGGTGTAGTAGGCGGGTTATCGGTTAATAGGCGGGGACTACTTTGCATGAAACCGCCTACTTCTCCAAGAGTGGCGCAAGGTCCACAGCGGGAGAAGAAAAACAGACCGTCTTTTCTAGTACATATATCACTCTTCTGTTATGATGTCAAAACATTAAATGTATTATTATCCAGTGAGCATAGGGGCTTGTTCGAACTCATAAACTGTGCTTTATGTATCACAATATATTCAATCTATTTATCTCGCCGTAAACATAGCCTGGGATAACAGTGTTCGTATTTTTTTACGTTTTCTAAACACTAGTACTTGTAGCGCATACCGAAAACCAAGCTTGTATAGTTAAAAACAAAAAAAAACGGTATAATTTTATTTTGGTATATGGGTTTATAGACGCAAAAACTATTTAGGACAGAAAGCAAAACAGAGAGTGGAGATCAAATAAGACGCGTCAAAAGCGAAAGAATACATACAAAAAAGTTTACAGTGTTCTAACTTACAATTGAGCACGTGTTTACGAACGCTAGATGCATGGAAAATAATAATATTTCTAAGTTTATAGTTTCTCTATAGTATACAAGTCTTACAAAAGCCAGTTCGACTATAGGCTCTTGCCTCTATCAAACTGTGATATATCATAACCGAAAAATCATTTTTCTTATCTTCAAATACCATAAGTGTGGTCCGATCGTATCCGCCATGCTCTATTTTTAACCGCGGTAATCGCAACGTACACCTCGCCGCGGCTGGCTGTCGAGTCGACCACGGATCGCGGCTTGGCCCGCCCATGCCCAATATATCTTTTTCTGACAGCCGATTCGTTCGTACAGTGTGTAGTATAGCGCAGTTGTAACGCGTTGATTGACAGCTTTACAGGCATCGGCCGATACAGGAGACAACATACTTGCTAAACTAGGGTTGTGATGATAGTGTGTAGAAACGTTTACTAACATTGACAGTTTTGTATTTCTTTGACAGAATCGCGGATTTGTTTATGCCAACCGGATATTCGTTGTCGCGATTCGGGGTAGCATCAGTGGATTCGGACATCCCGGGCTTGGACGTTAAATAGCCTTTGCCTTGGACTAGTATAGGAAAGTCCATGGCTCAAAGGGTAAGGATATAGCGGCTCATAATTTAAATAATTAGGTTAGCTATGATCCACGCGGTGCGTGTGTCTGTGTTTAAAATGAAAGTATGCAACCATGAATTACAGTCAACGGGATAAGATCGGGTCAGGTTGTTACGGTGTTAACAGTCGAAAAATCTTCCTTTACCGCTGGTGTTTATTCTACGTCACTTGCATCGTATGTGAGGATTAAGGATAACGCTGTGGTTTTTGTTTATTATTTCAGTTGGAGAATGAATACCCGGCTCACTATCCGGGAAGTGCGATAGCGGGGATGGAGAGTATGTACCCCGATCACCACCGGAACTCGCTCCCGGGCGGGCACTCTTTGCCCCCACATAGTGTGAACCATGGGGGCTCAATGCACTCTTCATACCCCCCATATTCGACCAGCACAAATTCTATGGCCGGAATGGGGGGAAATCCTACACAGGACAGTCAGTTAAAAAGAGACAAAGATTCAATATATGGGTAAGTGTCGTGATGGAGATGATATCGTGAATTGTGTGGAATATGTGAATACATTGTGAACACGCGCTGTGCGATGGATTACATGTAATAGAGAGTACTGACAGCGTAAGCTCTGTTAAGGCCACCAGTGCATAAGGAAACACCAAGTTTAAACAGATTAAGGAACTGGAAATTTATTTAATCTTTTAATCGACATATCAACATTGCGCCGAACTTTTATGTAATTAACATAAATTTTATTTTAGAAAAATAAAATAAAGATATACTTATTTTTTGTGAAGTAGTTAACGTTTATTTTAGCAACAAACAGTAGGAACTAAAAATATTTTTTTTAAACATATTTTCCAAAAAATACGCGGGCAAACGTACTAATAAATACCAAATAATATACATTCCTACTCTATATGTAACAACGACCGTGCAGATATATCTAGCCGCGTAAAGTCATGTAAAACACCAAAATACCATCAGTTGACTAAACTACGCGGTTTACGCACAGAAACATTCGCGATGCTCCGGGCCAAACGGAAAAACTCATAAACAAGCTCTAGCCGAAAACAAAATGGCTGGTCGTCATGTATTTACATATTTTTGTAAACACGCGAGAAAATCATCAATTTCTCGCCGATTTTCGATCACGACCGGAAATGCTAGGAGAAGCGGTCTGTTGACGAGATGTCTTCTAATTGTAGATTAATGGCTTATTTACACATTTATCGAAAACCGTGTGAAAATATCTTCGAAAATATATAGTATTTTGGGGCCAAAAAAAATGGAACTTATATTATGAAATGTGGTAACGGACAATGTGCAAGATTAGGAACGTTACATCTAATATTACGCATTTAATGCATGTAATTCAATTCTGAATAAGTTGGAGTAATGAATTGATACAGTTGAGCCCTCTTAATTTTAGACCTACGCGCGGAAATCAAAATAATTTATTAGGCATATTTTGTAGTGTAATAGATATCGCGTTACATATTAAATCTCTATAATTTCCAACACTTCAGTTTAACCGCGTGAAAATAATTACAAAAGAAAACGACACAAAAACTATGTAACATTACATCAAGGCTATATTTATTATAAGATCATTTTAAGTGTTTGATAATTATTTATTATTTCATTATAAATTTATAGTATACAGTAAATCCATGAGTATAAGGAAGCAAATCATTTTAAAATAAATAAATAATGTGATTCATTTGTATACATTTTAATGGTACATGGAAAAAAAAAACCTTCCGGAAATGATATTAAGATTCATGTTGGTTAACATTTTGATAGTTTAGGAAAAAACTAAATTAATAAATGAAATATTAATTAATACGTTCCTTTTGTATACAGTTTAATGGTACCGGGAAAAAACTAAACTCCCGGAAATACTAATACGTTCCTTTTGTATACCCTTTAATAGTACATGAATTTTTTTTAACTAATACGGATTCCACCCGATTTCAGGCACCCACTGTTCCCGTTGCTAGCGTTGATTTTTGAGAAATGTGAGCTGGCGACCTGCACCCCTCGGGAGCCGGGGGTGGCGGGTGGGGACGTCTGCTCCTCGGAGTCCTTCAATGAGGATATAGCCGTGTTTAGTAAACAAGTTCTCGTAAGTCTCGCGTTTCTTATTATTTTGCCATGAATTATTAGTGGTTCGCATAACAGTTTTATCATATATTATAATTATGCATTTATTATATATTTATGTGTGTGAATATTAGACGAGGAACATAATATAAACATTCATCATTGTGTATGCATAAAGTTCAAACATTAGTTTTCATACAATTTACATTAAGAACATCACTCAATTTTATGAAACAGATCTGTTTAATTTACATTCTGAATGCTGCGTGTAAATTAAATATATTTCGGAAATAACTTGTTAATATTTTTTGTGTAACAAGTTTATTTTTACAGGCATACTTATTATTTATTTATTTTAAAATTAATAATTTTTAGAACACCTCGTGTAAATTAAATTGTTTATTTACCATATATAGCCTATATTTATAGTAATGAATTGTTTTATTTATTTGCCAATTAATATTCAAATTGAAAACATTAATTGCTGATACCTTATTAAATTAAATCATGTTCTTGAGTATAGTATGCGGGTATTTAAGGCGCCACTCGACTTAATTCATGCATAATCAATTCATTAAAATATTAAAACAAATAATCCGGCGGTTTAAGAAGTCTGGGACTACAGTTTAGTGGCTGCAGTTTTAAACGATTAATCCGGATAACACTTAGTATTAATACACTAAAACTAACATTATTTATCGCCTAAATTATTACGGCATTCAATTACATTCAAAGAATAGATTCATTCTACCGCTAAAAGTTATGAGTACAAGGAATTTTACATTGTTATTGAAACGCATACAGTATAACGTACTTGAAATTGAATATTGCGGTTAAAAAATGAAGAATATATCGTGGCGTGATAAAATATTTTGAGTTTTGATTTATATGATTATTTTGTTTGTTAATAGTCTAGTAAATAAAACATTTTTCTCAAAGTCTGTTTTTACAATAAATGCCATCGAGAATGGCGTTCATAAACATGCTTTTTCTATTTTCTATTACTAAACAAAGTCTGAATTTTAATTAGGCATTTTTCAGTTCATGAAAAACAGAATGCATTCTTAGCAAAACAAAATATTGTTAAAAAATATAATAAAATAACACTAGCGGATATTACTCTTTTTTTTGAAAAATAAACATGGAACGAATTGAAAAATGATAGAGCGTCCAAAAAAATATTGACTTCGTTCATTTTTAAGCAATCAGGTTTTAAATTCCCCGATATTAATAAATACAAGACAACTTACTTCTACTTTTTCGCCCAGTTACATTGTAATAAAACTTACCAATACACGGCTGGCTGTACGGACCAGGCCATAACGGGAGTCCCAGTTGAAACTGAGCATGTTCCCGTAATTATTGACAACTGTGGCCGCATATTAAACGCAGCAAGTGTCTCTTATAATAATAGAAAATAATGACAAGTTATCCAGAAGATGGGATATGAAACAACAACAATTATTGACCGAGCTTGTAAAACTTTGGTCAACGGCAGGTTTTCGGGACACGTAAACCACAATTTCCGTTAACAATCATTACAGTATTTCTCTCATCACAGTGTGTTTTTTAACCTTTGGGGGAAAGGTGGTGGAGCCCTTCAGATGGGGACTTTTACAGCAAAAGGGAATTTTTGTTTTTTCATAAAATGGTTACAATTTTATATTTGGCTTTGTTATAAAACATTAATGAATTGTTTTGCTACAAATGCTAACTTAGATTATGCACACACGTGGTTTGATGAAAATTGCAGTTATAGTTTACGAAAACTGCTCTAGCTTAGTCAATTTTTTCCAATTTTTTTTTTTTATTTAAAAAAAATAAATAAAACTTACATTCTGAGGGGAATTTTTACGTAAATATATGGGAAAATTATATACTTTTTAAACAGGGGAATGGGGCCGAATTTTGGCCCCAAACTGGCCTTTAAAAAAACACCGCATTATAATAATTTAGCAAATATTGGCGTCTGTGGTGTTGGAACATTAGTTGGACAGTTTTATTATCTACGATTGTCAGCTACAGTTTTGTCTCGAACGATAATTGATTTCCTCATGTCGATTGTGATTTATTTACGTTTTATTCTTCTGTTCTCGTACACATATTCGATTTTGTTTAACAATATGTTTTATGACAATTGCAGGCGAGATCAGACAAGCCGTTATTTTCATCAAATCACGAGCTGGATAGCCTGGTAAGTTGATTGAGGTTTAAATAAAAACACTATGATACAAAAATATTAAAGAAATCATGATCATAGATTTGATTATAAGTCAACAATATTTCACAATATTTCATTCGTAGACGGTTTACGCTACACTGGCCTTTAAATACGGACAGAGTTTTTATTTTGGGAAAACTATTCGAAAGCCTTGTGTCTGTTCGGCAGAGATAACATTCCGAAAATAATGTTGGATGGTATGAATGCGTTTACCATTCAGAACGCATCTGAAGGATTGAAACTCAAAACCATGCGAGATTTTAATGATAACCGTTCGGTCAAATCTCCACGATATTTTACTCTACCTATATCCACTGTAGTCACTTTCTTTTAATGCCCGTGGCGAGGAAAATTAGGGGTTTTAGAATTACCCTCAGTTAACCGAATGTCAGACAAGTCATAAAACTGTGTCAGGTTTGTTTTCAGTTTATACCTCGTTTTAAGAACCTTGGATAGGCTAGACCCGCGATTCTTACTCGCTCTCCTACACATTTCTCAGGGAATAATGGGAACGTCGAAAACACATGCCTCGGCTTGAAATATACTCGGCAAAAGAATAAACATACGGGCGGGCAACGCTTCTAATGAGTATCGTTAGAATTTCACAGAGAGGTGTTAATTTTCTCCGGCTCAGTAAACCAGCCTGGCCATGGCTGATACCACTTCATTCAATATGGCCGCCGTAATTAAATTCCTGCTAGCCGTTGCTTCTGACACATGAATATGTAATCCCGCCAGGGTCATTAGGCGATATCGCCGATCGCAAGTGTCCGAGGGGAACGTTATTGTAACCAAGTGCAGCCATCAAGAATTAGTCCTTGTCATTCTCTTTTTGATAAAAAAATATTTTTAATTATTCATTAATCAATATTATTCAAATTTCTTTGTTTTATTAAATTTGCCAGAAATTATAGTATTTAACATAATAGAAAAATATAATTATGTATAGAGGAAGTATAATTACTATCCACACACATTTAAAATTATATTTAAATATTGGTCAAAATAAAAAATATATATATTTCTATATAATTATAGAGCTCTTGCACGGGCTCATGGTGTTTTAGGCGTTTCTGGTTGATATTATTTCTTCGTTAATGCAATCAATAAATATGTATGTAGATTTATGGATTAATCTATTTTTGTTTTTATACACTTACAGATGATACAGGCTATTCAAGTTCTACGCTTCCATCTCTTGGAATTAGAAAAGGTAAATTTCAATTCTTTGACTCTAAAATATAAACATACATTGAGCTTACAACTTTGAAGCAAACCACACCAATTAACACGTTCCGTAATTTCTCGTGTGAATATTAAAATAATTATATCTATCATTATCTTACCAATAATTGGACGAATATCGGTGTTTCCTGCATGTCATAATTACAAAATGGGCCCACTTGAACAGGGTGTTTTAAATTGAATCCCCGATCTTTCAGACTTCACTGAGAACACATTAAGTCACCTACGTTTGCTAAGGTTCAATGTTATCATAGATAATATTCTATAAACTTAACAATTTTGCAATGTGGAGCGCGATACGGCCTTCTTGGTGTTCAAAAATCCAGACTGATAAGGAATAAGCGGATAAATTTACTCGGTTCGAAATAGTTTTGTTTGCCGTGTATGATTTGAGCAAATAAGAGATTTTATCGAGCTTCTCTTAACATTATGCAGTACTATTAAGTCGCATTTAGTTATTATAAATTCTTATATCATGAAATGAATACTATACTTATTTGATAAAGGTCCTGACTATAATCACCACCGCCTTATTCAAACACTATATTAAACGTGTTTTTTTTACATGTTGACAAATTCAAATAAATTATTTTGAAGAAAACAAGTAAATAAACCCAATACTATATTAAAAGCGTTCATTTAACCATTCTCATATTGAACCAATATATTTTTATGAAAAACAAGTAAATAAAAATAAATAAATGGTGAATGTAACATAATTATTTTGTCGATCAGTATGAAAAAAAAACTAACGCCACCCTTTATTTTCTATTTTCAGGTTCATGAACTGTGTGACAATTTCTGTCATCGATATATTAGTTGTTTAAAAGGCAAAATGCCAATAGACTTAGTGATAGATGAACGTGAAGGAAGCGGAAGTACGACTTCCAAGAGCCCGGAGAACCCGGATCCTTCAGATCTTCAAGATCCGGTAAGTAGACGCTTATTACGTTATTAGTGTTTGGATTGGACTGACTAAATGCTTGGATTGCAGTGTTATTTGATAAGTTGCACAACTATAATCGAAAGAGAGCATATACAATGTACCATTACAACTTATGGTACACAACATGAATCTACAGACAGCATATTTCATTACTATTTATGATCCAATTATATAGGTATACTATGGTAAAATACTCTTAATACGAATTAACATTTACTATTATTTAAATCTGAATTAATTAGATAGTAAAAATACATTTGAATTAATATAAACTAAAACAAGTGTAACAGTAAGGAAATCAAAATAAATAATGAAATAAATTATAAAAATAACTAAATAAATAAATAATCGACCAACACATTAATACCTTAGTTGCATAGGATACCACAAAATATGTTGGTTACAATATGTAAATATTATAACAAATGTAATTAACATATAATTTATTAATTGATGTCGAATTTTTCTGAACAGTCCTAAGTCTGCTCAAAACGATAAAGCACACATTGTCATTTATTTCGTCAGTTTCAATCATTCTTTCACAATAGATAGGTCCACGCTTTGACAAGGTCATTCTTCAAGTCACCATGCCGCTTACTTCTGGTCAATAAATTTAGGAATTTCTTGAGCAGCTTTTCCAATAGCTTGACCCAAACTCGGGCCTTCCTAGATATTATATTGATCTCCGGTCTATCTCTATAAATCAAATGCAATTGTTTATTTGTGCGAAAAATTCGCCAATATCACTTAAGTGACTATATTTGGACGGGTGAAATTGATTGGTTGTAGGACAGTTTTCGATAGAGACGCAACAGAAAGGGACGAGAGTTGCTCTGTAGCATAAGGGAGCTATATATTTCCTCAGTTCTTTAGTGTTACGCTATTTCTCTTTGTTTTTTGTGTACCGATTTCTCGTTAGGATAAAGAGGAAAATATATCGAAAAGGAATTAAAATCGTTTGCGAATTTAAATATCTATTAGCTTAGCAAAAATAAAATTTCCGTCTAGTCAGACAACAAACTTTAAAACAAACATTCCGTATAAAGTTAGACACAGGCTTTCACTGCGAAACACGATACCACACACCGCGGTATTATAAGCACAGAATAAATTACACAAAAAGATAGTCTCAAAGAATGTACCCAATTTATAATTTCGCTGCAGTATGCGTTTAAATGAGTCAATTTACCATTTCAATCTGTAAAATTGTTTCCCTGTTTTTAGCCTTCTTATACGAAATGTTTATGGTGCATTTACAACTAACTACGAATATTGTTCCGTCTTCAGTTCCATATCCAGCGAGAGTGCACAATTTACAACATTATTAGACAAAGTAGCAAAAACCACATCATAAATAAATAAGTGCAAAAATATAGTAAAAACATGCATGCAATACTTTCATTGTATTTGTTGTCGAATTGATGTCACCCTGAACCTTAAAGCGACATGCGCGTTTAAATATGAAATAAGCAAGACATTTTTTTATAAAAAATAAACTATTATTTTGTTCACGCGATGAAGACCAATGCTACCTTTAGTTTTACTGCTACAAACGGGTGTAAATTTAATATATGCCAAGCTAGCTATATGTCGTACTTCAGAAGTGCATGGATCAAACCTTGAATAACCTCGGGAACGTCTTCAGCCACGAGAAAGGCGTCAATACAATTTATTAACATAATTCCGAGATACAAGCAGGCATCATTAGCTTTAGATTTTTATAGCCGGAATGGTTGGAAATGGTGATGGGGATAGGTAAATATATGCATACGACCCAAACATCTACGCACACCTTTATTCACTAGCGCCCCCCCCCCCCCCCCCCTTTAAACTCCTGGACCATACACATATGGGCATATATTAAACGGTCAAAACTGGATAAATATGCTAAAAAACTTGTCGTTCGCTACGCTCGCTCATGTTTAGCTCACCTGAGCACAAAGTGCTCATGGTGAGCTTTTGTTATCGCCCGTCGTCCGTGCGTGTGTGCGTACGTGCGCATGTCCGTCGTCAACTTTTCATTCAAACAACATCTCCTCCTAAATCATTTGGCAGATTTTCACCAAACTTCACTTGAATGATCATTGGGGGACACTCTTTCAAAATTGTTCAAATCGTTACGGTCCGCTGCATATGTAGGTCACCAGAGCTAAAAATAGATTTTAAAAGTGTAAACTTTAAAAATCTTCTCTGAAACCTCAGGGCCCAGGGGTTTCATATATGGTATGTAACATCATATAGTGGTCCTCTACAAATAATGTTCAATTTATGCACCTGGGGTCAAAACTGGCCACGCCCCGGGGGTCACATGATTTATATAGACTTAAATAGCAAAAAAAACAACTTAAAAATCTTCTCCTCTGAAACCGCAAGGCCCAGAGGTTTCGTATTTGGTATGTAACATCCTGTAGTGGTCCTCTACAAAGATTGTTAAAAAATTATGCCCCATGGGTCAAAACTGATCACACCCAAGGGGTCACATTGTTTATATAAAATTAATTAGCAAAATGTCTTAAAATCTCCTCTGAAACCACAAGGCCCGGAGGCTTCGTATTTGGTATGTAACATCCTATAGTGGTCCTCTACAAAGTGTGTTCAAATTATGCCCCATGGGTCAAAACTGACCACACCCCAGCGGTCACATGGTTTGTATAGACTTAAATAGCAAAATGACTTAAAACTTCTTCGCCTCTGAAAACGCAAGGCCCGGAGGTTTCATATTTGGTATGTAACATCATATAATGGTCCTCTACAAATATTAATCAAATTATAACCCTGGGGTTAAAACTGGTCACTCCCCGGGGGCTATATGGTTTATATAGACGTAAATAGCAAAAATGACTTGAAAATTTTTTATCACAGCTTTCCCATATTTGGTACGTAACATTGCATAGTGGTCCTCCAAAGTTTGTTCAAATTATGCCCCTGTGGTCAAATCTGGCCGCACCCCGATGGGTCACATGGTTTTTAAACCTACATAGCAAAATGACTTTAAAAATCTTTACCTGAAACCGCAAGGCCCAGAGGTTTGTTCAAGATTGTTCAAATTATGCCCCTGGGATAAAAATAAGCCACGCCTAGGGGATGCAAATTCAAATTGGG
The DNA here is from genome assembly GCA_027627225.1 of Congeria kusceri. Classification (NCBI taxonomy): domain Eukaryota; kingdom Metazoa; phylum Mollusca; class Bivalvia; order Myida; family Dreissenidae; genus Congeria; species Congeria kusceri. Next base: position 30,455,958 of record CM051028.1, on the reverse strand, counting down.
TAACAAGGTCTCAGGTGAGCGTCCTAGGGCCCTCAGGGCCCTCTTGTTTAACGATACTCGTAAAGTTCAGTAAACATACCCGACCTAGCCCGACCCATACGTACACCGTAGCCAATATTCAAAAAAAAAATAAACTTTAGACAATTAGTATATACACCTTTATTTGTGGATGATATTGTTTTCTTTTTTAAATTCATATATTATATAAAGATGTCAGGTGCAATACACCGTTGACACACAATAACACCTAAAAGATATTGATTTTTTTCGAATAAATAAGAGAACAAGTCGAAATTAAGTCAAATCGATGACTGCATTCGAGTTTACAGTACATTTAACAGTTTTGTCTCCATAAATAGTTTTCAAAAATCTTAATCGACGAACTTTTTATTCAATGTCCGATTAGCAAACACACCAAATTTCATATTTGTGTATGCCGTTATAAGAAAGATATAACCTGATAAAGTAGAGGGGTGTCTTAATCGACGAACTTTTTATTCAATGTCCAATTAGCAAACACACCAAATTTCATATTGTTGTATGCATTTATAAGAAAGATATAACCTGATAAAGTAGAGGGGTGTCCACAACGTTTTTCCAATTCCTGGCGATTTCATCCCGGCACCATGTCAGCGAAATTGACACAAAGTCGGCATTACTTGCCATAATAGTTCACAAGGCAATTTGAAGTATCTTTAACAATATTTTGCGTAAAAAATGTTCGTCTGTCTGTCCATTACTTTGTTTCGATAACATTATTGTGATTTTGATGATGAATATGATGATGGTCATGATGATAATGATGTGCAAAGATTTATTATATATTTTTGATACGGACCTGTAGCTGACCACTGCATACTCACAGACAAGGGTTATAATTGCACGATCACAAGTTTACGCCCCCCTAACCCGAAATCCTGGATCCGCTCCTGTTAATAGCGTACTGCAGGCATCCTAAATGGTAGGGGCACCTGCCTTAATTGTCTTGTTTTCGGGCAGAAGGTGCGCATTAAACACCGTGATTTAGGCGATAGTTTGCGCCGTGGTCCGTTGTCCTGAAGGACGAGCCACCAAGCGCAGATTTTATCTCTTTACATACATAGTAACCGAAGCATCCAGTTCTATTTCATAGAAAAACTAGGGAAATTATCAAACAATTGACAATGGTTTGGCCTACACGGTTAGATGTATATCGCCCGTTTCCTTTCAAGTGATCAGTAAGGGAAAGAGATCATTGTATCCGCACCTTGAAGGTCAACAACATTGCACCAGTTTCTTAATTTGGACAGAAGAAAATGACATTGTACATAAAGAGCATTTGGTTTCTTAATATTAACGGAAATTAATGAAATTGCACATGCAGTTGGTAGTTTCTTAATTTAAACATAAATAAATAACGCTCTCGTATATATTTAAATAAATAAAATGATAAAAGATCGTATACGTTTACAATAAACTGTTTAAAAGACATCTATAATGCAGTCGAGGACATATGACACACATGTTAAACGTTTTAATCACTGTATGTTTATATGCATTAAAATTAATAAAACGGAAAGTAGAATCGTGCCATTATAGTATAAATACCCCGTTCAGTAATAAAACGAACTGTCAATACTACAGGTGTAGATATATGGCATCTGAGGAGGCAATAAAGCCAATTCAAGCGACCTTTATAACAATATTTACGACTCGAAATATTAATCATAACGAAGACTATAAAAGTTGCACCGTTTATTGCTACTAAGTACATACAGATCGTATCTGCTTTATATGGAAATGATTACCATACTTGTCGAAAATATGTAATTTTATCGGTCGTTGCGTTAGCATTTCTGGGGTTAACAACGTAACATTAACCACCTGTGTTTCGGCGAGACAAAACCTTAAGCAGAACGAAACAATTACACACGAAATGAAATTCAATATAAAGTTGCTGTGACAATATTATAAAGTATTAAGTAAATATTATATGGCGTTCGCGCGGCCGTTCATGTGACATGTATTTACTTCCCACTATAGGTGTCTTGTTTAGTATTATGTAAACGTTAGTTTAACCTTTGTGCAAGTGAAAAACGTATTTAATGTTTTTAAATTAGAAAATGCTCAAAATGTCATTATATTATTCTGCAATTGTTTAACTAGAAATACCATCTATAATACGAATACATCAATAAAACGATTAACCATTTTTAAAGTTACTAAATGCATACTATTTAAAATATGAAATTTCATTTGCATTTGTTAACAAATATATTCATTCTGTGAGATCACCAGACAGGGTGATTTCTTTGTTTCTTTACATGTCTCGTGTGTTGAAATCAATGTCGCAAATTAGCAAACCCGAAAAAGTAAGAGAAGTCGTATCGCAGCCTAGTCCATGTCATTAAATATGATCTTTCTGACTTTTAAGTCATTACCACGTCAAGTTATACCTTTGAAGTCTATAAACACTCGTAATTTAATGGATGAAACGCATGCGCTCGCAAAGTCCCTTCAACGTATGGAAAGAATCGTCGATGAAACACGATTCTACACAAAACCAAACAGAGAGACGGTATCATTGACATGGGTCGATTTCTAATCAAACATACTAGTTTTAGGGGTGTTTTAAATAGCATGAAAAAATGTACTTTTTGACAGTATCATAGACTTGATCACACACCTTAATTTTCTTCCCATTGACATTTACAAAGGGGAAATGATTTAAAGACAATAAACCTGAGTTATGTGTTTAAAAAAAATGGCTTATTTTATTGGTACTGACACTTATTTGATGTTAGGCCGAGTAAGCGTGATTAAGTAAACTGCTTTATAACTGCAACGGGACACTGTGACATTAAAAGCGCACATATCATCAGTTATGGATCATGTGGATACATATAAGAATATATCCACAGATATGATACATTTCACATTAAATACAAAAATTCGACAAACATTATCTAACGATGAAAACAATATTACATGCACACACGTGCACCGAATTGTGACCGTCCGAAAACTATTGTCATTTACATTGTGAGAGAGATTGTAATTTTAATAGAAACAGATTTACATTCCTTATATGTTTAAGGGACAGTGGTTCGTCGCGAACTGGTAGAAAAATCTCCATTCTTTTCAACAAAATAATTATGAACTACACAAAGTCAGAAATGGTTAATTTGTTTTAGCTACTTTTACTATTAATTATAAACCGATCAATTAGGCATATAGTAATCGACAAAGACAACATATTTTGAACAATCGTTGGGACTTGCGCATTTAGCCTCAACTATAAAATAATTTATGACTGCTGACGCTGTTTGATTGGCAGTCATTTTGCAACATTCCGAAAGCTGGTATGCATGTCTTTTCGCCAATACGAATACTTTCACACGTAATAAATCAATCGATTAAATATATTACACTTTTAACATCATTCCATACACAAAGCATGGCCATCATTTGTCAATCATATGCTATAGAGGATGCAATATTACTGCGCCAGTCGAACGTAATGCTACACTGAGCTAAGTAGGGATATTTTAGTCGGAATGGATTATTTACCCTTGAGTGAGCAATGAAACGCTTCATACAAGGAGATAAAAAGAATCGTCGTAGGGAGGCGGGAAATTATTCTTGGTGATTTGTAAATTTCGATGCTTTCCGACTTTTAATGAGATTGAAAGAATCTCATTTGAAATGCAAACAGACGTGCAATTATAATATTTGTTTGGTAAAATATCCCATTCAGCGCACGTTTTGTCGTGGACACATCAACCCGGGCTATTGTTAATGGCTATAATAGGGCCGGGCTAAGTGAACAATAAACAGAAATGCCAACCATATGTACGAACGGTGGCAGGCCGAAGATAGGGATATTGGATAATTTCAAATGCAAATTCATTCAGTTAGTATATGTTTGTGATTGTAATTCGTACACAGCATTTAGGAATTAGGTGAGATAGATTACGCACACGAACTGCTTACTAAATGGAAAATAAAAAAGTTAAGCAATATTGTTTTGACAATATTTAATGAAGTTATATCTGTTCGTTTTCTTAAAAAGAAAATACAAGGGCAATAAATCACAATATATCTTCGTAAGAAGACTTCATTTCCTACATCCCACGTTAGGTCCTTATATTGGTGAACTATTCGGGTCTGAATGAACAGTTGGTAAAAATGGTAACGTTATACATAATCAATACCTTAAAACAAAAAGTATCGGTTTCACAACTCCGCGAGAACAACTGAACAGTTACCTTTTAATATGTAGTTTTATGAATGAGAGATTCGCGTTCAAATCCACACAAATCATCGAATACGCAAAGCCTGTCAAAATTAATGGTGCGTATAACAGCCAAGGGTCCTTCTAAATTTGCTTTTAAAATATGGAAAAAAGATATTTAAAAGAAATAAATATTGACATGACTTAAGAGCATTTATACTCGATACGTGGTGACAATGAACTTGACACCCGTTAAATCACCTTATCATGTAACCCATCTACAATTTGCAGTGTTGAGTAACCAAACACAAACATTCCCTGGATAATTAGAAGTACTATACCTTCTCCAAATTGTGTCCAAACACTTTGAACGTTTGCTCTGACCACCACGACAGGTGAACACAACTTTTATTTGATGTAATAATAGCGCCTGCGGTTGGGTCATGAGGTTACGATGTCTGATAAGTGAAATTAGAAAATGCATAATTATTAACATTTTATAACGAGCGACCGATAAAATAAGTTTAAATATATGCCTTTTAAAAAAAAAATACAAAAAGTGCTATTACATAAATAAGATAAAATAAACAAACGAACACGGCATCACGGAAATAAAAACTTTAATGTTAAAATGATTAAGCATTGTGTCCTTAATTTAGATTGATAGTTTAAATGACACTAAACACATTAATTACACTACACGTAACATTTGTTACCAAATACTGGATAATATATGATAATATATATGATAATTCAATGAACAAACATGGCATTGAGTACAATGTGAGACAAATAGCTTGCCCGCTCGTACCATGTGTATGTGTACCAAGGGGCGTGTGTTTAACGAATGTGTAACAGCTGTTTTAATATTGTCAGGTTAATATCGTGCTCAAACGGAATAATCTACTACTTACTGTTGTTGGATTATGATGTATAGTAAAATTTCCATAGGACAAACACGACTGGATATAAACAATAGGCACATTTGCGTTAGATATATGTCACGATTTTCAGTTTTGAGATAATAAAGGTTATTTAGAATTGCACATAGTGCATCATCATTGTTATCAAGAAATATGATGTGAACAATAACAATTTTAATTGAAAAAATGTTTATGCTTCATATTTTTTTTTCCCGAATACATCTTGTGTATTATTCGTATTTCAGTACACGTTTTACTTGATTTAGAAATGAAATTTGCACTTGTTTATTTTGTAATCTGTATCCTCGAAAAAGATGTATATGCAAATTATAATGGGCTGTTCCGTATGTACCATCTTGTTATTTATGTTCGTTTTGTATCCAAAGGTGGGAGATGTCTAATATGTTTTAAATTTCTGATCATATTTTTTGACAATACACAATCTGAGCTGTGAATGTTAAGAGATGAATAATGCATGCCAACAGAAACCATGCAGGGTGAGAAATGAAATTCAGAGTCCAGTAAAATAAATCTAATTTTTGGAATATTTTTTCCTTGACACATCACTTCCAAATACATCGAAACGGCATACAGTTCATTTGAACAGGGAGGCTTTGTCTTGCAGTGCATAATTTACGATTTTGTGTTTTGTGTGTGTTTTATTTCTCAACTCCCTGCGAATTTCTGTTTGCATTCATTTAACTCTTATACATTCAGAACCGTTAGATATGCTCGTATGTATGAGGAAGTGGATCAAGGTTTAAACGAATTTCACCGATTGTGAAATTACAAATTTACTTCGTGACTAAATATCTGAGTGAAAAAGTCACCATTTTGGGGATAATAAACAGTTAGAAATCTGTCCGCTTTTGGATATACTGGGCTTGAGTTCTCACCCTGACCTTGGTTTCTCGTTGACAGGAACACTCAATGTACTCGTTGAATGCATGGAATGGGCGGTGACGTCAGAATGACGCAAGCGGCATCAGCCATGTGACGTCACGGGACTAACATTTAACGAGCCGCCATATTCGGCTGGCATCTGTGCTCATTGTGAATCTCTGCGCCGTCTGCACACACACCTGACATCATGGCTGGAAGAGGAGAAAGTTAATTGTTTATAAAATTCAGGACCATGTTACAGGGACCGTCAAATAAGACTACTCATCATTTTGGCATTGCAAGACATATCTTGCGATTTACGAAATTAGCTTCACCAGTATGGTGTAAAACTTAATTAAACTTTATTATTTTATATTTGTATTTTTTCAAGGAATTTGTTTGTGAAATATTCATTTTTTTTGCGTAACAAAGTTACCATGTGATTTTGCCTTTATAACTGTTTGTACAAAATCATCTAGTCTAGTCAAATGGATGTATACTGTTTTCCATTGTTCGTGTATGTCAATCATTAAATTTATCTGTTTTCGGTCATGTAATAGCGTGTAATGAAGTCTTATTTCTTAGTTTTAAATTATACAGTTCGTTCTTTCTTAACGTTTCTAATTCCTATATAATAGAACAAACACTCAATAATAAGCCCTATTTATACTAGTTAGTAATTTCCCTATCTTAAAATATTAATGTCAAATTTAAACGACACTTTATTGATCGTTGAACACCTAGATGGATGTTAACATGCGCCATTTTACTACAGCACATTAAATGGCATAGCATGAATAATTATGCGAACCATTTGCATGCCTATCCATCATGTATATAGGTCAAGTAGGATACGCACACCTCGTCTCTCATCAGAATAGTAAAGCAGAGGTGCAAATATTAAGCAAGCTATGGTACAGAACGGTACACATGTAAGGGTCACTCAGTAATAACACATATCTTATTTTTTATCGCCCAAACCCATGATATAAACGAAAGGTACATTGATTCGCCTTGAAGTCTCTTGTATACATGCGTTGTTATCTACTGATTCCTCGCGCAAATAATCAGGAGAAAATCCTTTAAATGTTCGTGTGTCAGTCTTTACTATGGTTTCGTTCTTTTTTAAATAAAAGGAGACGGACTATTTTTTGCCCGCAATATTTTAACGCATAATAGAGTTTATTGCAGAAATCCTTGGAAATGTTTGTACACATTTAAGATCAAGTGTTGAAAAATCTATTAAGGTTCTTTTTATTATTTTCAGAGCTGTTCAAATCCTATTTTTATGTGTGTCAGTGCAGGAACTATTTTGTTATTTTTCTGTCTTATAGTAATTGTGTTCAAATGTGATTCAACAGGCCTGCATTTAGGTATTATTTTGTGTTCTTCCCAGAGGTGTTACAAAAGGGTGCTTTACCAATTATGGGTTTCGTAGTTATGCTTTTTGAGCGTGTTCTTTTATATTTGATCTTTTAATCAATACAATCCGCTATTTTAATATAAATGTGCCATGTTCAGTAGCTTTTATTTGTGTTTTTGTTTGAAGAAAATGTGCATTCCATACGTATTCTTTATGTTTAAGGTGTGCCACATATACAATGTGCTTTCTAGTTTCTGAAGTTCTTGTTTACACTGATATACAGTCAAAATAAGCACGTTAAATATAAAATATAGATTCACCATACACATTTTTTCATTGATATTTTTTGTTAAAAAAATCTTCATATATTAGTTGTGAACATTAACGTTCATTTTTAAACGAATTATTATTGTAGCTAATGTAAAAGTAGCATTTTTCTGTCCAGAACTGTTCAGTGTGGACTAATAATTAACAATTATTGACAGTCTCTGTCCCAGTTGCATGTGCCATTTCATTTTTGTATTATAAGAGTATTTGAGAGCGTTTCATGTTATATGCGTACAATTCATTTACTATTTAGAATCTTTTGTAAATATTATTTTGCATTTATTCTCTTTTTCTTTTGTATATCAACTTTAGCATATTCTCACATTAGATGCAAGCTATTTTATTCCACAAAATGCTATACACTACATATTATTTACTATTAAAATCACTGTGCGAATGGCTATAGGGGTGGGGATTAGGCATTGGTGAAGGAATTATGTTTTGTCCATAAGTTAGACATGCTGCTAACAATGAGATCAATACGAGGAAACCAACGTATTTTTATTTTAAAACTTCTAAAATCCAAGATTGCAATACGCATTCTATAATAATTCAAATGCACTATAGAAAACCGATAAACATAATTTGTGTGGAGAAATATTACAGTACAGACAGTACATGTACGTAGGCAGATTATGTAGTAAAGTGTCGAACATCGCACAAATGCTTGCGTACTCAATATCACAGACGATAGTTCAGCTTACGTAATTTGCATTGTAATATTCCTAAAACGTTTTTAGTTTCATTTAACTACCTTTCAAAAATCTTCCGCAAAGGAAATTTATTCGTAAAAACCAACAACTTGAGGTGAAAAGTTCTTTACCTGCTGACAGCTATGGCGATTGCGTTTCATGGGTTACATACGCAAAGCATGATAAGTATTGTTGTCCGACGACCGTGCGACTAAGATTTGCACATCTTTTCACGGTATTTTAATGTAAAGTAGGATAACTAGATAATAACTGGTAAATCCCAAAGTTCACCTTGTCTTTAATGTGTATGAGTGTTTTTCACCGTGTCTTCATGGTGCATGTATCTATATAAATAACGGGCGTGAATATGTTATATTTTGGTGCAAAGTCAGTTTATTGTTAATAAATTATAAGAGTGGAAATTTGTGTTATGTGATTGTTTTGTCAGGCAACATCAATGCTTTACTTTATATATGCGCGCATAACAATGATCGATTTTTTGTTAAAATACACCATTATTTCTTTACTGGTATACCTTCAATGATGTAAAAACAACTAAAACTTTTTATTAAACAAAAGACTAAAACATAATAATAATAATAATATTATTATTATTATTATTAAATAAAGAGTAACTGACTTGAGGAAACACTAAGTTAACATGTAGTGTTTTTTTTTCTAAAGAGTAACTGACGTGACGAAAGTTTTGAAACACTCAGTAAACATATAATTTTATTTCAACTATATCAACAAGAACAAGTAGAAGCCACAATAAATGTATTGTTTATATTTTGAAGTTCAATGTTGAAGTTCAATGTTAAAATACATTTACAATAGGCATCTAAGATCAGTAATCCCGAGCAGGTGTTTGTCTGGAACGCTACGAAGCACCAGGGAAAATTATTTCACGACCACTATTATTTCTTCCCAAAGTTAACACCAAACCCTTGTTTTTAAATCTGAAATCAAATCTTACAAAAACAAAACGGTAGCCGTAAATGCTGTTAAACACAAACAAGCTGAACATTTTCTTAGATAAGAGTCCCACCCACCGTCCTATTGGAACTGAAATGCGATAAAATACAAATAATCACTAGGATGTGTTAACTCAACACGTGACTGTAGGTCTCTACATATCTAAGAAGAGTCTGAAGACCTCAAAATAATCAAATTCCTTCAGAATAAATATATATTAATTACTGTAACGAACAATGTACCTGAGTGCAGCTGAAGATTAGTAAACGCTTGGTCAATGCCTATTTAACATGATCATAAAGCTGGCTTGGTTAACATCAGGGTTCACATATTATGGCTTCAACATCTGGTTTTCCCGTCTACACAATAAAGCTACACCTCATTATACTGTCAACGGAGCTGGCATATGGCGGAGAATGCCAAATTTCACTCCGGGATTTCTCCTGCAACTTTTAACGATACTCTGGAGTATAAAAACAATGGTAGCACATTTTAGTTTTAGGTTTCTATGGTTAAAACTATATGTTATATATCGTTAAAGTGTTAAAGATTTGCACAATAACATATTCGTACGTAAACGTTATTTAACAAACATGTATACATAACACAATGTAAAACAACTTTGAAAAGCGTCATTCAGGTATTACATTTAAGTGTGTTGCATCGTAAAGGAGAAATTAATTTCAATTCAGAACATCAAATTTCTTTCCGAACAACTGTCAGTGCACGTTGTCTAATTATTCGTAAATTTGACAAAGGAATTTTCTCTAATTGTTTTAAGACGAAACTTTCATTATCAAGACTTATTTAATCATCAATTATATATTTTAATTCAACAAGGATATTGCTCACATAATTATCCTGCAAGTCGACAACAAACTTATGTGCATGCAATTAAAATAATAACCATGAATTCTTCGAATTGTTGATTGTTGACTCATTGTGGTCTTACAAAAGCAATCTAAACATAAAAACGCAATTATGATTTCAGTAGTTAAGAAAATATTTACCACTATTACACTATTTACACAATTATAAAGACAATAAAACTCTTTGTGGAGATAGGTGCGCAAGTGACATTTGGATGCATTATTTGAAAGCGCACATGATATAATAGCTGATGTATGTTTCTAGGTTATTCAAACAAAAAGCATTTGTTTCACATGTACATGACATTGGCATTTGTCTCCCACATAATGTAGACAGCACTGGAAGATATCCGTTGTTAATGCCATCATATAATGTACGTAGCATGGTGGTACTAACAGACTCAGCCCTTTTCTCTTCTGAATTTCAACTGTTGCAGCATGTTTTAGTAGTTATTGACATTTTTGTGCCAGAAATGGGTTGAGTTTTCAATTGCATTAAAGTACTGCTGATTTGTTCTATGTTTCTTCAGATATCCATAGAAGTTAAATTTCTAGAACAAATAATAGTAAATAATAAAATTAAGTTAGTTACAGTAATAATAGTTGTATATTGTTTGTAGAATATATGATAAAAAGTAATAAGATATGTTTCAATTGGGCAGTCTTCTGCTACAAGGTGTAATTTAAATACCAGTAAAATAATAGTAAACAATAAAATTAAGTTAATGATAGTAATTATGAATCTTTATTGATTGTAGAATGTTCAATAAAAACTAATAAGGTCTTTTCCACATGGCAGTATAATGCTAAATTGTGCAACACTTTTGGCTTGTTTTAGAAGTATGTTGGGTGATGAATGAATAAAAAGGTTGCTGAGAGAGTGGCATTACTAAATTGGGCATTAATATTCACTGGAAGGTCAATCTGGGCAATGTATGTGACAGAGAATGTCAAACATAAATAAGCTAATATTGTACACCAGGCTTGTTGGCAGATGACAATTGCAGTCATTTAGAGTATCATCAACCCCTGACAGACAGTATTTGGGAAAATAGTGCCATTTTGACAGAAATTGGTCTATGCAATCATAGAATTGTCAACAGAAGGGCATCATTTTAATATGACTAAAATGGTTTGTATACTGTACACTATTAAAACATTAATAGTAAATTGATGCAATAATTGTGAAATAACCTATATTAACATATGTTACATGACAAAATTCTACACCAGTGGTAATCTACAAAACTGATTTAATGAACTTGAAAATTTACAAAACTAGAATATTATAAAATTTAAACAGAAATTTGGTTATATTCTTCTCAAATATTATGAAAATTGGTAACAGTGACCAAAACAAGACATGCAAGTTTAAATATTGAAAAGCGTGTGAAGCAACCAGCAAGATGCGATGACGTCATAGCTTTGCTGATACAGTCCTTTGCAAGGGAGACATGGCATCACAAATCCTGACAATTGTATTTAAAGAGTGAATTATTCAGTTTTTGAATATTTGGCTAGCTCTTAACTGATAAAAGGTCCAGAAGATCAGACATAAGCCAAACATTTTGGAATTCAAAGATAACAGCTATTGGTAACATAGCCAAGACTTGGCAGAGGGCGCAGTTCAATCATTCTTAAAACCAGATATAATGGAATGCCAGGGCATTGTTTCTAGAGGGGGTGATACCAGTAGGAAGTAGAAAAATGATTTTTAGCCTTATCTCTCTCACAACAGAAAGTGCTGAGGGTTTTGTGGGAGAGAAGTAACATAGACATTACCAGTGATTCATTTGCAAGTGAATCACATGCCTGGAGCTAATTCAATATTGATAATTAGGTCATATCAATTGGAAAAGTAATAAAACTGTCACAATGAATAACTTCCATTTCCATTTTACAATCCAATCACAGTAATACATGAAACACACACAAATTACAAAACCTTGTTAAAGTTTTTGTAACTGTAAGAAACAGTTTTCTTTTAACATGGCATCATTGAAAATTTCCCACTTTGCCACACAATGCCAACAAAATTGACCCCTAGACAGAAATGTGGAACCAAATGCTGTAGTCATTGCAAGGGTCACTTCTGGGGTCACTGGTCCCTATCAGATCCAGCTGTCTACAGGCCAGCTCCATGTTTTCATGTCTGCTGTGTCTGCACATTCATTAAGAGGTTTAGCTAAACAAACACAATTACTGCCATGATTTATCACTTTCTGATACTGATCTGTATTGTATCCAGTCATTTTCCCATTTGCACCACAGCAACCCTCCCATTATGCAGTATTGCAAGGCTCAGTACACATCTACACTATCTCCTTATTAATTACATACATGAGTTATCATAGTTTTGCACTAAGCCAATGATATCTTCTCCATGGATGTCTGCAGTAGAATGTACATCAGATTGGACAAAAAATCTCAAAAACACAAAACATGAGAAGAAATGTTCCTTTCTTTCAGACTTGATTAACATGGTGATTGGTCACACTTTACTAACCATTTCAATACACAAAGCCTAGAAGCCCAGAACAGAACCATCAGCAGAACATTGGGCATTCCATTGTTATTAGGTTCCTTTGAAGTTAAGTTGTGTCTAGAATATTTTCAGTAGACTGAAACTACTTTTCTTACCTGAAACCTTTGCCCATGTGTTGCCTGGGTTACCAAATTAAAGGTCTAGAAAACAGAAAATAAATATATAATTGCCAAGTGACTAGTCTTGGAATTTAAAAAGAAACAATTGCAATACTTTCCTGCCAGTATTAGGTTTTTGTTGCAATTTATGATGACTGCAAGATGAATACAGGTGAAAATGAAATTAAATGAATACACAACCACAACAGCAAAAACAACACCATGTTATGCACAAAAATGTTAATGATTATATAAACAGTTTGTGTCTAAATTATGTCACAATACAAGGGATATCAATACTAGTCCTACATTCCATTAATAAACTTAATTAATTGTAAATTCATTCATTCAAACATTATGTCTTACAGCAATGCAGCAATGATAATGCAGATTATTATCAAAGGCAAACTGCATTGTGGGGTCTCTATGATCTATTATTGTGATCAGCACTTCAGAAGTCTTACTTGCTGATAAGCACCACCACACCATGTGGGCACAGGTCAGTACTGCCATATCGCACTAACCATCCTTTTCACTGGTCAATATAATCAAAGTAATCAGTTTTCCCAGCCCTGTTCAATGGATGATGATAATCACCTGCAAACAAAAATTAGGCAGATAATATCAGTTATTCTATGCCACTACAGTAACCAATTGAATGATCACCACACTCCAATACAAACATAGCAAGATAAGAATTTCCTGGTAATTCTAGAAATAGATTGTTTGCATTATATGTAACATGCAGAAATTGAAATAATATAGCAAGGCTTTGCTAGAGATCTGCTCTTTGATTCAGAGGGATCAAATTCTCAACAGACTGATCCAGAAATATATCATTGTTTACCAAGCATTTATAGGGGATGCCATGGCTTTTAGTTCTAAGACTCTCTTTCTCTCCCTGTCCCCATTTTTTGCATCTCTATTTTAGATGATACAAAACATGTAATATCAGAATGAGAATTTAATTAAAATCACAGATCCCTGCTGCCCCAGTATGTGTGGTTCTTGAAGTGATTATTGGAACAACATTTTCGTAAGATAAGGAAAGTGGCAAATAATGAAGACATGACATCAGGGTGTCTTGCACCTATAATAATAAAAAGATTTGGAGGGAGGTTATATACAAAGTCATGTAATTAGTGCTGGATTTTGATTGTGTAATTGGAAAGTTTAAAATAATTAAAAAAAAAATAGCAATATTCATTTTAAATGTTTAATTATTTAGAAAATGAAATGGAATGCCCATTATGTATTCCATTTCATGTACCCTTATGTACTGTACATTCCCATTATGTATCACATCAATAACCTTTAGGGCATACACAATAAAATTGAAAATAATCAAATAATTTCAATGAAAATCAATGAATTAATGTAAATCAATTAATCAATATTAATTAATACATTTTGATATTAAAAATATATTTCTTTTGGCTGTAAGCAAATACTTTTAAATTAACTAGAAATCTCGATAAATATTGATATATTCAATAAACATAATAATACGGTATTATACTTCGATATAAAGTTTGCGTTCAAATAGGAACAAAGGCAAACATACAAAGCTTTTGAAGAGTGGTAACGTTTTTAGATGGTAAACACTGCAAATTAGCCAAATTACTACCTTAATAACAACCTTCTGCAAAAATGCAAGCATGACAAGAAAATGTTTGTAGAAGCACATAATAACTTGGTCATGAAATATAAAACTGTAATAAACAAGAGTGTTTTACACTGTTTCAAGAGCTAGGTGGTGTTTGGGAGACGTTTGACAGAAAAAGGCTGCAATTCTAGGGTGTTAAAAACACATTGAAACCCTCATTCATAGCAGAGAAAGGGTTGCAATTAAACCTGGCTACTTGATGTTTGGACCAAGAGTTGATGAGAAGAGATACAATGATGCTTCATGCAGTCTCAATAAATACTGTCATATAGTTGTTTAAAATTATCGGTATACGTTAAACAGTGTTACAGACAAAATGTAAGGGAATATAATAATGTCTCATACATAATATGATAATTGTCATAAATGACGATAATTGTTATAAATTATGATATTTGGTTGAATTTAAAAAATAATTAAGGTATTTTACTCTGGTACACATTTCTTTTGTTATGGAAATCTGTCATTAAAACAAGTTTGGTGATACACATTACCAAGTGTAATAACGATTCATACAATGTTCTTATTTCCAGTAAGGATTCATCAATAACTTCAATGGTTCCTGAATATATCAAAAACAACACCTTGTATTAATTCTGCTGGTTCCCTTGCTGTCTTATCAATATAACTACACCAGAGAGCTCTTCAGGTTTCATTGTTGTATACATATTAACTTTCCCAGCTGTCAAAATTATGTGCTTTGTTACAGTATGGGAGCCTAGCAGCAGATTTCTGGCATTGCAACATTTATATATTTTACAACTGTTTATGAACTGCCAGCTCGAAAGTGAGTCCTCATTGGCATTGCTTGTGGTTCTTGTACGGATAATGGAACGAAACAATTTTGATTCTTCTGAAGTAGATATTGTTCTGCAAAATGAATTTTTTAATTTATATTAATTAAATTATGCCATACATTTCTAATAAGATAGGTGCCAAGTTGGTTTTGCTTCCATTAAAATATGAAATTGGGAAACACTTGGAACTCCTGTCTAGATAATTCATCAAATTTTTGACAGCGCAGACTCTGTATTGAATATAATTTCTATGGAGGAGCAAAGCTTATTAAAATTTCTGATTATTTTCATGTTTTGGGTACTGCCAATCTTTGCTGATAATAGAACCAATTTTCCATGACGAAATTAGTCTCCGAAAAAAAAAAAGTTATATCGATTTCACTGGTTCAGTTATGCGAATTCTTCATATATAATGGAGAAAGCCAGCATCTGTATAAAGGACCACCATACTGAGGTTTTTCTGTGTCTTTCCAGCCTTATTCGGTCTCTTGAACGAATCTTATCACTTGTATTATAAGATTGGAAATTTGCGTATTGAAAGAAGTAGTTGGGGAAAATCTTATTAAACAGAGATGATAATGGCGTATTGTATGAAAATATTTATTTTGCCATTGCGCGAATGACTGAGAGAAAATGTGAGGGATTAGAAGGGACCGTAATGCGGAATCCTATTTGGTGATATCTGATTGGATGAAATTGTATCAGACAAAGTTGTCGCTAAATCGTCAATATTTGAGTTTGTGTCATGCCATAGAATAAATAAGACATCCACTTGTGTAATGCCACACTAGATTTGTTTTCTCATAACACATATCTGAGAAATGCAGCTGAATATTTAAAAATCCATTGAGGAACACAAAGATACATTGTATTAGTACCAAACAAGATTTTTATGAAAAAAACTAAACCTACAGCATAAAAACGGTTATACCTGACTATCAACTGTTTCACTTGCAGAACTATAAAAAGATTTTAAAGATATTCTTCTAAACAACACAATGGTAACCGCTTAAAAATAAAGTGAAAAAGATTGAATGTGGCTAGGCTTCTCCTGTATTTATCATGATTTAAGTAAACAAACTTTATTTCTCAAATATAACAAGATAACATGAGAAATGTAAAAACCCACAATCTGTTTACTGAATGAACAGTCTTTTTATGGTTGATTCGAGTTTTGTTTTTACGTCGGCTCATTAAAGTGTCATGCAAAGTATCGTAAGCTCATTTCCTTTTCAAAAGTGCATTTTCTATGTAATTTTACATTGCAATTGAGCAATTATGCAGCATTTGAAGGCTGATGTTGTTGCTATCGCACGCCGCACGTTGGCCAGGTGTACAGCCACATAAAATATAATCTTGTCATACAACATTTTCACGAAGACATACCAGCAGACATACCAGCAGCGTGTAGAAATGTTCGAGCTAATCGCTTGTAAAAGTACAAGACTTCACAATAAACACTACACCGATTTTCTTGTAAAATTTCCGTTTCAGTGTCAACTTTACAGAGGCACCAATGTCCTTCATGATGGCCTATTATTTTGATTACTAATTAAATTAGACGGTGTGCAAAACTATAATTTTTACCCACACAGAAAGGAAGGCATAAATAAAACAACAAAACAGTGCTGACATGTTTTCAATCGTTTACACTTAGGCCAAAACAAAAAGTTATGTGTTTCGGGCATCCCAAGGCATACCTAGCAAAAACCACCTGACCCTAAAGTTTTAGAGACGATCATTTTTCGTAAAATCTGAATTCGTCAGATTATTATTTTTTCAAGAGAGTTAATCGTGACAAACTAGACAATCCATGTCGAAAGTAGCTTTATATTATTAATTTAGTATTCTGATCTCTTCATGGATGAATAGTATTGCAGGTTAAGTGTTTGCGATTCGTTTCGATTTTGGGGCTAGACTTTAAAAAAACTAACAAAAAAATTAATCCCAACCCTAACTAACTATTTTTAGACCATTGCCCGAAACACACAGTTAATTGTTTTTTGGCCTTAGTGGTTGGTTTACTTGATGCATCAACATTGTATCATTGTTCAGAAAATCTTGTATAAATAAAAACAAATAATGGTAAACTTCTAATTAATGATTTTGGGGTTGTTTTGTGTTTATTTTTGTTGTTTCTGTTTTGCTGTTAATTAATCAAACTGATTTTTTTTCCCTGTAATTAAAAACCATTCAATTTTAATTCACCAAACAAACTTTATTATATACTTGTCTATTGTTAAGGATATATTAACTATAGGATTAATTTTGTTGACTAATGTGTTAATTATTCCAGATTACTTTGCTGACATTGCAGAAGTTTGTATTTACATTCATCAAAAACACCTGTAATGTCTTATTTGGTATTAAAAATGGACAAACAACATCACTTTCAAGTTACTTATAGTAATAGAGTCTTTTGGCAAGCCATTTTAAACGATTATGACCCCATGTTAGCAATTAAACAATTTTGTAAACATGGTAATTAAGGAAAATTCATAATACTAGTAATAACACAAGGAAAATTCAAGAGTTGGTATTACAAACATACTTCATCAAAGACCAAGAAATCTTAAATATCACTGGGAAAGGCTCTTCATTAAAATCCCTGAGCTGGAATCCCACCCAAAGTGAGATGGTTCTAACAGAACATTAAGGCAATTATCCAGCCTATTAATGTGACTATACAGCATATGAAAATTCATACATCATTTTGGTAGACATCTGACTGCAACAAATTGCTATTATAAATGGGTTTTCACTGAAAAAAAGTTGTTCATTGATATGAGTTGGTTGGTTGAATAACCCAGGCCAGGTTAATCATTCTGAACATGAGAGCTCTTTCAGTGTTCAACAATGGAGGTAATTTTAGTAGTTCAATAAGACAATGACTTTGCGAAACATCAATTGTTTGATCGATAGGTTGTTCAAATGCATTGGGCTTTGTAAACGAAATCGCTGCACATACTAAGTCACTGGGTTTTAAAACAATAATGCCTACTAATTCTTTCACTTGCTTTAACGACACTTATCAAGTATAATCTACATGAATGATCTATCTGAAGTGCATTTCACAACATGGGTTCCACCATGTTTGGCAGGGAGGTATCTGCATGTTTAACCATTTTATACACTCCTTGCAGATAAGACGGACATGAAGAATAAACTTAAAAACTTATATGGTCAACAAATCCATAAAACATCGTTTTCATTTCCCATATATTAATCTTCATTGATAGATTATGATTCCTTATGAAATGTTTCAATGCAAAAAGAAGCAAAAATTCCTGACTTATAAAGTACAATGCTATGACACTAAGAACCTGTAAACAAAGTGTCCCAAAAAGTGGCATAATGTATGGGTATGTTATGATATTAATTGTTAAAGCTTCTGTTACTTTTAAGAAAAAAACATTTTATTCAATTTCATACAATTCATATAGAACATAAATTACCAGTAAATGTCAGAAAATTATTTTTTCTAGAAACTATTTCTTTTGTAAACAATGGGTATAGGTATTGGTATTTCTTTAAAATGGTAATTATGTACATTTATTGGCAGTCCAAAAAAACAAACATCAACAACAAAATCAAACAGAGCATTCAAGTAACATTAATACCACACAAAAAAGGCCTTAACTCTACACAAACTTTCTAAAGACACATTCAAATAAGTAATTCGTGAGAAAGCTAGAAAATGAGTGAACTAGAATGGAAACTGAGCAATGTCCCTAGCTCGAAGCTTGCGAACTTACACATCCTGTCAAACAAGACATGATGATACAAAGCTTTGCTAAAATGAACTACAGGACCTGCATAATCTGTTTATGATGGGAAAAGGACATGATAATTTATCCCCGGGATTTATAAAAATTCAAATTCCAATACCACTATTTGCTGAAGCCCTGCTTAAGGTTCTCTGATGTTTTTATTTCACATGAGCTCTGATAATGTTTGCGCTTTACCACGGTGACGAAACTATGCATGCCCCAAAAGATAGTGACAACCCCTTTGTTTAATATTTATATGAGTCCCAACTGAAAAGATGTCTGATAATATTAAGATTATGTTTGTGATGCAAGATATTTTCCTCAAAGTAACACCCAAACATGCCATTACTGTGTATTTTTGAAAAATAAACCAATTTTTTCCAAGGGAACATTTTGTGTGGCGCATTGTCATTTTACACGTTCTGTTCAAAGGGTGCAACAAGTGGTCTTGCATACTGACACAATTATTGACAAGAAAATCTCTCCTGGTATATGAATAAAACCCTATAGATAACGAAGGTATTAATCACACAAAACACATGATGAGCATTTCTGTGGCATTTTTTGACTTGGTAAATAACCCCAAGAGGCTGGATTACACTATAGGACCAATGCTGAATTACACTATAGGACCAATGCTGGATTACACTATAGGACCAATGCTGGATTACACTATAGGACCAATGCTGGATTACACTATAGGACCAATGTGAATTTACAGTTTTAAGGAAATGATAGATTTGAATTTATTGAAGTTGTTACGTTCAATGATGCTACCTATATAAACCTGAAGCCTGTGATATTCTGGATAGACTTGTGAATATGTCTGCATCATAGCCAGAAATATGTTCAATTCATAAATATGTTTGCAACATATAGCATGCTAAATGAATAGTTTTAGCAGATATAGCATGCTATAATACAGATTTGTGATCAACTTTGGTGATCATTTACTGTCTTTTTAACAGTGCGAGTCAGTGCCGGAAAAAATATGCAAGGAAGCTATTTAAGACCTTACATTTAATGCAATCAAATTTTATTTCTTTAAAAAATAGGTGAATGCTGGTTGAGAAATAAAATGTTCTCATTATTACAGAAACACTGTTCAGTTTGTCCTCACCAGCAGGAGATAGTATGAAGCTAAGGGTCTACAAAACCTTGTATTACATTCATCAATAGCATAGGAAAAATCTAAAAATGGAAAAAGTTGTGAGTTAAAAACCTTAGATTTTCTAGATAGACTCTTTTCAGAATCACGCATGTGGAAAGGCTGTAATTAACTGATAGGGCCTATTGATCTAGGCTTATTGATGATATTAACAAATTACTCCAGTTAAAGCAAAATTACCAATATTCAGGCAAAGTTGGACTATCTTTCACCATGGTGAATTGATTTCCAGCAATTTTGCCCTTAAGATTTCTCCCAAGCCTGCTTGATAAAGATCTACAAAACTGTGGCATTGGCCCTGAAAAAATATCCAGTGTCCTCCTTTAGTTCTTATTCGTCATGGCTACAAATGGCTGTCATACTTGCTTTATAATCAGTAGACATGCAAAGAAAAACAATGTTTAAGTGAAAAGTCACAAAGTGCTCATGTCTAAGGCACAATTACATCTTACTATGGCCGCCGTGACCACAATATGTTGTTGCTACATTTTTATCGCATTTTGACATGTTATTATTTGGAGATGACCAAAAGTGCCAATTTACAAAATTGTGCATAATGAGCATTATTGCAATTACTGTTTGTATATGGATATCATACATGTTGGGCAAATGTTTAAAGTATAACTGCTGGTGATGAGTGTCTTATCAAAGATGTAACTCTCCACAACATAATGATGAATAATAAGATGAATTTATTACCAGGAGTATGGAGCTTTTTTGTCATCCAACAACATAAGGTCTTCTCTGTAAGGAATTTAGCTATTAATTATTTTTTTCCAGTCTTAGGAACTGCAAAATATGTAGGTCATAATGACACTTCAGAAGTTTGAATATTAAAGCCTCCAATTTAGCCCATAATCGTTTACCTACCCACACAAATTGTCATGTCAAATCATCAAGATCCACTAAAGTTATTCACTGCTCATGAAAACCACAACCCATGTTTAAAAATTCATATTTTTAAAATGGAGATTTAGTGATATATATCCTATAGAAAGCATCCTGGCTATAATGACTGATGAACTGATATCAAAATAATGAAGAAAAGCCATCTTTATAAACTACACTTAGGACCGGCTCCTCTCTATTGTGTAAACACAGTAGGTTCAACGGGTAGTTGCATATACGCCTCGCCAATGAAACCTATCGGGCAGTCTTAATGGTCTAGATATATGATACATTTGAATTAAATAAATACTTGAATCATATTTCATGCTTTAATCACCTCCCTGTCAGACGGTCCTACAAAGACAGTGGAAACTTAATCCCTGTTATTTCTAACGGATTTGAACACTTTAATTCACGTTCTGAAAGTACTCCTTAAATAGAGGCGAATAAAAGTGAATGTCTATTGGGGTGATGAGATAGACGGGACGGAACCATGGATTATCTTTTTATCTGTTCATTTTATTCACAGCGAACTACATCTTTAACTGAAAGTCTCAAAATGATCAGTTTTCAGTTCAAGCGATAAATTACCCTGTATGAAACCGCAAAACATCGACGTATCGGAGCCCTGATGCAAACTGCAAATTGATGTTAGCATTCTATAAACCAACAGTTGGGCTTTCTACATAATTCACTTTTCCAATGACAGTCCACAGACCAGTGCATTTTCTTACTATAAAATTTTATAGCCATAATAAATATGCCATATAAAACATAACTTAGTATTTCCTGTTTTATGGTAATGTCATAGGTTATTAAAGTTCACAGTTCACCAAATTTAAAATGGCAGATAGATATTGATGTGTTGATAGGGAAGTTCCTGATATGATAAATTAGTGATAAATTAATGTACCAACATCCTTTCAATGCTTGATAATTGTAAACATTTATGGGATTTGAATTATTAGAAAACCATCTACCATAACATTTTTAATAGGTTACAATTCTAGTACAATAAAAGAGTAGTCTAAATTGTCAGTCTCTGTTACAATCAGCTCATACACAGCAGAGGAGCTTGTATTTCTGTTTCTGTAGTTTGCATACCATGCTCATCTATAAGACAATACTTAGTGATAAATAACAAGTACAATATTGTTGAAATGCTCTAAATTTAGGCTCAGGACTAAATGCTGTTGTGAAATTTTCCAAGAATCGAAATTTGTAGGCTATGAAACTGTCATCACCAGGCCTGTTCTGGATATCCAAAATTAGATTTCAGATGGCCCTGAATAAGACGGAGCTGTCATTTCCAATTAGCTCTCAAACAAATACCGGCCTCGTTGGGTTTTCTTTTATCCAGTCTTGCTTTTGTCCCAGGTTCTCTCAACACCCTGCTAATATACACGCTAATTTGCATATATGCTAATTAGATGCAAATTACTGTTGTTTTCGAGATACTATCAACACATGGGTTCGTGAAGATAGCACAGTACACATGGTCCAAGCCTTTGTCATACCGTTCTTTTCAATGTCATCTTGTAACTTAAAATTATTTGATGGTACTGTTTTGATAAAAACATTGATTTCTTAAAACACTTGTTATGTTACAGAGTGCCATGAATTACTAATATTGTACTTCAAACGAAGAAGAAACCCATAAAACACTCATAATTAAAACATGGTTAAATACTACAGATTTTACATATAACAATAAATCTGACGTAAAGAAGACTTTTTTTGTAATTTGATACAAATAACTCTGAAATAAAGATCGTCAAAACTGACATAATCTTAGTTTGAATCTTGTCCCCCGTAGACATAGTGCAAAGAACACAGAATAAACTCGTTAAATACCATTTTGTTAATCGATAAAGTAATATGTGTGTATTTTAAAGCCAGATACTTCATTATCAAGATACTATCCTTTGAACACACAAATGAAGTACTTAATTAAAATCATGCTATAAAAGTAATAAAGCTGCTGAGAAAATTATATTGCTATAGTTATACTTTAAACTGCAAGAAAATCTTTTCTTTGTCTTTGTCTTAGAATTGTACATTTGTAACAAAATAAAACAAACAAAAGATGTTTGTACAACATGACTTGCAGCCATGTCGTGAATATGTGCAATTGTTACGAATTTTTTTAAATATTGTATGTGCACATTAACACATGGGGAGGAAATTAAAGTTGATGCTTTAGGAAGTAACTACAAAGCTGAAAGAAAGTATAATTATGGATTTATTTTTACAGTCTATTATATACCTGTTTTCTATTTGATTTAAACATCAAATAGGCCAAAACATCTCTAGATATCCTGCGGAAACAAAATGGTCTATGGAGAAAACAGTTTTCATGTTACAAGCCCCTGTGACATTGACCTTTGACCTGTTGACCTTAAAACTGACAGGCGTCTTCCTGTCCTCCCGAGTAACCAGCAAACCAACTTGGCTGATCGTAGGTCAAAGCGTATTCTACATATCATGCGGAAATGAAATGGTCTACAGAGGAAACAGTTTTCATGTTACAAGCCTCTGTCACCTTGACCTTTGACCTGTTGACCTCAAAATTGATAGGCGTCTTCTTTTCCTCCTAAGTAACCAGCATACCAACTTAAATGATCGTAGGTCAAAGCGTTCTCTAGATATCCTGCGGAAACGAATTTCATGTTACAAGCCCCTGTGACCTTGACCTTTGATCTGTTGACCTCAAAATCAATACGCGTATTCCTTTGCTCCCAAGTAACCAGCATACCAACTTAAATGATCGTAGGTCAAAGCGTTCTCTAGATATCGTGCGGAAACGAATTTCATGTTACAAGCCCCTGTGACCTTGACCTTTGATCTGTTGACCTCAAAATCAATATGCATCTTCCTTTGCTCCCAAGTAACCAGCAAACCAACTTAAATGATCGTAGGTCAAGGCGTTCTCTAGATATTGTGATGAAACGAAATGGTCTACGGACAGACCGACCGACCATCCAACCGACCGACCAACCGACAGGTGCAAAGCAATATACCCCCTCTTCTTCGAAGGGGGGCATAAATATTTCCCAGGGTTCCTATAAAATCTTTTATAGTCATACACAACTAACTTCTAAAGTGACTCTCAAATCAGTGAACAAGGTTGAAACTAGTTCTGCATGTGCATTCTTACAGGACATTTAAGTCTGTGCACTAGGTGAAACTAGTTCTGCATGTGCATTCTTACAGGACATTTAAGTCTGTGCACTAGGTGAAACTAGTTCTGCATGTGCATTCTTACAGGACATTTAAGTCTGTGCACTAGGTGAAACTAGTTCTGCATGTGCATTCTTACAGGACATTTAAGTCTGTGCACTAGGTGAAACTAGTTCTGCATGTGCATTCTTACAGGACATTTAAGTCTGTGCACTAGGTGAAACTATTTCATGATGTCTTTGGGAACGCTCTTTGAAAGAACAACCACCCTGCAAGCCAGGAAAGGATCCAATTCCTGGAATGATCCAATATAGGGAAGGATCCAATGCAATCCACGGAAGGATCTAATCAAATGGAAGGATCCAATCCAGGCAAAGCATCAATTCGAGGGAAGTTTCCAATCCAGGCAAAGCATCCAATCAACAGAACAATTCAAGGGAGGATCCAATCCAAGGGAAGGATCTAATCCAAGGAAAGGATCAAATCCACAGAATAATCCAGGGAAGGATTCACTCCAGGGAAGGGTTCATTCCAGGGAAAGATTCAATCCTGGGCACTCTCTTTGGCTCTGTAATCTCTGCAATATTACCATCTCATCCAGCAATCAAAGTACACAATAACCCCCTGACAGGACTCCAGACATATTTTATTTGGAGAATGTGAAATTATTTGCTTAAAACCTTGTTCCTTGTTTTGAGTACACATGATTTCGAGAGCTAAGGATGCCTTATAGGAAATGTACACACTTGGGACAAAGGACTAGGAAATATTTTGAAATTCTATATGTTTGGACAATCATTGATAGAAGGCAAATGGGGCTCCAAATTATTGGAAAAATTAGTTTCCTAAATTTGCTCAGACATATTAGACTGAATTCGAATGTTTATATTTTGCTACGATCCAAATTGAATAATTTTCGTCATGCAAAATACAGTAAAAAGATTTGTTTATTATGGACTTAAGGTTGTAAACTGGCCAAGGTTTTTTATTATTGCAAAGCCAATCTTCAACACATGATTTTTTCCTTACTAAATCATTACAGATATTGCAGAATATTATATGTGTACATCAAACTTCAGAATCTGTCAAAACAATGTTAAAAGATGACAAACAGTTTTGGTCTGCTGTTTAAAAGCCTATCAAAATAATGTGGTTTACTTCAGAAAACCCATTTTTCATGCAATATAAGCATTTATCATAATCTACACTATATTGACATTAAGATTTCTATCAATGAATCAGTTCTTTTCCCGGTCTTGCCAAAGGGCCTTGCGCTCTTTGATGTTGTTACTTACCTAGCGACCTACATCACCTTCTATTACTCTTCGTGGTAGAGTAATGATCCACATAGATTTCAAATATGATCAATAATATAATCACATATAAAATATATACCCCGGTACTCAATTAAAATGGCACATCAAGTTAAAACACCTGTGTTTGTTAACACTTTTCACCTCAACCACATTATTTATTTCTTAATGAAAATGTTAGTGACAGGCAGAGTTTACATCATGATATTGAATGTATCATTTAAATGAATCGATTAAAAACGCCTCATGTATTACATGGTGTACTCACGGTGATGCACATAAAAAACTGAAACTAAATCATGCATCGATACTGTTCATTCAAAATTTGATCCCACTTGTGAAACTGGTCGAAACCATTTTCAATCATTATTTTATGAGCGAGTGTGGAAATTATTTGACATTAGTAGCATATTTAAATTCTCCTTTCCAATTATTTAAATGCTCGATTAAGTTTTATGACCCAGTTTTATGGCCGTCATATACTAGTTTTTATTTGACGAAAGTCCATAATTTACGCATAAATGCAAAAATATTTTATATGCACCCAGGTATACCGTTTGGATTTTGAATTACCTAGCACAGTATGGCAATAAAATGCCAATATACAATAATCACAATCAAATATTTGTCCCAGTCATTAACGCTCGACTTTACACATGTTCAACAGGGCTGTAAAGAGTTAAAAACCTTGTCAATCTGTCACAAAATGGATGACTAGCCAGACCTCAGTGTATCTGCGCTGGAATGTGAACAATAGATACCAATCAAAAAATATTACTTCTAATTTAATACGGCTATGAGGCAATTAATGTTCAACAAATATATCATTTAATAAAATTTTATCTTAAGTAAAACACATTAAACTAATTGAACACAAATATATACAAAGAAGAATATTAATAAGTATTAAAACAGATTGAAATCAAACAGATTATCAAGCCAATGGTTTAATGTCCAATGGCATGAAATCACAGGGTGAATATTTGTATAAATCTTAAATTAAGAAATAATTTTTTATTAATCATTGTTCATTGGTCAATAAATAATGATTTGGAGTTCTGATGCATACGAATTAAACCACGCCACGCATCAGAACAACAAAGAGTTGTTTATTGGCCGATACACAAGGATTATGCTAAAATTATTTCGATACTAACATGATTTGACATGTATTTTTGCAATTGTAAATTGGAACTACTTTTTACTATGCTCAGCTCAGCATTGGGACTACTTTTTGCATTGTTTATTACCTAGTTTTACAAGAAAAATTATTCTTATTATTGTTATTTGTCTATAGAAAAATTAGCGAGTATCATGTTAGAATATTTTCTAATAAGTTATGCTTTTACAAGCAACATGACAATTTTAGCAGCAAATATTCAACCCTGAGACTAATATATTGTGATCATTTGTAGCCAGGGTCCTACTAATATTGTTGTGCACTACATTTGTCAGTTATTAGAACGTAGAAAAATTCTAAACTGTTTAACTGAAGATTTCATGGCTTGTTGGTTTGTTTGCTTGTTTGGATTTTTCGCCGTATTCAACAGTATATCAGTCATATAACAGCGGTCAGTTAACCTACTCACACTTTTCCTGGGTAAGCTGGTTTACCAGTACTAAGTGCACATACTTATGCCAGTAACTGACAACTGCCCTACAGAGGTAGGGGTAGAATGGCTGTAGAAATGATTTCATGACCAATCCCCACATAACTTATGTGGCCAGGCTGGGAAGCAAACCCGCAATCCTCGGATTTGTAGTCCAGCGATCTACCAACTGAGCTAGCCGGCCATGCAAACTATGTGGACAATATTGGCATTGAAAAATTGCTGCAAAAAAGCAACAACATAAAAAGCTGTCTATTTATATCTATCCATATGCTTTTCAAAATATAAATGCCCTTTTATCCTGTTTTACTAAGGACATTCCTTCACATAAATATTCAGGGTTAGCTCAACCACAATACAAAACACAGATATATTCAGGGTTAGTTCAAACCACAATATAATATCCTAACATAGAATCCCATCAATTAACAACAGACAAATAAGATGAGGAAAGGGGGTGTAGTAATCACCAGTCGTCACACTTGTATCATATATGTATAAAAGCCTCATAAATGCCATCAAAGCAGTTATTTTAATTACTTGGGCACCTTTCATTGGTACCTTGGCTTATTTTAGGTTCCGAATGGTTTTTATTACCCAATATAAAATGTTTGGAATCCCCGATTCTAAGTTATAAGCTTATGATTATTTTCGAAGAGAGGCTCATAACTCCCAGCACTTATGTTGCCTGATATTCATCATTAATTATGTTGAAATGAGCAGTGTAATGCTGAATTGTGAATGGTGGTGTGCCACTTTTCTGCATTCTGAACGCTGGAGTAATTTTCATTTTGAAATGATAAATATTTTATCCAGCAAAGATACGGTTATATAACAGCATGGTGCATCGTGTTTATATCATCTTGTATGGCAGTTATATATGTTTTAATACCAACAATTGCACTCATAAAGCACTTTTATTTCTCCGCAGACCCCCATATACAAACTCCAAGATGGAATTATGTGTCTTCATTCTTCCATTGCCATTTTTTCAAAATATTTACAGAGAAAACACAAAGAGATCGTTCAATACATTGCAGTGTGTTTCTTAGATTTAATTTGAAATCTTGAAACCAATTTCGGTCGTAATTGCAAAGCTTTTGTGTCTTGTTAGCTTGATGTTTTGTTTCACCAAGAAATACGAATGACATTCTATCAAAATCGATGGTGTTTCCCAATATATGTTTAAATTGTAGGAAGAATTTTTGTTTAAAGAACAATCAATATTTTTGAGAGTTGGGAACCTGAATAAGACAGAGAAATATGTAAAACAAAAAGAAAAGATTTATACTTTTTGTTTCGAAAGCAATACATCTAAATGAAGTATATTATAAAAGAATTTTTATTCGAATTCTTGAAATAACAATAAAGCATCCGTTGTCTGTCTGTCAAACTAGCCTTCTATCTAACAATACATCGATAAAAGATTGTCTAACTAAATTATTGATATATCATTATGACATATGTGAATCAGTCCAGACAAGAATTATGGGTAAAGGTGAAAGTATATAGAAATTATAGGAACAAGCTGGCATATAAATATGCATGGGCAGACATACTTTGGTTAACTGTAGATTCAATAAACTTCACCGTTATTTATTTCATTGCAGTTCAAATGTTAGGAAATTGGTATAAATTCTATAAATGCTGACAGTGTTTAACAATATATCAGTTAGCACCACTTAACGGTCATGATGATACCTATTTGCCAATCTCCTAAATTTGGTACTGTTGTACAATGAACTTGTACAAATATTTGGGTCTTTCTCCTAAAATTGGTACAAATTGACCTACATACAGTGCATTACATTGTATTTGGCTTGTTGTTTTATGGTTAATTTTCTTTTTATTGGAGGAAATTGACCTAATGATAAAACTACAACCTTAACACTAATTGTTTACGCCTACACTAACATATAGACAAAGATATGAGACAGTGCTTGTTCTACTTGCTACAGTCATATTAAACATTTTGGGTAACTGAAAAAATTATATGCATTATGGTTATGACTTTTACAGTGTTATTATATTATAAATGCCAACAAAATAGGCGTGGAGCATGTTAGTAATCTAATAATTATAAACTTTCATTTTCCGGATACCAAGTTATAAAAAAAGCATAATTAATAGGGGTAACAACCCAATGACACAAAGCCGCAAACTGATTGCACGCCTAGTAATGTGTCCTTCCGAACGTGTTCATTCATACCATATTACATGAGTGCGAAATTTTAATCACGTCTTTAAGCATAATTAGAAGCTTAAAGTGAAATGAAACCCCCCTTATCTAAACTAAATAAATGACGAAAGCAGAAACCCAACAGTAGCGAATTACATGCACAATCAAGTTTTTGCTTAAGCAGATGCACTTTGAAATGGAGTGAATTTTCCAACTCATCAAACCCTGCACTGAAAGGCTATGGTTTCCACACATTTTGAAGTAACTCTATCACCCCTACTCCTCCACTGTCATGATATCTATATTCCGTGGGCTAAAGTTAGTGCGCTTACGAGATATCAGTTTTACAAACTGTCTGTCGTGTATTAAATTCTACGTACAATATCATGTAATTGATTAGTTATACCCCCACAAACGAAGTTTGGGGGGGGGGTATATAGTAGTGAGCTTGTCGGTCCGTCGGTCTGTTGGTTTTTGGTTTCCGGATGATAACTCAAGAAAGGCTTGACATGTTCAAATAATTTTTGCTACACATGTGTAACATCATAGAATACAGGTCAAGTGGGATGTTGGTTAGAAACCACTAAATTTTGACAGAGTTATGGTCCCTGTTCGACTTAAAATTCCCTAAAAACATGGTTTCCGGATGATAACTCAAGAAAGGCTTGACATATTCAAATAATTTTTGGTACACATGTGTAACATCATAAAATCAAGTTCGATGTTGGTTACAAACCACTATATTTGGACAAAATTATGGCCCTTCTTCTACTTAAAATTCCCTAAAAACAAGAATGGCTTGACATATTCAAATAAGTCTTGGTATACATGTGTAGCATCATAAAATACTGGTCAAGTTCGACTTTGGTTACAAACCACTAAATTTTGACAGAGTTATGGCCCTTTATTTGACTTAAATTCCTTAAAAACATGGTTTCCTGTCGATAACTCAACAATGACTAAATTTTGACACAGTTATGGCCCCCGTATTTGACTTAAATTCCCGAAAAACATGTACAATAACTCATGAAAGGCTTCACATATTTAACTTATTTTTGGTACATAGGTGTAACATCATACAATACAGATCAAGATCAACTCTGGTTACAAACCACTAAATGTTGACAGAGTTATGGATCCTATTGAATTTTTTTTTTTTCAAACACACTGTTGACCATTCACAAATTAAAGCATTCTCTCAATTCTTTTGAATGGATGCCATAGTTTTGTGACAAGGCCATATTGTGGGGGTATATCAATCACTCACGTGTCAATTCTAGTTTTACAAACTATCTAACTGTCATATATTAAATTATGCATGTAAAATCCTTTAGTAATTTTGGTGATTCTATGCATATAATACTTATTCAGTAATTATCAGTACAAACATTCTAATATACCGGTTTATAATTAGATGGAAGCATCTTGCATAACACGTGAAACGGGGATCTTATACTGTAATACATGCATATGTGAAAATACAACATTAATTTGTTGGATACAGAGAAAGAAGTGCTACTTATTTCTTAATAAATAATATAGAACAACATTAGCCCTATTTGTGAAAGATTATAATAAAGCCAATAAAGCAAAATAAATACATTTTACAATTAAAGTATCCTATATCTAACTTTAAGAATTCAACAAAAGACAAAATGGCAAAACAAATGCATTTGTATGTTCTTACTGCCCTACCAACATTTTAGAAGTAAAAATGTGAACCTCCTATCCTCCGAATGATTACGGAAATATTTTATGACATAATTCTATCGTGCTCGTTTCTTTCAGAGATCGCCCCCATCCCAGCCCAACACGTTACCTCCATTTAGCTCCCCTGATGACGCTCAGTCGACGCGATCCAATGATACTCCTATCACTAGTCAATCGAACACAAACTCATCTCAAAATGCGGACAACACCAGTGAAGCAGGTAAGACCCATGACTCTTACTTTTGTTTATGTGACTCTTACTTTAGTCTCTATGACTCTTTCTTTAGTTTATGTGACATACTTTAGTTTTAGTTTTGCTTTTACATTATTCAACTATAAACTCAGTTTGTTTCTATGACTTTAGTTTGTGTTTCTCTTACCTCAGTTTGTTTCTATGACTTTAGTTTGTGTTTCTCTTACCTCAGTTTGTTTCTATGACTTTAGTTTGTGTTTCTCTTACCTCAGTTTGTTTCTATGACTTTAGTTTGTGTTTCTCTTACCTCAGTTTGTTTCTATGACTTTAGTTTGTGTTTCTCTTACCTCAGTTTGTGCCTCTTACTTGCATTTGTGCAAATCTTACTTAAATTTTTGAGACTCTTACTTTAGTGTTTTTAACTCTTTTTTGGTCTTTCAGTGACTATTACCCATTTTGAGAGTCTAACTGCAGTTTTATGACAATAATGACTTTTATTGTATTACATTTCTTTGCTGTTTATATTTAAACTCAAACCTGCCAGTGTGAGGTACTGGATACAGTATCAACATCCCCACTAGTATTGGAGTGCTCATGAGATTGATCCCTACCCAGAGAGCATTTAGGCAAGGTTACAGGATTTTCAATTAGAGGGGGACAGAAATATTCAGTAACTGAAAACATTACCAACAAACTGCTTTTGGTTCCTCTTACATTTTGGGATAGAGAACAATTTAATAACAATACATAAGAATCGGGTCAATTATGACAAAAATTGATTGAAGAACACGTCAAAGGCAATGACATGCACACATGCACATGTTTTAATATATTGTGAGTTTTAAAAATTGGATTCCTATTACACTATAAATGATGTTATGTGATAGAAATGTGTTTCATAAAGACATGTGCATGAAATAAATAAATCATATTATAATACACATAAAGATATTTGATAAAAACAAATAACCAAAAAATTCCTAAAAATTAGGAGTCATACGAAGAAATGACAGCAGACAGCGCTTTAACCAACTGCGCTATCATGCTTGGTAAGAAGTAGAGTTTAAACTATGATATAGAAAATACTCACAATTATGACGTCAACATGTAAACAATAAAAGAGCCAAACAAACAAGACCCATATTATAAATTGATTTTGTTCTCAGAATGCGGCACTCTTCTTTTCATTATATATATCCTGTTTTAACCATTATTATATGTCAGTATTAATATCTGAATTTCAGATTTTTATTAAAAATCGCCCCCTTGAGGCCCTTTTCGATGACATAGTCCCTTTAATAATGGTGAAATCATTTAAAATTCGAAAAGAAAGAAACATAGAATTTGGGATTCATGTCAAAAATAAAGGAAGTTAATTTTGTTATCAAATCGTATTTTTTTCTTTAGAAATATACTCTCAATTAATAAAACATTAACTAATTCAATCCAAAGAAATATAGCTTCCACTCAAAGAAGAGCTTTTACCAAGAATGGAAAAGTAATCAATCCAGTATTAACAACAGAGTCATTCGACTGAAAAATGTTAAATAGCATATCAATATATTAATCAAACACAAAAGAAAATCATACTAACAAGGCATAACGCCAGTAAAACCAGTGACATGCAAGCTTGGTATTGTCCGATAGGGAAACAGCCATTATAAAGTCAAATAGACACCCAGCGAGGCTGCTGCAATATTAATTGGAAAGCATGTAAAGAATTGGGACAAAAAAGAAACTGAACAGATCGTTTTTGTTTTGAATACTGATTGAATCGATCTTACAATAAGTACAGGAATAGGGATTGATTATTTGCAAAGTTTGTAATGGAAAAGGATGTAATAAGATACCGAGTGTTGTTCGACGCTATTATTAATTTATGAAGTGTTGAATGCGCACAATGGTCTCCAAACGGGCCGGTTAGATCAACAGATTAACATTTATTTTTGTCTACGGAACCTTTTTGATTTCAGACATTTTTCAATAAAAAGTCATTTAATCGCAGCCCACATTAATCACAATGCAATTAAAGCAATTAAACAGTAATATTCATGCCCTATAGACAATGCCAGTAACTAATTGCTTTGTACTAATAAATCAAATTCAGCCTTTAAATTTTCCTAAATGTTAATGTTATGTAATTGAAGCTTAATGTATCAAGGTACAGATGAGTTTCTAATCATTTTCAGTGTCAGTCACACAAAAACAACGTTTCCAGGCCATGGTTTCACCAGAGAACAACTTTATGACATTTTTGCATTGAACTGACACTAGAAAACACTGAAATTGATGAACTGTCTATCCAATGACTTTACATTTATACATTTAGCTTATTAATTTTAGGGCCTGATTTGGAAGAAGAATATAATTAATTATAGCCTTTTCCAAGATAATTATTTTCAGTTTATTTTGGTCAATACTTCAATTAACTGAAACCTCGAAAACCAAAACTTCAACACAGTAACCTTAATATACTATCATACCCGATAAACAAACATCACACATTACTGGGATTACCATTTGGCAAATCTAAAGCCAGTCCAACTTCAGGCAATCCACTCTGTAGGGTTGTGCTAGGTCAAAACTGCCGAGGTTTTGTTTGCTTTGGAGTACTACGGGAAAGTGGTCAACCTCAAGGATCCAAACAATGTAATCTTCTGTCAACACTATCTCCTCTTAGGTGTAACCTGAACTCATTCAATTGTATCATGTTCCTATCAAAATAAACATCCAATGAAGTAACTAAATTAATATAAACACGTGGACACTTTTTTGTTTTTGAATATTAAAGGTTTCTTATAACTTCATTGGTAGTTCCAGTCACACTGTGGCACAATGCTCTGAATGTATAAGTGTTTTTGGAAATAATAAAATGAAAGACAACATAAGAAGTGAAAATAGTGGTGCTCTTTTGAACAAATGTAAGAATTGTGGTAGTTACAAAACTAGTGGCTTACAATGTCCAAAACAAAACAACTGACATGAAATTTCCGAAATTAAACTATTGCCAAACAAATGTCCAGAAGGTACATGTATATTCAAAATACACTAAACAAGCCATCTTTGTTCAGTATGGTACAGATAAATGATGATTTGTTTCTTTATATTCTGCAAGAAAGTTGCATACTTCTGATGTTACCCTATTTGATCCTGTTGCGATATCGTTAAAGTTCCTTTGCGATTTATCACTGAACAAATATTTCAATAATACCATACTGAATTACGAAGAGCCGGCCATCTTTGCTCGCAAAATTTACATAGTGATAGCGAAGACTTGAACATTTGGTACACCTCCTAGCAACCAAGAATAAGTATGAAAAGTATCTCAAAGGACGGTAATACCTCTATAAAACCAAGATATGGACTTGATTACAAAACGATTTTGTCCGATAAGCCTGTCCTCGATTCAAGTTATTAAAACATTTGGCATATGTGCTCCGGCAATGGCTTTTAAAACCTATCTATAGATTAGATTGTGCCATGTTCATTTTGGTTTCTGTTAGTCTGGGACATCTTTCTGATTGACATGAAAGAAGAAACTGTAGAAATGATAGGGCGACTGTTGAAATGATAGGGCAACTGTACAAATGATGGGGCAGCTGCATAAATGTTGAACAGGGATCTCACTAGGATTTTAAAATAGGAGTCCTGGGACTCCTTCACCCTAAAAGGTAGGAGTCCCAAATAGAAAAAAAGTAAAGTATGGGACGTGTGAGAGTGAATGAAATTTGTGCAATATATTTATAAAATAAATTATATACGACATTATAAATAATAATCATGAGAATAATAATATTTGTTATTTTTATTATTATTATTTGGTTATGTAACTAAAACAATTTTTTTGTACCACTAATTAATTTTAAAACAGGTAAATTCTGGACAATTAGCAATTGATGGTCTAAACTTGTTGACTGATTTGTAATGTGTAGGCCTAGTAAAAAGTTATGATGCGCTGATTACAGTACAACAGGCAAGTACCAAAGCATAAGTGACTGTCAAGTAGAGTAATTGTGAAACAGGTTAACAAGACAAAAATGTAAGAAAGGAGCAATTATTGGTGATATTAAACACTAAAATATGTGTTTGCATGTGTTTTACAAATGTGTAAAGTCGGCGACGAAAATTTTCGCGAGGTCGCGAAAATACGTGTCATTGCAAAATTCTGTACTTAAACTACAGCCAGTATTGTTAATTTATGTCTTGTCATATGTGTTATATACTAGAAAATTCCTTTATGTATGATTATTGGTCGATGCTTTTATATTCTGTCAAAATTCAGCCCTAGATTTTCGTATAAAATTTCTGTCAAAACAAAATCTATCACCGTATTACTGAGATTTAGTTGCCATTCATGAAATTTGATTGGCAATATAAATTAATGAAATCAGCTGAACCTGTTTTTCACTCATTTTAACAATGTTGTTTGTTTTAAGTTGTCAACTATGTTTTCATTGCTCTTAATTGAGGACGCCTTTTGTCACATTTCGGCGATATAGCACATTCTTATTTACTTGTTGATTAAAGCACATCAATGAGGACAAATGCAATTTACCTGTGAAAATTAAAAGTAACTGTCTGGAATGGTGTGGGTGGAGCTAAAGCACATAGACTTTGACAGCTGCAGTGTGTACTATTGATTTTATCGAGACTACTACCGAGATAACTGCAGGCACTCGTGTATGTGTTAAGTAACAGGGTACTGGTAAGCGAGTATTTTTCGGACAGTAGTATTATCCGGACGTTTTTAAATATTCGCGTTTCGTAACCGCTTTTCGTATTTTATCATCATAATACAAATAAACGCTTATATTTTCATGTACGTTACGTTTTTCTTCGAAAATAGTTTATTTTTTGGTAAAACCCCAAATGTTTACGTTGATAGTCTGAAACGCAACTGTCGTCTGGGGGGAAGTAAAATGACATGCGCATACGCGATAAAATCCCAATTTGGGGCCCAGACAGGGTTTGTGATAGTTTTGGCTATCTGCTCATTAGAGCAGACGAACTCTAGCAGAACATTATTTAACCCGCTACGACGTTAACGACGTGCATAGTAGCTACATAGATACGTAACGTCTAGTAAACTCTTTAAAACGTCATGCTTCCGTATTTGTTTCAACGCCTTACTTAAATTCTCTAGCAATTATTAAATCATTTCATAAACTGGTATTATTTTGATATAAATTACGCATCTGATTATTTATTTGTTGTCTAATGTAGATTAAATAAAGTTATTAAGCATTTCTCCGTATATTTCACTGTTTTAAAAAACGTCCAGAAAATACTACTGTCAACGTGAAAAAGACCGTGTTTTATGTACCCCTTTCAGGGCCTCTATTGTTGCACGTGCGCACAAGTGAAACTTATTTTGTTTACATATGCAAACGGGTGATCAACCCAGGATGTTACAAGCGAATTTTCATCGCTGAGTTTGTTCATGAATTAAAACTGCTACAAAATAAATGCATATTTCGTCCGACAAATACTCGCCCACTAGTATACGCAGTAAGCGAAAAAGCATGCGTCCCAAGGACTCTTAGCATGGGTTTGACATGCGTCCTTTTGAAAAAATATGCGTCCAAATATGCTTGATTCTGCGTTTCCAAGATCCCTGTTGAAGCTACTATAGAAATGATATGGCAAATGTAAAAATGAGGGTGCAGTTTTGTAGAATCTGTGGAGATGACGAGGCAGCAGCAGAATTGAAGGGTCAACTGAAGAAATGATAAGGCATATGTAGAAATTACATTGCAGCTGTAGAAATGATGGGACAACTGTAGAAATGAAGGGGTATCTGTAGAAATGATGGGGCAACTGTAGAAACGATAAGGCACCTGTAGGAACGATAAGGCACCTGTAGAAATGATGGGACAACTGTAGAAATAAAGGGGTATCTGTAGAAATGATGGGGCAACTGTAGAAACGATAAGGCACCTGTAAGAACGATAAGGCACCTGTAGAAATGATGGGACAACTGTAGAAATAAAGGGATATCTGTAGATATGAAAGGGCAACTGTAGAACTGATACTACAGCTGTAGAAATGAGGCAGCACTTATAAAAATGATGGGGTAACTACAAAAATGTTGAGGCTACTGTATAAATAATAGTGCAACTGTAGAAATGATGGGGCTACTGTAGAAATGATGTGACAACTGTATAAATAATGGGACAACTATAAAAATAATTGGGCAAATTGAATGAAAGGCAAACATTTTCACTGAAAATATGAACATTTGCAATTAAGAGTCTGCCATATTATTCAGTACAATAAAAAGTTGTTCAGATTGTTCTAGTGCTTTAAGTTAAACCATTAAATATGGAGACATATGTAATTTGCAATAGACATTTAGGTGATAAACATGGGAATAAGTTTTTATTAATGACTGGCATTTGTCAATTCAGTTAAAATATTTATGCGATTATATTTCTTGACATTCATTCACATAGGTTTACCTTTAATGCTGCTCATTCAAGATTTTGTCAGCATTTGACAAATTATGTATAACACTTTAAAACTCTTCCATCAAATAAAAAAAACATAAGTCAGGTATATTAAGTACATATTTATCATTGCTCAATGACTTTAACTCGGTGTTTGACAATAGCTATTGAATTTAGGTAGGCAGAAATGACTTTTAGAACAATAGAGCTGGGGGCTTTAAATGTCCACAGTGCCATTTTAGACAAATGATATCACATCAGGACAAAACCCATAAATGGATAATAGGATTTCAAGTCAAAAATTTGATCCAACATGCTGATAAAGCGCTGATTGAATTAATGAATAAGGAAGGTTGTTAAACCCTCATAGATGCGCATATAAAATCCCCACCCCCCTGATGTCAAATGGCGACTACTATCTGTCTACGCACTACTATGGCCAACGTTTTATTAAAAGGTAAACCTGAGACTTGGTTATACCCACCCTATAGCGGCCTACACACCCGTGGAAACTATGCTAAATAGGGCATTGTCAAATACTGGAGTATCATCGCTTTTGAAAACCCAACAATCACAACAGCCATTTTATGCCATTTTCCACTGGGAAATCACTTTTAAAAGCTAAAAAGCAGATGGTGGTTTAGAGATAATTTAACAAAAGCAAGTGTGGCAGGATTTCGAATTCCATCCCCCCCAGTCAACTTGGCCCAAAAAATGGCTTAACCCTCATTTTGCAAGGCATACTTAGGGCTTTCAAATTCAAGGTGCCTTTTCATATTCGCATGGAAGTATTTAAACAGCAGAAAGATTGTTTACATGGGGTGGGGATTTTTCATTATTTCAACAAAATGTTTAACAGAGCATTTTGTTCAGTTTTCACTAGGAGGTATGTGCTATTTGTTAAACACTTGAGATATCTCTGAATGCTTTTTCTTTACCAGGGCTTTAACCAGCAAAATGAATTGATTGCATGTTAAATTATATAAATAAATATAACTCCCTGAGAAGTACAATAATATTTATTCAATCCCATAAAATGGTTTGTGAACAGAAATGAATTGAATACACACTTAAACAAGCTTTATTGGCTTTTAGACAAAAATGGCGAGGTATGGTGTAATTACATTGTAAAAGATACCGGTATTTATTTAACTTTTGAAGTAAGATAATTTCAAATATCTTGAGCTGTAAGTCCATTAATGGGCATAGCAGCTAATAGGGAAAGATATTCT
The DNA here is from genome assembly GCA_027627225.1 of Congeria kusceri. Lineage (NCBI taxonomy): Eukaryota > Metazoa > Mollusca > Bivalvia > Myida > Dreissenidae > Congeria > Congeria kusceri. Next base: position 30,416,919 of record CM051028.1, on the reverse strand, counting down.
TGGATAAGTTTTTATCGTTGAAAGTAGGCACGGGTGTATTAGTTATGTTTACTTTTCAGCCATGTTGCAATACCTGGGTTTACCATTGCATTAAATTGTAAAAGACATCAAACCAAACCGAATAATACTGTTTTTATTCGTCTACAAAACTAGAAATATTACGAGATAAGATTGTTCAAATATTAAGACTTCTTTTACTCAGCTGAATTTAATATATTAATCTCTTCAGGTCAAATGTGCGTCTTCAAATTTCAAACATAGAACTGAAACTTTTTTTCACGCTGACTCATAGACATAATTTTATTTCTTTCAAATCCAGAAAAACATGATCTCTGCAACCTTTTTTTTAAAGTGAAATTTTATGAAAGCTGATAATCCGAACAGAGATGGCTGAAGCTTCCTAGTTTACCCCATAAACCCTGTGTATATATATCAGATGTCCACATTTCTATCTGCAATCCTGAATGTTAATGTACACTCTTAAACCTCTAAAAGTTTCAGGTTTTGACACATTTATGCCGGAAAGTCATTTACTCACTTAATAGCAAAATAATTATTTAAAGTTTTTATTCAAGTGCCAGTGATGAATGGGAGGGGGGAATGTTTCTCATATTCTAACACATTGTTATGGTGATCGCGGCAATGGAGGGCTCCTACACTGTTAAACTCTGCTGGATAATTTTAGTTCAAAATCATTTAACATATACACCTCATACAGTATTGAAATTGTAATTTTGTTATTTTATTCAGTGCTTGTTTTATTTCTTTTATTGTATATATTATTTATTTATTTATTTATTTATTTATTTATTCATTCATTCATTCATTTATAAACTTGCAAAACACTTAAATTATTTATTAATTTATGTTATTTACTTATTTTTGAACAATTTTTTTTTAATCAAATTATTCTCTTTCTTTCTTTCTTTATTTATTTATTTACTTATCTATCTATCTATCTATCTATCTACTAATTTTTTATTTACAAACTTACAACATACTTAAATTATTTATTAAATTATTCTCTTTATTTATTTATTTTCATTAAAATTATAATTATACAATATTCTGTAATTCACAACACCAATAATTGTGTTTGCAAAAGCAATAAAAAGGCTAAAGTCTAAGAAAATTGAAGTGAGGATAATTATTTAAATACTATAAACATGACTAATTGGTTTTAGTAAAAACGTCAAATAGCCATTAAATAACAAATACAAATAACAACAACAACTACATCGACATTTCAGTCTATGCTTATTGTCCCAAAATTTGAATTGAGAAATGTGAAAAAAATAGTGGTGAATAATTTGGAAAGCCCTGATCACAAAATGATCACTGCATTGTTGTATTTGTAAGGAACAGCAGCAGATGACACAGTCTTAATGTTTTATGTCATTGTGGGGTCTAAGAAAAAAAAAGAAATGTTGAATGCTTTGCTGTTTTTGCATATTGTCTTCCAGCTGGTAAAGCAAAACTGTATCCGTCATAGATCTACTTGAAAAATGGAAGAATTTTTATAATATACAGTATATGGTTTTTACATGTCTTTTTGTTCACTTTTTTGTTACTTCAGCTAAATGGCTTGCAATGTAAACAAGCCAATATTTCCTGTCTTCCGTTGGTTATTCTTTTTTATATGGTTCATTATCAAGTTTACATCAATTTGTGCACATTTTGGTGTAATATCAAGACATACCAGGTTAAGTAAATGGATTAGACTTTTTTGGCTAATGGAATTCACTGACAAAAAGACAAGGACAAAAAACACAATGGATGTATGCTATCAGTAAATGTTTGAAAAGGAATGGATTAAATATGCATTGACAAAACACATAAATTTCAAGAAATTGTATGAAAATACATTTCTTAAGCTAAATGCCTGATAATAAATTGCAGACACTTGAAATAACTGTTGGAGTAAGCGCTGATGATAATTATAATGTCCCGTTGGTGCATTATGGGTAATGGTTTGACTGAAATATCGGTGAAAGCAGGTTCCCACTAACATACAGGCTTGCACCCTTCAACTATAAATTACCAACTAATGTGTTTTGGAAAGTCATAACATGCAATACGCATTGATTTGCAGTAAAAATCTATTTTCCAAAACAGTTTTTATGCACAAGTTCACACTATTCTGGCACAATTGCAGCAAGAGTTTATTATTGATAGACATGTATATCACATACACATTTTACATCTGCATTTTGAAAAGTCTTTGTTAGCAAAATGTATTTTGGTCATCAGGCTAATGTGGTTTTGTCTGTTACTGCTTCAGAATGTTTTAAAATACATGCTCAAGATACTTTTATGTTCAGATACTTTTATGTTATTCATGCATCATAAAAATTCTTTAGAGGTCATGACCTAGCAGTCTGGTGTCCATTTCATTTTAATGACTGCAAAGTTGCAGGATGTACACTTATCCCAGCATGATCCAGTAGATCCCACAATTACACTTAATTAAAATATGTTCATTTTAAATTAACCTGGCCAACACATTGTGCAATTCATTCTTGTGTAGGGTCATTGATTATGCATGTCTAAGTGAGCATGGGAGAAAATCTGCCACTCTTCCATCAGGGAGGAGCAAACAGACTACAAATTTGCCCAAAACACACCTTCACCTGGTGATAAATGAAGAACACACCAAGGGAAGTCACTCTGGCTACACAGCATGAGTCATAGATGTGAAGCCATTGCCAGAATCTGGGATTCTGTCTGTGAAATATTGTTCCTCTTGTTGGCACAATTAATTTCTAAGATAATAGATAAGCACCATATTTCAAACCATAACAAGAATCAATTCAAAGTCAGAGTTTGGGTCTTGATTAATGTGAAAACAAGGCATTTAGCAATCTACCCAATGATAAGCCACTGGTTTTATATCCTGTCTTAAATTACACACTTTATGAAAAATCATTTGTTTTTAATGGCAACATTTGTCAATGATTATGGAAGGTGTACATACAGATATATCAAATACAACTAAATGTCGCATCCAATCAGCTTTCATGGCTTCCATGTGCATCAGAAATCATATTTATTTCAAGTATTTAGCATTTCACTGAAAGAGAGCGAGAAAAAAATAAAGCAATCCCAGACAAGCTTCAAGTTATGCCAACCCAAAAATGTTGGGTCTAGATTTAATGAGATAGAAAACATAAACAATCTGTTTCGATCTGTAATGAATTAATGCAAGTCTTTGTAATTGTAGAGTCAGCCAATTGAGGAACAATGTTTCCACATAAAAGAAATATTAATCTGAATATTGTTCCAGCATTTAGTGTCAGCAAGACGTCATCAATAAAACTGTCAAAATACAAAAATAAACATTTATATAGTGGCGTAATTATAATGTAATTTATGTAAAAAATGGTCCATAACACAATATCACATTTATTGTTTCCTTACATAATGCATGTAATTAATGGAAATGTAATTAAGTAAAAGTAAAAGTGAACAACAGACAAAAACCTATTATAAATACGTACAGTACAAAAGGCTATTGTGTGGTGGGAGAGGAATATCAAATATGCAAATCATCATTCATTAAATCATAATAATACATCATTTTTGCAATCTCATTTACACAACCGTTTCCTCCTTTAATTCTTGTGTTTGCAGATAAAATCAAATTTTACCAAATAAAGTATTAAACTTATTAAAATCCACTTACGCGTCTTTGTTAAACTGATAAGAGATAATATAAATGAATGTGTATTAATTGCTTTTGAAGATTTAATGTTTGGTTTTACCGAACAGCATTTAATGAATCTGCAGACCATAAATGAATACGTGACCTTCAGTTCAAGTCTCCGGATTACACGATTTTTCTGATTATAACGCTTTCGTAAAATCAGTAATCTGATACGTAATTAAGTTTCATTGAAGTATTTTTTACAAAACCATAAATTCTTTGCAAATTTGAAAATAGAAAGATTCCATGATAAGAATCATATTAATCTTCCCCTACAACGAAATAAAAATAATTGCTTCCATTATTTCGGAAAGGCAATCACAGATTTCAAGACATTCGTACGAAATTGAGTATAACTTGGTTTTTTTTTTTTTTCATTTTAACAATTCTCCTATTAAAATGGTTCAAACTATTTATTTTTGATAAAAATCAGGAAAAGAAAAAATGTCCAGAAATGTTTTAATGATAACGACTTTAGTTATCTTTGAAACTAAATCCATGAAGAGATCAGGAACATTTCTAATTAACCAAAAAATAATGAAATTGATAACAAATTTTAAATTTGAGTATATGTTTAAAAAACTAATTATTTTATCAACCAGTATGCTTACTTTAAACAATGTCCACTTACCATGGTACTGATTTTCAATCAGGAAAAAAAATAACATGCATATGATAAAGTCATGGGATTGAAACAAAAGAAAGTACAAAACTTTGTTATTTAACCAAAATACGCACATGAAAGCAGCAGAAGCTTTAAATTAAACTTTCATGGCTATTTTCCAGCATAAAATGTTCACTTGTTGAGACTTATTACAGTTCAAAGACCCCTGGGGACAAGTTATTAAAAACTATTCTCATCACTCAGGGTTACATGCAGAGGTTTCACTCCACTAAATCTATATTATGCAGCTATAATTCAATTTCTATGGTAAATATTGTGTGATGAGAAGCTTTTGTTAGGAGGAGGGTGCACACTTGGAAACATTACAGAGCATATGGTTATATCAAGGGCAATTAAAGCAATGCCCTTTCTGCCCAAAAGATTTGACAAGGGGGTTGCAGTTTAGAGAAAAAATACAATTTTGGTAAAATGTTTTCTAGGAACATTTGAGGTCAAATGTAGCTGCAGCAGGGTACAGTCTGTCTGTTGTCCTATTGCATGTATTGTGGTCACCAATTGTGAAAAATCAATGTTATATAATAATGGACACTTTTCAAGACATTCTTCCATCATCAGCAGCAACATCAGCAGCAGCAGCATCAACAGCATTTTCATGACCAACATCTGTAGAAGCATATAAATGTCACTGCATTAACAACATATTCAAATTACGATGACTATTGTTTATCATCGTTTTGATTATAAGTATTTTGAAAAAGTAATTAATAAGAAAACATAACAAAAATGGAAGTAAAAATTGGAAATAGAATAAATTAAAAGTAAAACATCATATTCTAACGATCAATAAAAAAAGCACAAAAAGTTCAAAGTTAAAATCTGTTAAAATCTATTTTCATAAAGGAAAAATCTTTCATCCTGCTGTCAAACCTTCTTGACCATTTATGAACCGGTAATGAGCGTAAAGCTTCATTGAACATTCTCACTCCTAAGTGGCCGCCAGAATGTGCCGATGTGAACCTTAAGCCTGCTGGTGACAGCCATCCATCTTGAGTCCTCAATGCCAGGAAATCGCCAATTATGGACTCCATTTCTAGCGTTTGCTTGCTCTTGGAAAAATATCATGGCAAGAACAGATAATGCCTTTTTTTTTTTGCTTTCTTTTATGACATGTTTTGGCATTTTCTTAGCACATCCTTTTGCTAGCTTTTGGTGACAACTTTGCAAGAATAGCATGATTTCTTTTTCTCATATGCAATTTTCATTTTTCGAAAGTCACCATTTTGCAATTTTTGTTGCAAACTAATGTACACATGGCAAATATATATCAGCGTGCTTACATTTTCAGGTATTCTTTATCCTGTATTTTATGAATTTTTTGTGTTGGCAGTTTTAATAAATAACCAATATATAATACTATTTACAGGTAGTAAACATTTATTTTCAATAGTTTCATAATAGGTGCAAACTGAACGTTATCAATGCAACATTTGATCATTATACAACATCTCAACATCAACAGAACATTGAAGTTGCATTGAAGTTTCTGATTAAAGTTTGAATAATCAAAATTGAAAACATAGTTTCATATCATTCATCATGGCTGACAATCTCTCATTAGTGCACAAAACAGTGACATGATAATCACTACATGTGCTACAAAACAGCACAGTGATTATTCTAAATTTTCTTAAAAACATTGGACCAAATCAGTGCCAGACAAAACTTGAATGGCTTTCATTTAAGAAAAATAACACTCTCAATTCATGTTGCCATTGGCCATAATGATCAGTTTATCTAAACCTATGGATAAATACATGATTTGGGCCGTGGAGTGTCACCATTTTGTGCAAATCTTGCCAAAATGCTATCCATTTCTCACCTAAATGTCCACTGGGAGGGGTCAGCACAACGTTTTGGCTGTCAATGAGCGGCAAGTATTCACAATTTCTATGTCAGCGTACAATTAAAGTGATCAATACTAGACATTCTCTGTGGAGATATGCCACTACGAAGCTGTGGCTATCAGCAAGATACAATCCAGCCCATAAGCACCTTAACAATACCCTTGACCATGAGACTGGTGGCTATTTTGTCACCATTGGATATGCAACATGAAACCAACAGAAAATGTGGCACAGTCACAGTTAATGTGCACTTTCACAGCAAGCAATTATTGGCATGAGAAACATTGACAATAAAAAACATTTCTGAAATATTTTCTTAAACATTAAAAAAAAAACAGCATATTTTTACACTTCAGTAATATTGGATATTGGAAAGGCAGTGAACGTATTTTAAAATGTTTTATGTTAATAATTTGTTGTTCATTAAAAAAATAAACATGTAAAATACAAAATATGCTAAAGAGAAAATAGTTTGGAATAATTTCGAATAACCAAGGAAAATCACTCAACAACAACAACCACCACCAAAAATACCAGTATAGCTTAGCAAAATGGTTTGGCCCCCTGGTACTGCTTGATAATGAGAGTGTCAGCTAAGGCTGTCAGAACCAGGACACCCAAGAGAGGCCCAGTGGACCTGTCAAGCCCAGGGCCATTGAGGTGGTGAAATATGGGGAGGTTGGAAATGAACAGGGAGAACCCTTACCCCCAGTGTTATTGTGTAGCTTAATTATATCATTAGCTCACTTGATTTTGGTATTCTTATCAAGGAATTATTGTCAGGTATTTTAGTCAGTTACACAACTGGGAGCATTTGTCGTGTGTATTAATTTAAATGTGATTTATTTCATTTTCACAAAAAAGTTTTGCAATAAGAAATGGCGGATTACGAAGCATATGACAGAGGTAATTATCTTTTTCTTCTAGTATTGTTTTTAGTGATTGTTTCACATTAGAAATTCATCATTAATTTGTTTTCCTGTTAGAAAAAGGCAGAGAATGTGTGTATTTGAAATGAAATGACAATGGAAATAGCTTCCTTTATTACTGGTATCTCATTATTTAAAACTAATTATACAATGACTTAAAGAAATGAAGAGGCGATATTCACTAAAACACCTCTTTCAAAGCTAAATGTTAATTGTACTACAATTTTAATTAGATCTTAAATCTTGTAGAATAAAAATGACAGTCCTCCTTTGTAGCTCACCCTATTCTTAGTGCAAAAATGTTCTAAGGATATAAATTTTCCTCTAGTGACAGGATGCATTGTTGAACTGAAATCATTAAGGCTTCTGAGGCTAGTGTCAGATTTTAGCAAACATGTTGGCGGGAAAATAAATGAGGCTTTTGAGGTACTTTCCACAGGTGAACATTTCCTGGCATTGTCACACAATGTCTGATATTGTTCCTTATCACATTCACACTGCTGTCATTTATTGAGCCAGTTTAAAATAGCTGACAGTTAATGTTAAGCTTTGATGATATTTCATATGGATATTTGCTTTTACTCATTTGTTATTAATACTGTATAGTATAATATTATTTATTAAATAATTTTTAAATAAAATATACAGCTTGAAATATATATATATATATTATTTAATTAATATTTACCTGATTTAAATATATTTTTTCTTCACTAAATATCTTAGGATGAAATGACTTTTTACTTTTAATTTTTAAATTCAAATTATTGTATTTTCGTTAATATCAATTAAAAGAACAAAAACACAAAAGTACTAATACATTCAATATTGCATTATTGAGTCATTCCTTAATTCAAATTTCAATAAAATTTAATGCAGTAACAAATTTTTTCGTATAAATTATCACCGCTACTAAATAACTTTCTTTCACAATAATTGTTCCCAAAACAATATGTTTCTTCACAACGAAATTCTGAATCATTTCCAAACATGCTGAAGTCTCGCAGGATTAACAAACAAAAAAAAGGAAAGAAAAAAAACTGAAATTACTCACACCACCATATTTTAGGCTGAACTGTTTTCTCTTACAGCATGCCTCTCATCTGTTATGTCTTTAGGCCATGAAGGGGTTAATGAAGGAATGAAAATTCTCCATCCCTTGTAAATGAACCATCTAATTTTCAAAGTTCTTGTTTGGATTGGAAAAATTCTCCTTGATTGCTGAAAATCTTTCAGCAAATAAGTTGATTAAGAAATGCTAATAGGCTAATATTGTAATGATGGCTAGTAACTCATAGGGGTTTGCTTTGAAAAATGAGTTAGTCAATATTTTCTGACTGGCGTATCTTAATTGAAAAGGGGGATAGAAGGTTCTTCCTAAGACTTTGTAACACAGTCTCGTGATATCACTGTGATATTTAATATATGATATCACTGTGATATTTAATATACTGGTATATAATTGTGTTAGGTGTAGTAAATATACTTTGTCAGTGTGTTAATCACAAATTTATTATAATAAGTAAATAAATATAGGCCTACCTTTTCAATGTGAAATATTTGTTTATAATATGTTACCTAGTATGTTATATTAAAAGAGAACATAAACACGTTTTTTTATTATATGCAAATTTATATACTTTAACAAATAACTTTAGCTAAAAACATGTGTTTGATGTAACTGTTCTTTTTTTGCTTAAAAACATGTTTAAATATTTATTCATGTGAGTTAAGATTATTAAATGCAAGCATCATTTTACTATTTTCATTATGGTCAATTGTTTGAGTCTAAATCGGCCACAATTTAATTACTCTTGACAGTCATTTTATAGAACCACGCTTTGTCATGCTCAATTAAAAATAGTGTGAAAAGTAGATTGGAATATAACCTTTCTTTCAAAAACAATCTTTTCTTTATTTCTTTCTTAGAATCCTTTTTTTGTGGATTGTAAAATATGCTAAAGTGTACTCTAAAATCATGTACATATACGTGGACAGTAAAATATTCTTTATGTGTCTACATTTCCCAAGATACCTTTTTAACTGTCTTTCAATATTTCAAAGGAAAATTGATACTTACTTACACCATGCCTAAGGCAAGCCAAGTTAGTTTGTCAGCCATAATCTACTGTTCTTTGGAAGATGTAAAGTAATTTTCAACTATGTTGTCTTCATGGACGAAATTAGCATCGAAGCAGGATTACTACCATCATCGCCAGGGTAACCATATGCCAAAATCCACGGCAATAACCAACAATCATAATTAAAAACACCATTTAAGGAGAAAACTGGTACAGAACAATACCTAATTTAACACCTGAAATTTACGAAAGATGGGCCGGGACAAATGAACAGTCAACCATAATCAAATTACAATCTTACTAATCATAACTAATCAGCCCTCATAATTACTACTTCCTGAAAATCAATTTATAGAATGTGTACTGGTATCTGGTATTACTTGCTCTATTGCTACAAGCCAGGCTTTGAACGTTAAAAAAAAAATGGAAAAAAATATATGTACAAAAATTACAATGCTGAATGGTGTCCTGATTTTTTTGATTTTTTTTCAATGGTTTGTACATTTTCGATGGTTTAGTGCAATTTGTTTTATGATAATTCTTGTAATTTAAATGTCTTACCATAGTTTTGTACTTAGTGATTACCATAGTTTTGTACTTAGTGATTAATTTCTGAATAATATAATTGATACTCTGCGAAAGAAATAATTTTTGATGATTAACATCAAAGTTGAAAGTAAAATAATCAAAAGGAAAAAAAATAATCTTAGAGCAATTTATTGATAAACACAATAAAGCATTTATGGGTTAAAGTTTAATAAGAAGACAACGACCTTGCAGTAATGAAACAAAATGTTTTTTAAAAACAAAATGCCTGGCAATTATGGTTGAGCATTCGGGAAAGAAAGTCTTTATTAAATTTCCGAAGTTTTCCCCTATAAATGGATAAATGATTCGGAAAACAAGAGTATGGGAATAGTTTTGTTTGGAGCTGATTAAATCAGTGCAGGCTGAAGCTTTATTCCAACACTTGATTTTTGTGTGGATACCAGTCCAAAACTGAGAATGGTGTAATTAATTTGCAATTGTTCCCTGCCAATTACCCGAGCAAATTGAATTCTGGAGATGATTGGAAAAATATAGTTATGAAATCACTCCTCCATCAATCATATTTGTCTGATTTTGCCTACTGTCTGTTTATTCATTATTTCAAGCCCAGGGTCCAATTTGTCTCAAATGGAGTCCTCCTGAAATTGGAAAACGCCATCAAAACTCAAAATGACTGGATTTTGAAGCCGCTTCAAAATAAACTTGTCACACATCTAGGCGATTTCGTTGGACACTGATTGTTCGACAACCCATCACATTAGGCTAAAAACATTGCGATACATATCAAATGAATCAAAATCTGGTCATTAAACTGAAATTAGTGTAAAGTTTCAGGGATTTGGAGGTTTGACGGTCCCTTGTATGAGTAACATGATGCTTAACAATTGTCCTCCACAACTTTTATGAGGTAAACCTGATAGCACCTAAAATGTGCTATAAAACACATAATAAACGAAATTAAGGAATACAGTTTTCACAAATTCCTGACTTTATGATGAAGAATTCGCCACTAAAACCTTCTGTTTTGCAGTCACAGAAAAGGGCATCTGTTTAGTTAACATACAAGCACCGAGTTGAGCTAAGCATGTGGTTAAATTCCGCCAGAATTTTATCATAATTATCAAATTTAATGGGTTAGAAATTTGAGCACAGCATAAATGTGATGATGTGAACTTTTTGATGGTTAAAAGCAGGTCACTTTGTGGAGTCTAACAGATCCTGCGTATCTGTTTTAAGGATCTGCCAAGTTATATGTCAGGAAACTTTATCGCAAAAGAACATGGGTTACCCATCTACTCAATGTTTACACGGAGGGGAATGGTTTGCTGAAATGGATATATACCGTTTAGCCTAGAATATTTTTTTTTACAAAGAAAACTGGAATTTGTCTTTTTCTTCAATTTTGCTGACACTGAGTTAGTTTCCGTTAAAGGGAGGTAATTGTTTCTCTGTTGTTTTTTTGGTTTGAGATGTACATTGTTTTGAGCCAGTTTTTTTTTTCAGCAATGACACATTTGACACAAGAAAATCTATAAATTATTAATGAAGAAATATGAAAAAGGGCTATAAACCTAATTTATAACTCATCGTTCTAACAAATAAAAATCATTTGTGTTACCAATTAACCCATGTCTGAACTGTTCAATTTTCTTCATTCAAGAGTTAGCTTTCAGGAAAAATTTGTTTGAACTTTTCACTATTGTAACAAATATCTTAATAATAATAATACATTATATTACTGTTGATGATGAAAACAATGATGATGAAAAAGATCATGAAAAAGAAAGAAGATTGATGACTTGAGATTTGTGCTAGATATTTCAGTATTTCAATATGCTATCTCTCTTTTTCAGGGGACTGCTTAGACAACAGTGTTGGATCAGGGGAGGGCACTGCGGACGAAGACTCCGAAGATAGAAACCCAAAACGACAAAAGAAACGGGGCATTTTTCCAAAAGTTGCTACAAATATAATGAGAGCTTGGCTCTTCCAACATTTAACTGTGAGTATTTCATATTTTTATTTTATTTTATTTTTATTATTTTTATTTTTTGAACTTTTATCCGAATGAGTGTTTCAAGATATCAAGTTTGAAAGCTATTTTAGGCTATTTCTTTATTATAATAATATTGAAAAACAAGCAAATACAAATCAGTAATATTGAACAAAATAATAATAAATTGCCATGCAACATTTAAGTGAAATTAATTGTTACAACTGCCAATTTATTTAATAATCACCTTAAGAGATATTTCTAGTTATTTATAAAACTATGATACGATGAGCGTCGTGTGAACTATTCACGTGAAATGTATCAAACATGTCACTGCTGAAGTTATTAAGTGTCATCAAGTCAACAAAATGCCTAACACCAAAAGCCGTATCCATTTTCACAGTACCCAATATTTCATAAAGGTGTCTAATATTGTTTAGTATAATCCCATGGAATCAGGTCATAGAGCATTAAAGGATCAAGCATCATACCCCTATGGAGACGAACGCCCTTTTCTAACACATTACATGTGATAGATGGGTCAATATTACCTCCCCTGCATATGAAATCTTCATTTACTTTGAACTTGTACTGTCTCAAAATATGACAGGTCAGTTGTGAAACAAAAAATTAAAAACATATTATGTTATATATAGTTTATCAACTAGTTTTTTATCGACATGATATGACTTTGTTTAGTTAAAACATGCTTTTTGCAATAAGTGGGGCTTTTTGCGCAACAAACAAAAACACATCATCAACATTTATAACTTCTTACAAGTGCAAACAAATGCATACAGAATGTTGTTTTCTGCTATTTGACTATAAACGGCGGCACTTCAAGCAAGCCATTGATAGGAAAATTACGACTCTGACGAATAAAAATTTAATCCATGTTAGACGCGCATGAGACAGCTAACAATTAACATTTAACCTGCACCACACAGGTCTGAAATCAGGCAAACAAAACTGCATTGGTACTAAAAGCTTTATTAATCCTTCACCATCTTTCATAGAAATAACACTGCACTTGTACAACAACAAAAATGTCAACGAAAGTCAACTCCAAGTAAAACCTGACAAAAACCTGCAAACCGGATCATCAAGAATGACATTTATTGCAAGTTAACATACAAACTTCTTTCCTTATCAAATGAAATAAGCAAATATTTAAATATCATGAACGTTCTCAATGGCATTTAAGATTTCCACTAAGGACTGGTAATATGCCAAGTCATCAGTTTTGACCATAAAATGACAGTACGCAAACAGTGCACAGGACAGTTTTAAACAAACTTTCAAGGTTTTTAACTTAAACCTCAATGTTTTAGCGCCAATTGGTTTGCCAACACTTGCATTAACCTCCAATTAAACTCTTTTAACCCTTGCACTCTCAAGGTTACATACCACTAATATGAAAGTGTATGTTTTGACAGGAGACTTAATTTGGACAGGTTTGATTCTCATCACATCCATATCCTTTCTATGCACACAATTCAAGCTGTCAAGTTCTGTCATTTGAAATTGCTACGTTACTCAGGTAATATAGTTTCTTTCTTATTAGTTACCTTATGTATACTTTGACTTTGGTTGGAGCATAATGAAGACAATAACAATGAAAGAAGTTTCATACCATTCAATTGGTATGCATATATACATTGAAATAAATATAATTAATTTATAAAATTAAATCATGCAAATTGCAACAGTGAAGTTATTGCACAAAATGTTACATGGCAGAATGCAAATACCAGCTGAGTGCACAAGAATGACCACCAATAAATCAGGCACAATGACCACAGGCCATAAATAGTGCTGACCAGAGTGTCCAGGAGTGGTCAAGCTTTCACCATTGTCCAGTAAGAGTGGACACCCCATGGTTCTCACATTATTTCCCAATTAACAATTCACTTTTGAATTCTGCCTTTCTCCAATGGAGACGTTTATTGTCTTATGATTTCAATCAAAGTCCCATAACTATCATCTCTGTGGCCCTGTTGTTGCCCCTTAAAAGAGCAGGCGTCAGGGTTCACCACCACTAAATTACACCATTTAAGGGACACAAAAATGCCCCTATACAATTGTTAATGTCCATTTCAAGCCCCATTTATTCCTATTCTCACAGCACATTAAAATATCAGCGCACCTAAAACAGCCATGACTTCGCGCCATTCAGGTGTCATCTAAAAATGGAAATTTACAAGAATATCTGTCCACTGGTTGTCAGACAATGTTAATAGTTTAAATGATTTTCAATAATGCTTTTCAACTTTCTAATTGACCCATCAGTCAAATTTAATCATCTTATTTCGAAAATTTACAATTCCTTAACACTTAAAAACAGTATAATTATTTCGAGTAATAATGTAATTGAAAAGTTTTATGGGCAAGACATAGGCCAAGATTAATAAATGCATTTGAACAACAAACAAGTACAGTATCTACCAGTATACAAGAAGTAGATGATAAATTTATTTGCAGTGTTAATTGCAGTCATCAATTTTAGCCATTGAAGGTCAAAAACCTGTTGACCCTTGCTTCCGTGGCCCACTGACAAATGTACCAAACACACTTAGTTCTAATCACAGATAAACATAGACATGTTTCAGACTGACAGTATCTTGTCATGTGTAACAACTAGCGAAGGACCCATGACAACTTTGTGTGAACATGACAAATAGAACTTTTCTACAACCTGCCAAAACATTACACCACTTCAAATGTTGACTTTATGATATTTGAGTGTTTAAATGCAGTTATCATAGTATAGTGGACACGTCTATCAAGCATTAGAGGAAGTGAGATATAAACTGTGGAGTATTTAGAGATTTGTGATGACAATGAAATTAAACATTCAAATATCTGAAACAATTCCTGTTCAAAAGCCACTGCTAACAAGGTGTTTACCACAGAGTTCCCATGTGCCTGTTTAATGCCAGCATAGTCAAATAATCATTTAGTCTTTGACAAGTGCACTGGCCCATGGGATGTTAAAATCACCTTCCCTGACATGGGCTTTCATTAAAACTGACCAGGCTGGCACCTGATGTGCCTGCCTAATCTATGTCCAGTTAAATGTCCAGTGTCAAAATGACCGGCTCAATTGACAAAACAAACACACTAGCTCTCCTGCCATGTTTATTTAACTTCCTGTACAGATCTTCATAGACTGTTTCTATCTCCACCAAACAAGAGTATCTCTTTTCAAAATGGTATCTTTCCATTTCCTACCAGTTAATGAAGCACAAAATGCAGCTTTACCAATTTTGTAGGGAAACGTATTGGAAATATGAAAGAAATGAACAATGGCTGTTTTTAATTATTGACAAATGTATCAGATTGCCTGCCTAGATGGGAGATATCTGTTAAGATAATTGCGTTATCTGTGTGGGTAATTTAGTATTATTTTTGTGTTAACAGTAATGAAGCATTTTACAAAAAGTAATAAAGCATGGAGCCCACCAATTTAGTGTAAATAAAATTTACTTAAGTGCCTGAATTTAGTGCTAAAGGAATAATGAAATTCATTTTCTTTTTCTAATACTGAAAACATTGACAAGCTATATTTAATATTAATTCAATATTAATAAGAAAAAGTAGCAATGTCTTGAAGAATAATAATAATATTATTTTCTTGACTATTATGACAGTGCAATATCTAATACAGTTTGTAACGCTTTATCGTCTATTGACCAGCAAATGTGTGGAACTCTAACACAGTTCACTGTGGGTTAATCAATGTTGATCTATAATTCCGAGCCCCTAGAGACTGAGCAAGCTGTCTCCCTAATTCCATAACTGAGTGTCTATAAGGCAGACAATAGAGCGCATACCAGATGAACCATGAAAGCTGTAGGATTGCTAGCAATGCCAATGGCTTGTTTCTCCATTCATAGACAGCACAATGTAGTCCTCTCCACCAAGTGCATCTTGGGATACACTCACACATTAAATTCGTAAAAATAAGAGCATTCAGGCACACACAAACAAGTATTATAACAACTGATGGAAGTCCTTTGAACAAATTTTATTTTGTTTTTATACAGCCCAAGTTTCATAATTTTTGCATTGAATCACTGAATGAAACTGTCATAACTGTTCAATGAAAAAAAAAAATGACTATTCTATTTAAAATATGTTTCTTTTGTTATAAAATATCTATAGGGAAATATGAAACAGCTTGCATGAGTGAAGGGCTAACAAAATTAACTAAAAACAAAAATTAGTATTACCTCCCTTTGTTTTGAGTATGAATAAGATCGGTGCGAATATTTGTTAGCAGTGAATCTATAGTGTATAAATTAAATGTAAAGTATACCACAATAAATATGTGCATAAATACATATAAATTGTGCACTAAGGTTCATGTCCTTAAGGTCTAAATCATTTATGATTATCAGGCCAATTAGCACCGACATTGCGAGCAGCCAAGTACCAATAGAAATGTTTTGGACTGGGTAATTGCATCCTTTGATCTATTAACTATCCAATTAGAATGGTACATCATTCCTGATGAAATCAATTGAAACAGAATTATTAATGTGCTCATACTGATCGGCATGCCAGCAAATGTGCACATGCCTATATCGAATTCACAATTCACTTCCTTTCCCTATTGCTGACATTGATCATCGATCCTTACATGCCAGAAAACAACTTAGAAATGTTAACTTACTATAGAGACAATGCCTTGTTAGCCTTTGAGTTTCCGTGATCAGAAGAAACATTAACTACTATGGCAAGATTTATGAATTCCAGACTTTTGTTTTAAATATTGATCTTCCGTTTTAATGAGGCTGGATCCAACCAGGTTTCTAGGTAAACTGGGAACAATAGTTTGCCTAGTTGTAATCTTTTCAAGCAGACATGTAAGCTGATGAGATGGCAGTGGCACGTCACATATCAGGGCTGCTTTGAAGTGCTACATTTTATTTCTTTGAAAAGGGTTGTGTCATGTCTAATACCTACTCCATTGTGTCAATTGTCTTCAAAAATAAATCTGAATGCTTTGATGACTATTCTGTTTCCAATGACAACAAACATGGTGTTCAAAGGTGTACTGTAGAAGTCACACAACAATGAGTGGACAAACATGTGTAATCAAAGGAAAGGCAAATTTCAACAGTGATAATGGATGAAATATTGTTGTATTTGAGAGTGCATTGTTTTATTTACTTTACTTTCCCATGATAGTCAGGGAGAATAAGCTTTTGTATGACCATTAAGGTCATGAAGGGCACAAATTGGTACATACAAAACGTTGTGGTTTTAACAGTTTATTAATCTCTACATTGACAGCATTTTGTGTTTGCACTTTGAGCGAGTTTCCTTCTTTTAATGAAATGTTGCGCACATTTTTCTGATTACATAATGCACAAAAAATAATTAATACTTCAGGAATATTCTTTATGTACATATTCTGAAATCAAACCATGTATGTTATTTTGTAATTGAAGTTTGAAACAGAATATGCACTATGCCACTTTAAAGAATCAAACGCATTTCTCATGACAACTAATTAATCATATTTAATCCAAGTTTTTATTCGAGCAGAAATGCGTGGAGCAGCAAGCATCATGGGTAATTGTGGAACATATTTTTCATAGAATCCCAAAATGCATGTGCCTTTTGTCAAAGGATGTATTTTGTATCCATGGTAACCATTTTGGACAAATACACTTTGTCCTCGTCTTAAATTAAAAGTCTGTAGTTAATGTCCCAAATAATTGTGTGCTGGCAATTTTGACAGGAATACAGATTCTTAATTCCGAATATTATTTTGCATATTGTTTTTTTTTTACAGCAAGACAATAATTTACAGAGCGGCTCTGGCTAGCTCAGTTGGTAGAGCGCTGGCCTGTCAATCCGGTGAACGTGTGTTCGAACCCCAGCCCGGCCACATAACTTGTGTAGGGATTGGTCATGAATTTATTTCTACAGCCATTCTCCCCCTACCTCTGATTCAAGTAGGGCAGTTGTCAGAGTTACTGGCATAAGTATGTGCACTTGGTACTGGTAAACCGCTTAGATCGGCTAAGCTGGCTTAGGAAAAGTGTGAGTAGGTTAACTGACTGCCGTGATATGACTGAAATACTGTAAAAAACAGCGAAAAATCCAAAAACAAAACGAAGAAAAAGAAAAACAGCGGCTCAAGCGAAACAAATTTGCCATTCACAGAGTCAGACTTGTTGAATCACATATTAATACTCCCCCAGGCTAATCCGGGACAATGCTTTCCGCTTTTATGGTATTTTCTGTTAAAATGAAGTCTCTTTTAAACATAAATCCACTGTGGGGGAAAAGTGTTGTCCTGGAACGGCCTGTGCGGACTGCACAGGCTGATCCACGACGACAATCTACGCACATGCATTAAGCCCAGTTTTACCACGACACACCTCAGTTATAGTTGTTTTTGTTTATTTGTATTATATAATTTTCAATGTTTTTTTGTTTTTTTTCAGCATCCATATCCTTCTGAAGAACAAAAGAAACAATTAGCGCAAGATACAGGATTAACAATTTTACAAGTAAATAATTGGTAAGTAGATTTAGCATTATTTGTGGACTACTTTCAATTAATGACTTTGAAGGTTCATTGCCTGATGTTGTCACATCCAACTTTTTTATTATATAAAACACTTCCAACAGTCAAGCTGTTGGGCTTAGCTCTTTAGCGAGGCGGTTAGTGTCCACACCCCGAAGACCCGGGTTCAATCCCTCACAGGCACTTAGGTTATTTTTTACTTTAGTTGAAAAGTAGACCCAACAAATATAGAGCTTTTAAATTCCCCTGAAATGTGGCCCTTGATATTTTTATCACATTTTCTGAAGTACCAAACTCTTAGCTAGTCAGATTTACCTGCAAGTTTTCCGCCATTGTATTCTCCATTTTGGAGATTACACTTAAACTGATCTCCATCTTGAAGAGTTCAACTTCCTGTTCCCAAGTGTGTCATCATGTTGTCAAGCTTTGTCAGCAAAGAGCTATCTGTTGCAAATCTGATACCCTGTAACTCCTTCACAAAGTACTACCATACCTTAGTCATTTTCTATGATGTTACCAGGTTTGTTTTATTAATTGTTTTTTAACCGAATTTCGACAAAAATAATACATAAATATGACATTTATATGCAGATTACTGCAAGGCTATCTTTTGTATCCCCATCTATGTTACTTTCTCCTTAACATTTTGATGACCAAATTTGTTTTCAAGTTTTTGCAGGAAAACTCCAATATTGTGTTACAAATTTTGATTCATACTAATTTTTTTTTGAAAACTGAAATGATGAAGACTCACAAGTTATACATTTGTTAAAATAAACGAACATTTAAATGTAGAGGTTAAAGAAAAGCGTCATTTTTTAGTTACAAGTTTAAACAAACAACCAAGTTACTTAATTATCAAAGCGCTCATATATTATAAGAACATTTTTGTTGACAATCAAATTCCAATCTCTTGAAAACTGACTTACAGATACCAAAACGCAAACAAAAATGCTTAAATCACTGTAATGCAATTCTTGATATTACATTTTGGGTTGTTTACAGAACATTAACTGATACAAGATAGACATTGTCTTTGTTAATTTCGACACTATCAACGGTCCAATCAGGGCTCGAATTAGTGCAGTTAAATGCACTGTGACAATCAGTGTGGGGGTTTTGACCTACCAGTCTTGTGTAAAACAAAAACGGGCAAAAAATTGAATGACTGTCTAGTAATGAATTCGCAATCCGATACATGCTTGATAAATCAGCAGGTTTTTGTGAAACTATATTCACTGAGCAATTCCAATAGACTGCTAACTACATGGTTAACAAAAACGCAGAACACAAATTGAGGTCTCCTTACAAATAGTCATGTAATACTTTTTTTTTTCTTTAAGCAGTCATTTTTACAAGTTTAAATGGAGCAATGCCAAGTTTTGTTATTATGCGGTACAATACTAGTTTTATAGTATTCTTATGATTATTATTACTACTATTGTTTATAGTAAATTATATAATATAATATACATGATTTTGGCACCGTCCTTAAATTATAAAAATTTTCCCCATTAATTACAAATATTGCAGTAAATCAGTGAAAATACTACCCTTGATCAACATCATTTCATATGTGCTGTCATAAAGTATTATGAAACCATTTCTGTCTTTTCTAAAAAAAGTATGCCATATTTGTCCTCCTCCCCAATTGTCTCCCATTATTTACCCATAAAATCCCTAAGCACTCTTAATCAACTGACTTACTTTACTGATGTATATTGTTCTATGCAGTTACAGGCCACCCTACTTGTGAAAAGTTTAAAAATTCTATCAAATGACCCAACATATTGTTCCACAAAAATATAATATAAAATATATATGTTCTGTGAAAAAAATATGCACTGAAGACTTACACTGGCATGTAGGGGAAAACCTATCAAATGCAGACACAGACATCAGAAAGTTTTCATACAATGGTGTATAATTAATTATGGTGGAAAAAGCATATAAAGAAACCTTGAAAAGTAATTAATTGCAGACAGAATTGAGATTCATTCCAACATATGAAACCCATGCAGCTTGTTTTAAGGAAAATTTAGCCTCATAAATCAAGGATCGTTAGAATCTGGTGGCAGTTTTCATGTTCCTAGTGTGAACAAAGTAGGGACATAAAATAGGGCTTCTTCATTGCCAATACCCACTTGCTATGGTTTGAATATGGTGATGTTTATCTTTTCCAAATTTGCCAAACCAATTAAAGGAATGATTATTTTACCATCCCTGCACATGAGACTCGATTTTAAACTTGTCACTATTGTCTTAGATGTTTTAAATGTTGTATTCATATGAGTACACGTGATTTAATTCAGAGCCATTGACAATTGACTTGATGTCAAAACCTTATTAGCTTCCCCCCCCCCCCCCCCCCCGCATGTAATGATAATCACACTCATATGTGTTGGTACCTGCAACATAATTTCTCACATCAGCAACAGTGTTTGGAACTGTTTGGCACACTGATGTATTTGGCATTTTATTTGGTTTAATGGGTCAAACAGTTCAATTATAACTTGCAGCTAACAAAAGGTTATTTAAGAGTGGTTTGTTATTCTCAATTTAATTGGTTTATCAGAGATGTTATTTAAATGTGAGTTGCATGGTGATAATCATTTAAGTATTTATTGTATAACATTCTCCAGTTGCATGTGGTTTTAATATTTTAGTAGTTAAACCAATGCATAATATGTAAATAGATTATATGCACTAGAGACTAATTAAGTTAATCATCATAAAAAACAACTTCTCACGTTTACAATTGGTGAGTGGAGGTGTCCGGATGATTGAAGCTTCACTGTAAATGTAATTTGTAACATCATGTTTTTTTGGAAATAATAATATGCAAATGAAACAGGGCTGGTCCAAAATCATCACTTGATAATTATTGATAACATCTCAATTTTAAAGACGCATGATCAAGTTTTGATAAATTATTCATAACTTCTTCTGTACATGAGGGCCTCAGTTACTTCACAGTAACTGGTATGTTATCAGAAGCCTTGTAGCTTTAATGACATGTTATACGGGAACTATTTTGTTCATTCTTTCCTTTATCAATCTGTTTTCATAACATCCATGTGTGCAGTCCATATTTTAATGAATATTAAATTGAAAGTCATTAACCGCACACCAAAATGTTCTGTTTTGTATTAGCTTTTTCTCAATCTCAAACTGACACATCAAGAGTTTTTTTAAATAAAATCCTAATTAAAAATTATAATTTCTTTTACATATTCATGAGCTATTTTTACAATAATTTAGGTACACACAGTTTAGTATTGTAGTTAAATATTTGTTTGGCAAGAATACAGTGAAAGAAAGAACATGACAATAATTACAATATTTAATCAAGGTTCTTTAAGTTACTGTGTCTCATAATGAACATCAACACTCCGCAGAATTTTTTTGATTTTAAATCCAGTGAAACAAAGACATTTCTGAATATTCAGCATATTTTCTTCTTAGTGTTGTACATTTTATACATTTTCCTTTTATAGCCGGCAAGCATGGTTGGCAAAAAACACACACAAGAAAAAATGTATTTGTGACTAACATGCATTGATGGTTTTATCACAGGATCCAGCCCATGTAGCCTCCCTTCAATAGGTTATCAACCATTTAAATACCACACGGAGACTAACCCAGGCATTTAAATTAAATCAGATTCAAGGATCTGTTATAAACTTACTAGATATCAATCGCACAATCAAAGATATAGCAACTATAGGGCTACTTATATTAAGAATTATCTGACGAAACATCTAATTATGACTAAATAGCCCGCTATCCACTGTGAGCCGTGTATATGGGGAGATATATTCTCGTGATTAGCAGCCATTATCGTTTCCAGGCTTACATGGCGAAGCGGTTTAACATAACTAAATAGGGACATTGAATTTCAACAGCTTGTTGAATTTCATTTTGGTGCCCAATGCTGACATGAAGAGCACTTAAAATTTGCTAAAAATTCGGTGGTGAAAGATGGCGGTAGGGAAGTTGTTCTCTGAAGAAAGGTATCAGGAATACAATCAGATTCATCCTTTTTCAGCTTACTATAATTAAATTAAGCCGAGCAGCAACCCAACACCGAATAGATATTTTCTAAAGGGTATACATTTCAAATACAAAAGACTGCAGGTATGCCTTGGGTGAAGCCCTATGGAAATGTAGACAAATGCACTAAGGAACGGAAAGCAACTAATTTGAATACAGACAATAAATACCACACACATATCTGCGCAGGGTATTAATAATTCATCAGTGTCACCAATTTTTTCTGTAGATATTTTTTTCGTCTGTGTTTTTTTCTGAACACAATAGTCCCCGTTGTTCAGCACCTGTACATTGTTAGTAAATTACAATACAATATCACACATATGTACACATATCATTTGAAATTTATATACACCAATATCATGTTAATTTCTTTCTGTCGTTAATGTTTTGGATATACTATAAGTTAAAAGAGAAACCGAGTTCGTGGACATCTAGATACAAAATATCAGAAGAAAATATGACGTGTCTTTGTTAATAGCATGCTTATCAAACAAATTTACCAAGACTTTCTGCTAATCTTGTTGTTGTTATTTTGCCCAAAGTACTGTAAGCATCCCCTTTGACCAAGAAATCATGTTCGCTTTCTTCCAAGAACTTGAAGAGTTCCTCTGTGCTTCAAGATCCTAAGTTATTAACTCTTTTTTTGGAAGAAAAAGATCTTTTTTTTCCTACTAATTAGTTATTAGCATTCGCTGATGATGCCAGGAGCTTGCTGGCTCACTTATCGAGAAAAATCCGATTAATTTGTTGCCGTTAGATCGACACAAGAAGGGCCCTTGCCTGATAGACTGTGGAATTAGTTAGAACAATACCATTAGTAGTTCAGTTCAACACATTACACGTGAATTAACAATCGATGACAATTAGCCAAACAATGATAACACAGAATGTAAAATAAAATAGGACTTTGCATAGTTTTGCACAGAACAAGGAAACATTTTTTGTTAATGTCATTAATTCAACACACTATTATGTGAAGTTAGAATAATGACATCAAACATAGAATAAATTATTTTATTATACCAATGTTTAATATGCAGTTAAAGATTTACAATTTTAAAATTTTGCAGAGTTATTACTGTAATATACACCTGCATATATAATTGCATCAGTAAAAATGATTTTACTACAAATCTGTATACTTGTATGCATTTACAAAATTTTCACAAAAACATCGAACGGTGTCCATGCATGCATGAACACAGTTTTTTAAATATAATAAAAACGATGAAAGACCCAATCAGATTTACTGAAAGTGTTATGGATAAATGCAAAAATACCAAAATATTGACAGAATATAACAAACATACCCCTAACACCACCAAATACACAGTTTTATGTGAAGAAAATAAATATTTCATGTCCATTCTATGCTTGATGTCTTATTCTAACTTCACATAATAGAGTGTTAATTCTGATATATATTTTTTATCATTTTGTTGCATCGAAAACTGATTATAAAGTAAGTTTTTCATTACTATCCGATTGTATTACTTCTCCACTGTGTACATAATGTGAGAAACCTAATGGTAAACGTAGATGAACAATTTGCGGAAACTGCAGATACTCACTACAAAATATTGGAAAAAAGACCTTATGGTCTTTAGTCTCAAAAGTACAATTTTTGATGAAAAGATAGATCTCAAAACACAAATATCAATATAGCTTTGTTAATTCTGTCGAAGAAATTACATTCTACTGTTGCATCTGAATGCTAAATTCACCATGGAGTCATGTGTGACTCTGCATCTGTTACTTCTTTATTTACCTCGGGCATCCAGACAATTTACGGCTATGTCAGTTAATAAATATTTCATTCATATTTTGTTTATGGCAATGCCTGGATCACATGAAATATATCAATGTACATGTAAATCGCCCATATGTATGGACTGTGAAATATTTGGGCATAGACAGTTATGCCTCTGGAATATCACTTCAATGTTTGAACATTTTGTGTGGTAATTGTTTTTCTGATTCAGCTTTCCTTTTTGTCAGGTTTCATTTAATTGATTTCTGTGTTGGTGTCTTCTAATTTACAGTGTTTTTTATTTCCATTTATATTTCTTTTCCCTGTCTACAATTTTACTTTCCAATTCTATTTAATTGCATTCTTTACTTTTCACATTGCCTCCATTGTTCCGTTGTTTTTGTAATTTGCCCTAATTGATAATCATGTTATTTAACCCACTCTTCAAATTGTATAACGCCCTTGTCTAATGGTCATGTCCCACCTCTTGTTCATTTTACCTGCACTACAGTTTTATTTGCATCTTTCGGTTAATTGTATGCTCTCCTTACATATCAATTTACCTTCTTTGTTTCTGATTTATTCCTCAATGTTCTATGTAATGCTCAGTCTCTTTTTACCTGTCTTTTACCTGCACCATTAGGACCTGGTTCAATAACAGCTTCTGTCCTCTTTTCATAATATCATATTGACATTTTTATTCCCAGTTCTATTCCATCATCAGTCTGATTAACCCGTCCCTTTTTGATAGCTACAGCCTTTTTTTCCAGGACTTCTCTTGGCCAATGCTTGTTAGACTCCTTACTGAATGTCCCATACTTTCCTACATTTGTTCCTTCAGCAAGAGTTCTGCCAATACCATCATGAATTCCAGATTGGTGAATTAGTTGGGGGCACTATCAGTAAAACAATCAATAGCAATGTGTGGAACCCTCTTTTTTTCTCTTGCTCTCTCTCTCCAAAAGAAGTTGATTAAGTTTCTGCTGAGGCTGGTTTTGGAGGTCTCACCCACATATTAATTATAGATAAGGGACTCTTTCATTTACAAAAGATAATTTGAATTTCTCATGGATGCATGGTCGGACAGTTTTCTTTGTGATTAAAAACTTGACTTCATTTTTGTTTTTCTGGCCCCCCCCCCCCCGCCCCCCCCACGGCATCTTGATGCAGGAGGCATATAGTGATCGTCCTGTCCGTCCGTCGTTCTGTCCATCCTTCCTTCCGTCCGTGACAAGGTTAAGTAGATTTTACCGTTTTGTCTAGCACTTGAACACAGCTTACTACAACACTTTGATACTTGCACAGTTGTTGCTTATGACCATTCCCTATCCACCATATCATCCAACCTCACTTTGACCTTATAATTCAATGTGCCATTTCTTGGTTACCTCGATTTTGCTGTTATGTCTAGCACCAACACCACTTATTACAACACTAAGATATTTACACAGTTGTTACTTATGACCGTTCCCAATCCACCCATATCACACAATCTCACTTTGACCTTGACCTTGACCTAATTTGCACTTAGAATAATTCAAATGGGCTGTTTCTTGGTTACCTAGATTTTACCATTTTGTCTAGCACCAACACCGCTTGCTACAACGCTTGGATACTTACACAGTTGTTGCTTATGACCATCCCCAATCCACCCACAACACCCAACTTTACTTTGACCTTGACCTGGAACTAATTTGGACTTATAATAATTCAAAAGTGCCAGTTCTTGGTTAACTAGATTTTACCGTTTCGTCTAGCACCAACTCAGCTTACTACAACACTTGAATATTTACACAGTTTTTTACTTGTGACTGTTCCCAATCCACCCATATCACCCAACCTCACTTTGACCTTGACCTAATTTGGACTAAGAAATGGGCTACCCAGCACCAACCGTGGGCATGTGTGTTTATCAAACACAGAATCTTGTTTTAATTGAGTACTGTATCTGATTTTCTTGCAGATGGATAAATTACATTGGCAATACTTACAGATGACTGTCAGATATATGAATCTGTATTTCAATAAAAAATTGCTTATATAAGGACTTAATGTAATAGTTGTTTGTTGAATCTACATTGAATATATTTCGTACACACAAGGTGTCACTGAATTTCTACAAAATTATCTAAACTTATCTGTTACTTTTCATCTTTAGTAGCCTAAATGCCTCTATAGTTTAAGGAATTTTGGCAATCACTCTTCCAACTACAGATAAAAAGAATCTTCAGCATCACCTTTGCATACCTAATAATTCAGTAATTGGGTGTCTCCATTGAAATGGGAAAACACCATCTTTATTGCCAGCAAAAGGTTCTCTGTACAATGGAGCCTTTTAATATGGGCCTTCTGGCCCTGCAAACCAGCTAATAAAGGGCCTTAAGCCTACCATTATGATTAAATGAGAATGCTTTAGGGGTACTGCCTGGAAAAGAGCAACAAACAGATCAAAATAAGGGAACCAGCTTTAAATCAATTAAACCCAATATGAGACTGCTTTAGGGGTACAGGAGGGCAGCACACAATTGAGAATATAAGGGAATGGGAACCAGTTTTGCTTAAAATTGGTTAACTGCAATTATGTTGCATAACATCATGATATGAGTGCATTTAATAGATTTTTTGTTCAAAATTGTGAGGGTGTCACCTAGTTATGGCTTTGGTTACACAGATTTTCTAGATATTTTACAACCACAAATTAATTTATAGCTTTTATGTTGGATTAAGTGAGAAGTCATTTTCTAAAGATAGAGTTATGCATTGAAATGTTTTCATGACTTGTGTGGTATATTTAAGTATATTTAAATTTGTTAAAGACAACAAATAACACTAATTAACCAACCTGAAAATAAATCTGATGCCAACTATTGTGTTAAGCTTTAAGTTAGCAAAATTTAAATTGAATATGTATACAAACCTTTGTATTAATTTATAATTGCTCCATTCTATAAATAATAAACATTATAAATGCTTAGTTCATAAGAAATACTTTTTCGTGTACACTTTTATAGGTATAGTAATGTACAAAACCAACAGACATGACTGAAAAAAAATGCGTAAAAGTATCGTTTTACAAATTAATTGATTAATCTTGCTAGGTTTTGTTTGATGTGACAAATTGGACAGGGTTTTATCTAAATGTTACTGTTTGGCCTAAAGATTTCAAATGCACTGACAAGATCGCACCTTAATTTGTCAAGCACAGTGTAAGGGTGATAAACAGATTTTAACAAATGACAAGATTGACAAATGGAAGTTATCTGGCTCAAATGATCTAGATAATCTGTCCATGTCTTTCCTACGGCCATATTGTTTTGTTAGTTTTATGTCACCACTGCTAAGTGTTATACAGTGTTGATAATGCAGATTCTGCTAATATTTTGTGATTTATTTGAATGTCTTTACGTATTAACTTGGGTAAATACAGGTACTTAGAATAAGGTTTATGATGATTGAGACTGTATGATTTATGTTGTCATATCTCTAACGAAATGTAATTGATTTAAAATCTTAAAAGTTATGTATTTTGTCCGTGTCATAAATGGCGAAAGAGGTCTGAATTCAGCACCTATGCCATTAATTGTATGAGTCATGATATTCGGCTTTTCTGACTACCCCTCTATGACTTATTAGCTTATGATTGTAAAGAAAAGTTTATCGTTTGATTGTATTTGTATTCTTTTTGTGCTTATTTATATTTGTGTTACTCTCAGACTTTTTCACACTTTGCATTATGTATATAATATCAGGTGACTTATCGACCCATCGGGTCGGGTGTATCTATTGTAATCACATCTCTGTTGCTTGTTATATTACACTTGTCACTGAAATAAATAATTTACTTACTTGTATTATAGGTCAACCTACTTTTTCGTTTAAAAAATATTTATAATATTTAAACACAAACTATAACATGGCTAGAAAGTTTGCCATGGATTTCATGCGCCGTTATTGGACTTAGTGTTAAGGGCATTTATCCAATTAGTGTACATATATCCACAAGACATTAAATTGTAACTAAATGAGTAACGATGCAGCGAAGGAAAGTTGACATTGGACATGTAAATGAATAATTTTCACCACCGCTTAATGGAAGTTGAATAGGTGTATATATTTTTTTCTAGTGTCACACGCAAACATGCTATTAGCATTAAGCCTGCTCAAATAGCAAACGTGTAGGCTCATTTTATGATGATTAAGATGTTGCCAGAGGCCGTTTTCTACCGAAACTGGCTAAACACGGACTTAAATATTTAGACATCTGAGCATGAATTATCTATTTATTTACTAGTTAAGGCCGTTTAAGCAACTAGAGTCAACGATGTTAACTTTACACCATTTTACTTTCATTACCAAGAAAACAACAACCCTAACTCCAAACTCTTGTAAGTGTTTTAAATCAGAAAGATCTCTGTGCAAACATTTTTTATTAATGTATGCATTGCACAGAATGCAAGAAAAAACAAAAACCAAACAACCATAGTTCTTGTTCCCACACATCAACAGATAATGAACCAAATCTGGCCCACAATAGGCTTCAATTCGGTTCCATAACCTCAAACAAATAACAGAGACATAGGTATTGTCTTTAACATGGAGAAGTTCATCTTATTGACTAAAATGAATAGGCATTAGTATACGCAAATCTTCAAGGTTTATTCAAATTTCTTCAAAATTGGCACATGACCGATCTCGCAAAATTTTAGGCATGTCGGGTAACAAAAGGAGTTGGGTTTTAAATGGTAGATAAAATTCATAATTGTTGAGGACTATCGTATCTTGATCCGATTTAAACGAGATATGACTCCGTGTTCCACAAAAAGCAAATACTTATTACTGTGTCTTTCGGATTGATCAAATATATACTTTTTACATCAGATATACCGCTCAGATGCTTTTATAAGCTACAAGGTTGCAAGTTCAAGTTGTACGCATGGATAAAACCAATGTTAATCTTGAGTTTCAGACAATACGTTTTGAGATAGTGTATTTTTTATTTATTTAAAGGGAGACACATTTGTTTTCAAACCACAGCCACCACTAATATAATCTGAAGTCTAAAACAATACATTTAACATTTTTTACTGTATGCTTTTTTGTGTTGTTTTTATTTCAAGACACTTCCATAATGAAAAAAACCGACAAACAAGGACGGTATTGTGTACTTTACTGTTATCGGAGCTTATTAATGAATACTCCATTTATTGTTAATCATCTTTGACTTCCGTCCATGGCGCAGTCCTATATTGCAACCTTTTTCACTGACAGAACCTATTAAGAATTGCTCATTGGCAGTTGCTAAGAATATGTCTGCTTATTTATGGGTTTATAATCTATGCCACAGGAATTGGCAATGCGGAACACCTTTTTCTCTCAACAAAGATACATTTTTGAAAATTAGGTAAAGATTTACTTTCAAAAATCACATCAGCAGTGGTTAAAAAAATCTTTCAGAGCATGTTCACATAAAGCATATGGATTATTTGAAGTGTACCCAAACTTCTTTAAATTAAAGTATAAACTGTTTATTATGAAAGACAAAGTAATTACACCATTTCATAGGGAACAATCACTGGCAATCAATTGGGAGCTTTTGATTGGCCAGAATTTAACAGGAAATGACATCACCAATGACCTTGCACCTGACTCAATCATCACTTAGAAGATTTTCTGGAGATCTGAGAAATTTATAAATAATTCCGAAATTACAAGGCATGCTACATAAACATACATTACACAACTAATGAACTTGGAATATACATTTAAACACACCATGAATTTGTCTACAGACATCAAACGTATCGGCCAAACAGCCACAGCAGAAAGTTTATAGCCTGATGTTCGCTCTTTAATTTAAAATAATTTGAATTTATTTGAAATGGATGAAAGCGTTTTCTATTGTTCCCATTGAAAGTGACAAAACTGTCAAACAAATGCACTTCCTGTCGATCGGTCTTACGATAAGGGTCCCAGCAGGGCATTAAAGACGGACACATTGCCTGACCATTTCTCAATGACAACAATCTTTCAATTTTCCAAGGTAGCTTCTTCAACGATTCAATGAAAATCGTTACCAAATTTTGACTGCGTATTTGCTTCTTTTGTCACCGAGATGTAATAGAAGCTGACAATCACAACAGTTGTGATGCTAACTAAATGGTGCTTGGTCAACAGTATTTACGGGTGATGGGTTTATAATGACCCCCTATCATTGACTGTGTGACCCCTATTGTCCATCGTGAGGGCTTTCTGTCTGTCTACTGTCTAGTTGTCCCTTAATTTCTTTACGGAGCCCGCCCCCTTCAGGCCACGACACATTATCTCATTACCTGGGCATTGTCCGAGGCCCTTTGGACCGGGTATCATCAAAACTCAAGCTTTTCAATGCCCAAATAGTCAAACCCTTGGCTGCTCATTTAAGGGTTTTTAGCCCAGACATTACAACACAAAATAGGGGCAATTTTGTAGTCAGATTGCTGATTAGATGAAAGTAATCAAAAACCAGAAAAGCAGTTATTTTAACCTTTGAAAAAAAACCTTAAAGCCTATCAAAAATGAGAATCTGTTAAATTCTACATTCACTTGTTCAAATTTATATGGTGAATCATACAGATTTTTGTGTCGCCTGACTAAGCGACATATAGGGGTTACTTATGTCGTCGGCGGCGGCGGCGTCCCCTTTCGCTTGTCCGGAGCATAACTCTTAGACTATAAAAGCTATCAACATGAAACTTCATAGGTAGATAGATCTCATTGAGGGGAAGTGCAGTGCATAAGAACCATTACTCTGCACCTCATACTTTTGGAGTTATTGCCCTTTGTTTATTTTCATACTTAATTTTTGTCCAGAGCATAACTCTAAGACTATGAAAGCTATCAACTTGAAACTTCATAGGTAGATAGATCTCATTGTGGAGAAGTGCAGTGCACAAGAACCATTACTCTGCATCACATACTTTTGGAGTTTTTGCCCTTTGTTTATTTTCATACTTAATTTTTGCCCAGAGTATAACTCTAAGACTATGAAAGCTATCAACTTGAAACTTCATAGGTAGATAGATGTCATTGAGGAGAAGTGCACTGCACAAGAACCATTACTCTGCACCTCATACTTTTGGAGTTATTGCCCTTTGTAAATTGTCATACTTATTTTTGTGTCGCATTTTTAGTTTTAATAAGTATTTTCTTTGCAATTAGCCAGAGTGCAGTGCTTTTGAAGATTTCAATAAATCTGTTAAAAAAAAATTGAGCATTAACCTTAAGTGCCTCTTCATTTGGATTCACGTAAGCTATCCAGCGTCAGGCGACACATCCGACTCGCGGAGTTCTAGTGTCAATATAAACACAATAAATGACACCTGCAAAACAAGATTTTTAATTCATGCGGAAGTAACATGACACAAAATCATGGTCTCCCTTGTTTCCAGTACCAGCAACATGATCATTATCATCATTATTGACTAACAGCAACTTTTATAGCATCCCCAACAAAATACAACAGATAATACTGCTATATCACGATTTGTCAACAAACATAATGAGTATGCACTTGTCGAGTGTCTTTTATGATTATCTTATTGACACCAGCTCATAAAGCTATAAAATCTATTGTGTGGAAAACGCTGCACATTTATTATTCATTGGTCAAAATTTAGAACTTTCTAAATAAAGAAATATGTACAAATACATGTGTTTTATGTTATTTTATTTTTATTTTGTGTTGTAAAAATATAAACACAACCAGAGCTGCATTCGAAAACAAATTTGGAAAAAAAAGTGGCAATAATTTTAAGTCCAAAATGTTAACTTTGTGTGCAATAGCTTAATAAAATGCTCGTAAAAGTTTGTTTAAACATACTATTATATAGCCATTAATATGTCAAACTTCTTGTCCAGTGCTCAAGCCTTTTCAACAACTCGGCTTATTGTGGGTGTATGGTATTTACAGCATTTACATTGCATTTGTACAAGACCAGAATCAGCAGAGTTGTAATAACATTTTATTATTTTACAATGGTTTTCGTGAAGCACCTTTAAATAGTGCTTCAGTATTCAATGGTTGCGGACAAGTGTTCATCTTGAAGGTGTCATTCAGATATCCCGGAACGTTTCCAATACTGGCATTCCAAAGCAGGCATTCATCCAACATGTTTGCAGTTTTATGTTATTTATCGAAATAGAATGAAAGAAAAATGTGTATTTTTGTTGAATTATGAAAAATTGAGAGAGAATGAACATTCATTGTTGATCATATCTTAAATCAAATTCGAAATTTTAAGAAATAACAGGTAGCTTTAGTAAAAAATACACTGGCTAACAACTACCGATACAACACTTGTAGCATAGCAGATTATTACAGCACTTTCATTTTATCGACATATTTATTCATTTAATAAAAACAGTAGCGAAAATAGCAAAATATCAACACGAATACAACCGGAGAATCGAGAATCGCATTGACTGGCTATTGGACACTGAACAATTCCAATGGACCCGAGCGAGCTTAAAACCCATTTCTGCGATAAATCCATTTCATGACTGCCCTGTGTATTGTTCCATTGTCTTTCCAATTACGGATCCTGCTGTCAAAATCCTATCAATAGCTTTTCAAATTAAGACCGGATGCTGCCGTGAATGGCAATGTTTTGAAACAAAACTAAAGTAATTGAGCCAAAATGACTGTCACATGGTGCTTTATTGTGATTATGGTGCATTGTTACATTTTATTGCATAATATTACATGTATACATCTGCATTTTGGATTTTATTGAAAACATCAGTTTCATGTCACATGATGTGTGTATGATGATTATTATTGGTTGGATCATGATCTTTTCAAAAAATATGTTTTACGTTTTCTTAGGAGCAATTTGTTTAAATTTTAATTCCACTAGTTTGTTGCATCAACATGTGCACCAATTTTACACATACCCCACCCAACAACTTCAAACCTTCTTGCCCAAAATACACATTAGGCACCACAAGTTCAACTTCATGATATCCTGGATAAAGAACTAATCATCCATGCATCCATTCCTGTAGGACTGGAACACCAGAGCCTGTGTGCTAGATCAATTTCTGCCGATTATCAATTTATGGCCCGCAAATCCAGATTCTTATTATAGCCAAATAAAGGCCGCTTGTCCAGGAGGGTTTAATGTCCCTAAGACTCTCAACAAAGGCATAAAACGCCCCATATTGTCTCTTTAGTGATGATATTTGCTCATATAAAGGGTTTGTGTTATGTTCTTTCAAGACTAACAGAGATTTACTGTATGGGGAATTTTATGGGGGAAGCCTTGTGCCAAGATTTCATGACTGTCTTGTCCAGTCTGTACAGAATGATTTGCAGAGATTTGTTCTCTCTTTTATGAACTCCTTAAGTCTCTGCTCTTGTATCACTTCTGCCTCCATGCTTAACATTATAACATCACATATTTCAGAATGCATAATAAAATTAATTTATTTGAATGACCCAATGTTGACTCAGCAAACAGTCAATGGATGTATTTAGCATCTTTTATGACCACTTTTCATACTAAATGGTAATCTGGCCTTCAAATTAAGACCCAAATATTTATCACCTGTCTTCTAGTGGCAACCCCCTGCCAAATGATACTCCAGTTATTAACAGCTTTGGCTTAGTAGCATCCCAAACAAAAGCAGCAGTGTGGGACTTGATTATTTTCATAAACTGTTTGATTCTCTGTTTTTCTCATACCTGTAATATTTCGATATGTTAATCTGGATGAATTTCTGGAAAGAAAAGTGCCTTCACCTGGCTGACATGTGTCCAAAATCCAGCTTCAGTAATCTAGGGATATAGGAATACCATCCAGTAAAAGCCAGACTGCCTCATCAGCAGTGTAGCCTTAATACTGATAAGCCTCTGTGGCTTTTAATGGTTGATATGCAGTATAATTCAGTCAGGAATTTCATATCAGGTATCCTCAATAATAAATTTTCAGTAGGAATTTGGTTCAGAATTGTCCTTTTCATTTCCCAAACCAACTCAGGGACCAAAGACAGACATAGGGTGAATACTGAATAGTATGTGGTTTACCAAATGTACGTACTGCAGTTGAATATTGAATACATGATACTGTGGTCTTTCAAATGCACATTGAAGTTGAATACCAAGTCTTATGAGGTTAACAGAGGCACACATTTAGGTTGAATACTAAATATTTAGTGGTCATACAAAGGCACATATTGAGGCTGGAGACTGAATATTTAGTGGTCATACAAAGTCACATATTGAGGTTAAAAACTGAATATTTAGTGGTCATACAAAGGCACATATTGAGGTGAAGACTGAATATTTAGTGGTCATACAAAGGCACAATGTGAGGATGAAGACTGAATATTTAGTGGTCAAACAAAGGCGCATATTAAGGTTGAAGACTGGATATTTAGTGGTCATACTAAGGCACAAAGTGAGGATGAAGACTGAATATTTGGTGGTCATACAAAGACACATATTGAGGTTGAATACTGAATTGGTCATTTGATGCACATGAGGTTGAATAATGAGTATTGTATGGTCCTTCAAAGACAAACAGTTTGTTGCCAGGCATTTGTTATTTTAAGCACTTTTAATATTTTATTTGTTAGTGTTTGCTTTGTCAGCCAGAATATGGTACCGTTAAATGTGAAATATGTGAAGACAATTATGTTGTGGGATCCACATTTGGGAGAAATCAGGTGCTAATAGGCAATTAAAACCATCTACGTATTCCTAGGTCAATGTTTCAGAGTTCTTAATATATACAATATCCTTGAGCAATTGCTTTAAGTCAGAGGTGGTTTCAATATGCATTCATAACAAAACCACTTTAGTAATCATAAAACATGTACTAAACATTGCCATACAGAATACTAAGTATTTTATTATCATCATAAAATATAGCCAAATTACTTCCAAAATTTCCCTACCAGAGATTTCATTATTGTTGTTGCTGGTTTTGATATGTTTTCCACTTGGGCGATAGCGCTTTTCTTAAGTGGGCCCACAACAGGGGGTGCTCTTAAGCCTGTGGTGAATCAAATGCTTGGAATTATGAGAAAAGCTTATATGTATACACACAGACTTATGATATTAATATGCGTCGATATGCTACAATGATTAATGAAATTTGCCAGGGCAGAAGAAGCACACAATGAACTTAATAAACATTATGAGGGTTGAGCATGTAACTATTGTATCTGATATTGAAATGTTAAGCAGATACAATAGTTTTATATTCAACCCTCGATTATCAAGTTTCATTTTAACTATCTCTGTTATTAAATTTAGCTCATTGTCGGCTCATTTACCTGGTACTGATATCCGGAATTTAAATGATCCACAACGTATGTATACGCCGGCAAAATAAAATTATGTACCTTGTATATTTACACCAACATAAAGGAAAGCATGAACGATTAGAAGATGACTTATTCAAGAGCACTCAATCACGTATGTAATACTAAGATCCATATATCAGCATTTGAATTACTCAATTTTTCATGTTTTGCCATTAATCAACACAGGGCAATTATACGAGCGGAAACTACAATACTGCTGCAGTCATAACTACAATACTGCTGCAGTCATAACTACAATACTGCTGCAGTCATAACTACAATACTGCTGCAGTCATAACTACAATACTGCTGCAGTCATAACTACAATGCTGCTGCAGTCATAACTACAATACTGCTGCAGTCATAACTACAAAAAATCATCTCAATACATCACTATTTCCTTTAATTTGTTGAGTATCTTACACTTTGATCAACAATCTATGACTTGTGTTATTGACAATTACATCATGTAACGTTTATATAAATCAAACGTTAGTTCGTTGTGACTGTGCTCAGTGTGCCTTCGGATATAAATAATATTGGGAGTTGTTAAAAGCATAGTGAACTCATTATACAGGTGATATAAATCCAACTGCAGTTAGATAAGGGTTATAATGATTTTATTATGAAAGATGTACAGGAAAATAGTACAAGAGGATCACTTAGAAATTCTGGCAATGAACCTTACGAACCACTGCTTGTTACACTTGTGCCTGCTTTATGCCATATTCAGTTTTAATAGCCATCTTATAATACAGCATTTAAATGTAGTTTTTGGCATTAACTTTACAGATTAAATTGACCATAAAATTTACCTGACTTGGTATAAATGTTTTGCAAAACAGTACACAGATTTTGTTTTATTTAGAAGCCTTCAAAGTGATGCAACTACGTTGTATAGTAAATAGCAATAGCGATCCTTTTAGAATAGGACTATTAAAATTCAAATTTTTTAAATACTGTTTATGCATTCATGAAAAACAGTTCATTGCCCAAAACAACAATTTTGCTACCATAATTTAAGCAACATAATTTATGTTTGCCTTTTTGCTGTTCTGCCAATGCGATGGGTATACCGTTGTAAAGGAGAAACATTCAGTGGTGCCAGTAACATGTTCAGCTCAGTTTGTTTTCCTTAAAGAGTCTTCAACTGGAAAAAGACATTCTTGCAAAAAAGAATGACATCATGATTATTTGTTCATCTGTTTCATTTCACAGTATAAAGTATGTTTATTAGTGAAGAATTGAAAGCAAATGTATTTGATTTCATTTATCACAATAGTTGATTATTACAATGACAACCAGGACATGTTGCAACAAACACTTATGACTGAAGCTTTTATTAAAAATATTTCGAAAAGTGTGCAGCCCCATTGTGTAATAACCCTTTCAACTAAAACCAAAAACATCAGGAATTTTTTAGACAAAATTCTTAAAATCCCGTTTAGACTACAAGACATTGTTTACGTTGTTCTACAAGTGGTAAAACAAAATGGCTGGCATAACTTTTTCCTTACTTTAAATTAAAAAAAAAAAATTTAATTTTGTTGTAAGTGATATGCCAATAATTTGTAGTTTGCATAAAAGGCCTGGACCAATTTTGGTGTTTCGTATCATGCTTGACAATGGAGATTGATTGATGAATGTTTTCAAAATGCTTCTTGCCACAATTATCGCATATTAGGCCCAATTAGGTAGACACTCAGGTGTTCTGGTGTTAGGGGCACAGTCTAAGGCATTGAAACCATAAATCTTTTATCGGATATACTACATACAGCAGTCAGTCTAATGTTTGAACTAATTGAAATCCTGATCTACAAAATCTGTAGAAAGGTGAAATGTAACAGCTGATATCTGTAATGAAAACTGACATTTGCATATTAAATGCAGAAGTCATGAAGTACAGAAATGTTAACATTGTATATGACACTAAGTAGTATTATAATACGAAAACTGATACACCTAAAGAATAGCTGGCAGATAAAGGTTACCAGTAAGTTGATGTGTTGTTGTTTTTTCACATGACAAATATTGCAAAATCATATCAGAAAAAAACATACTAGTCCAGTAAGGTCAAGAACTAATTTCATTAAAATATATTGAAAATTCATAATTGGCTCGACTATCTATACAAAATAGATATCAGACAGCAAGTGTGGTGCAATTTGAGGTATCATTAAATTTTAAGTAGATTAAATGATTATACTGGTAGTTAAAGACTCGTTACCAGATAATGGGATCTTCATTAAATTACCCTGTGTCAGGGCCTAGCTTAATTTAATGACTTTGAACTTCATTCACCAAAAAGACCCACACCAGAACAACACTTAATGGTACTTTTAAGGCTATCTGTTTGATTACATTTCAAATAAAGTGACCTTCCTTCAACAGACAACAATGATGGCTATCTATATAATAAAACTTAATGACCATTTCTCAAATCTTGACTAATCAAATATTTTAATTCCAAGAGCACATTTACAGTTTATTTTTCAAATATCTTTCCACAATTTATTTGTTATTACTGTTTTGTTGTTTTGTGTGTGTGTGTATTCTACTTCCATATTAATCACAACTTTGTTTAGTTCTACTGTGGTCTCATCCAGTTAATGTTTTTTTCTTATTTTGTCGGTATATACAAAATTATTTCAAACCAAAAAGTCAGTATTTTTGCTTAACAAATATAATACAATTCTTTAACACAATGTGCGCTGCAAATGATTGTTGTTAACATTGTATGCAAAGTTACCTAACAAATAAAAAGTTACGCATGCATGCATACATTCAAAGAATTTGTAACATTAACAAATGAAAGAAATGTTATTTGAACAATTTTCATCATAGTGAGCAAGCACAAATTCATTATCCATGACATGCACTTGTGCACACAAATTTGAACAATTCCATTTCCCTTTCAAATATACCAGAAACAAGTGAT
The DNA here is from genome assembly GCA_027627225.1 of Congeria kusceri. Classification (NCBI taxonomy): domain Eukaryota; kingdom Metazoa; phylum Mollusca; class Bivalvia; order Myida; family Dreissenidae; genus Congeria; species Congeria kusceri. Next base: position 30,378,501 of record CM051028.1, on the reverse strand, counting down.
TAACCTTCGCAGATTATCACAACATGATTAGGATTAACCTCTGCCGCAGAATAAACGTGGATGGGTTGCCGCAGGTTCCGTGTTTCGGTAAGCCATGAAGGCGCTGACATGTTGAGCATGCCTTGCGAGAACCGAGGTTCAAAGACTTAATGAGCCATTCTGCCATGCCGATCTGGTTATGTCTTCAACGGATTGGGATGCCAGACGGCACTGGCATCTGGTTACACAGACAAATGGTTAATAAAGCATTAAGAAGCAGGTTGATTCAGATGCTGTTGACAGTTATCTGCTTATTTTTGTATTATTATTTATGAATTAAAATGTATGAACAATCTGCAATTTGAAATGTTAAGAAATGCAGTCTTTCAGAATTAACTGGTATTTTCTGCCGTCTCCGTGGCCTAGTGGTTAGGGCGTTCGCCTACGGAGTGGGAGGTCAAAGGTTCGAGTCCTACACAGGGCGTGTTCTGATATGGCCGGTTGCCTACCCAGCAGCTAGTTAAATCAAGGGGTACTGATTGCCTTCCTGCCAAGCGCCCGGCATATAGGATAGGAATCGGGAGTAAAGGTTTTCATCAGTAAAGGTGTCTCATAAGTCAAAACTGGCTGGCCCTTAATCGCGAGGGGTGACACAATAATAAACAAACACTTTACTTTACTTTATATATGAAATTTTTTTTTTTTAAACAAGTTGGAATATGTAGATGCCAAAAACATGAAAATCATGACAAAAATGTTTGGTAATCAGGCAAACCTTAATGTTCTTAATGCAGCACTGATGCAGTTAGATAATGGCAGCTTACGCAAAAAGACTAAGACAATAAAACATATGCAAATGCAACAATGGGTTATGCCTGCCTGTAGCCATTAAGAATGTCCTCTTATATCCTGCAGCCCTGTCACCAGTGCTTTCCAGTATTATGACTGAAATTGTCGTATTCCGTTGAGGAAACATGGCTACAGAATGACAAATATCTCGGGCTTTGAAAAGAAGCCTTCAAAATTCAGCGGAACCATTTTTGTGTGTGGATGTGCTGAATATAAATTGCCACCTTAAGTGGCAAAGATACTTATGATTTGCAGCGGCCATTCCCAGACAAATCTGTAATGATCTAAATGGCACTGCATTACAAACCTTTGCATATGAATTATTATGCCGGAAACTAGAACGGCTGTTGAACGGCAACAACCATTCGAACTATATCAACATGTACCTTAATAATAAACAATTTCAGTACAATTTAAAAAAAAAATTCCCTTTCATCTTCGCCTTCATAATATTATTATACCATAACGGGTCATATAATGGCAAGAGAAATAATAACATTATGTTTATTTAAATAAATAATATCATTTGGAAAACAAAATATAGTACGTTACTTATATGCAAGTTCATGTATTGGAAATACACGCTAGTTCGGCATGCTGTAACATTCAATTCAATGCTCGTCAATGATGTTAACAAAATTCAGCAATCTATATCTTACAGGAAGTCTTGATATTTCCTAGGGATTTCTTTTCTGTCTTGCCTTTCATGTTCTATATAAGGCTTGATTAATTAAGAACACATTAGATGCTAGGACAGCACGGCCATTATGTGTCCACAATTCCTCGTAGGGAACGTTTATGCAGATTCTCGTGAAAATTAACTGTAAATAACGCGAGTTAAAGAGCACAGGGGACATGAGTCCTCCGAATCAAAGTGTTGACAATATAGCTTAGTTGTCCCTAAGCATGTCTTTGGCTTATTTACAGAGAAATATTAGTCAGATAATGTGCTATGAGCGAGTGGAGCGTCTTCGCAAAAAATGTTGTCTACCAATACATACAGTCATACCTACTCCCCTGTGACCCATTATCGAGGAAAACCATAAGAACTCTGGTTAAATCACATTATCGCCAAAAACTAAATATCTGTAGTGGTTCTGATTTGGAGCAACAGAATGAGCAACAAGCGCAATGTGACATGTAACATATCTGTGTCCTTTGTCATAACAATAATATTATTATTGGTGGCTTTCTAGTGTTTATTTTCCGCATTACTGTAAACTGTTTGGTCAGGGGTGATTCTAACCATAGAACTATGACTGTGGTGATTTAATTTTGGTCTGAATGTTTCATAACATTGTTTCTAAGCATTGCAAAAGCCCTTGATTTGGTCACACAAATGCAACAATTTTATTTGGGTAGCTGATCAAGTGAAGTAGATAAACCTAAAGGAAGTCACTATGGTTATCATTTAATTGTGAAGTTTTTTAATATCCATTATTGCAAGGTTATATGACATCAGTGCCAAACAAATGCGTTATTTTGTAAGATTTGTCTATAACACAAAATGCACAGTCATACTACATCCTGTGCATAAAATAAAAGTTATAACTTGAAAAAATCTAAGAAAAATATTCTAATGTCATTTCTTAATGTGTTGTATAGCAGAAACAAATGCCTGCCAAAGAACATAAGTATAGTGTATAATGTGTTTCCTTATCCCTAACCATCATCGTGTTTAAATATCAATGCTGGAAAACGACAAGCAAGGGAATTCGATGTTGTTCGCGTGTCTGGAAGCATCACCGCCACAGTAAATGATCATGATTTTCTTGTAAATATAGGACGTTCCGAAACTGTTTGATTGCTTTGTCAATAATCACTACAGCCCATGATGAAGTAAATATATGGCAATGTGGGGGGAAGGACGGCTGAATTATATAGATTATGAATAATATTGTTGTTGCCAAAACTGTCTAGTTTTACGACTACAGGGCTGGTGTTTGATATCGGGGAAAAATTTATAGACTTTCCAGCGAATAAAGTCTAGCAGGTTTTCTGCCTAATTTAATGCTAAGAAAGAACGTTTCTCGGTCGCAAGGTCTATAAATGCTAAGAGCTCCAATTTTTTTCAGCAAATGGAACTTTTTTCTTGCTGTCCCGTAATTTAAGCTGATGATTTAGTCCGTAAGGACGGAATGTTGCTTAGGTTAACAAAAGTTTGAATATGCATTGTTAAATATTATGTTTTGTTCCGTATATCATTTGACTAGCAGTATTTTTATCTTACATTGCATAATAATTCAACTTCTGCAGAACCGTGGTTGTCGGGGGGGGGGGGGGGCTACAATTCATTACAAAACACACTTAACCTGTTTTAAGAATGTAGTCATTTGTGAATTTATCTTAGGTTTTCATTAAATTAAATATAATTGCCAATAACTATATTGTCATATACAATACACATTTTTATATAGAATTTTTAACAAGAACAAGGTTATTTCCAGAGCCCATCTTCATAATTAACTGTATTTCTTATCCACTCAATTAAGGGCATTGCAAATGCCAAAACCTCAACAATAGAAAAGAATGCTAGAAAAAAACCTGGAAATGCTTTTTTTAGTAGAAAACCCATTATAACTTGAGAGATATGACAGACAGATAGTAAGAGTATGTGGAAGATGAGGTTTGTTGTGTGAACTGATAAGCCCCCAGATAATGATGATGAGTATGATGAGTGCAATTGATAGGAGAATCAGTTTTTGGACTGCCAAATGATAAAAATGCCAGTTGAGATAGCCCTAAAGCTGGTAGTAAAATAGCGTTTTAACTTTTAACATCAACACATGGGCCAAAAGACTGAAACCAGAAAGTTCACTTGGTGATGTAAATTGCTAATTTATTGCAGAATGGTAATTAAATTCATAATGCATAAAACCGTGTGCATTGCAGTAGTGTATAATATAGTATAAATAGTTTGAAATTGTAAATATTAATTAATATTTGTATTGCATCTAAAACCTAGTTTGGATTGAAGAGATTAAATAACATGGTTAATATTTATTTTTTTCTTGAAATATTATTGAAAGTATTAAGAAATTGTTCTTTCCTCTGTTCATGCTGTGTGCCATACCAGTTAATTTGAATCATACACATTTATCATTAAGATCTCCAAAAGATATTGCTATTGTTTATAATCCTTAGTTATTTCTTGAAATCAGTTTGATATCTTTCTCACATGAGAATTACATACACCAGCCACCAGTCACAGCTGTAAAAACAATGAGAAACTGATAATGCAATTAAAAATTGAGCATCTCTGATTACATTTCTTCATTAAGGGCTTAGAGACTATGCAGTTTCCTATTTTTACTTTCAGTTAGAGATTAATTAAACACTTTTTGTTACCTTATCAGAGATACTCTAAAGAGTATCCAATAAGGGGTGTAATTATGACATGGGAGATAATAATGTAATTATGTGGTGAGGTCAGATACCAATTACTGGAACGACAACTGTGGCAACAGGCGTTCAGATGATTAGTTTGCAATCTTATACAGACTTGATGAGCCTCTGTCAGGGGTTTATGATCATCGTAAACACTTCCACTTGCCTTGAGTAAGGCTGCCATAGTAGCTGTGAAGAACAAAAAGTATAAAACACAACATTGATGAGCAAGTTATTAATGTTTCAAGCATGTTTTGGGGAGAAAAAGAGGTCCAATACAAAATAGCTGTTTTCCCTGATCAGAACTGGAATACTGAGTAGGAATTCTCAAGATATACTTAAAATGCAATTGTTGAAATCAATTTAATTAAAGACTACAATAGTTAAAACATAATTGGTTTAGTGTCTGACCTTACCTGAGCTAAACCATTACACTTCCAATGTGGTCACATATTTTCTCAATAATTTGTTTCTCAATGTCTGTTGAAAACATCTATGTAAAAGAAACAGCAGTGTGTGGGGGGTGCATGGGCAAATTGGCATAAGATTTACTTGTATGTACATGGGTGGCAAAATCTTGTATTGACTCACTTGTCCATTTTTGACAAATGGTTCCATACATGCCCTGGGAAAAGCTGATCACTAAGGGTGATTGATTTTGCCACCCTTGAATATATGATTTCAAATCACAATCCTAGTTGAAACTTAATTTTCATATTTCAAATCCCAATCCTAGTTGAAACTTAATATTAATATTTCAAATCAAAATCCTAGTTGAAACTTATTATTTCAATCACAATCCTAGTTCAAACTTAATATTAATATTTCAAATCACAATCCTAGTTGAAACTTAATATTAACATTTCAAATCACAATCCTAGTTGAAACTTAATATTTCAATCACACTCCTAGTTGAAACTTAATATTAATATTTTAAATCACAATCCTAGTTGAAACTTAATATTAATATTTCAAATTACAATCCTAGTTTAAACTTAATATTAACATTTCAAATCACAATCTTAGTTTAAACTTAATATTAACATTTCAAAACACAATCCTAGTTGAGACTTAATATTAATATTTCAAATCACAATCCTAGTTGAAACTTAATATTAATATTTCAAATCACAATCCTAGTTGAAACTTAATATTAATATTTCAAGTCACAATTTTAGTTGAAACTTAATATTAATATTTCAAATCACAGTCCTAGTTGAAACTTAATATTAATATTTCAAATCACAGTCCTAGTTGAAACTTAATATTAATATTTCAAATCGCAATCCTAGTTGAAACTTAATATTAATATTTCAAGTCACAATTTTAGTTGAAACTTAATATTAATATTTCAAATCATGGTCCTACTTGAAACTTAATATTTCAAATCACAATCCTAGTTGAAACTTAATATTAATATTTCAAATCACAATTTTATTTGAAAATTAGTATTTCAAATCACAATTTTAGTTGAAGTGGAGTGAAACACAAGAACATCCCTCCCACCTTGAAAACCTGTAAAATCTTACTAACCCTCAAACTGATTTTCAATTAAGCAAAATATCTGGCATTCCGCAAGTATTTCTTGCCTCCTAGAAACTGAAACTTGTTGTATTAGCACCAAGAGTTTCCTGAGAACCCTTCTAAACCCGAAACCCTATCTGAATGGTCAGTCCTAATGAGTGTGAAGTAGCAATTTGTCCCAGAATGGACACTTGGAATTTGACAGCCAGCTTGTGGAAATCCTATCATCTACTGGAAATATAATCATCTACTTGCTGTGAAAATTTCTGTGGAGGAAATAATGGCCAGTTAGATTAGGTCTGAAATTTGGTGGGGAGGAATCACATGTTGCTCCCAATCCAGGAAGATAAAGATTTGCTGTTACTGTACACTTACTGGAATATTCTACATTTGACTTTACAGTTTTAAAGAGAATGTTTGAAAATGTGTGCTTTTGTGTTTTTTAAAGTCGCTCATACAGACTGATTCACCTGGTGGTTTAACATTTTCAGTTTCATTTTTCAGTTATTTAGAAACATGCAGAAAATTATGTGTTTTTAGATAAGCAATGCTTTTAATTTGCCAATGAAATTTTTGAAAATAGTCACACAGATGATACCAAATAAAATGCCTGAGGAATTAATCCAAACAATTGGGCAAGGAAAAAGCATTACGATGATATCGCTTCATAGATGAAGTAATACAACAGCATCTCTAGGCAATCTTTCCCGTCTATTATTGCAAGGGAAGAATGTTGGGAAGTGGCGCCAGATTACAGTAGGAGCAATCAATCATCTCCGACACTCGTATGACACCGAGTCCACAACGGAAATAATACCAACTCCCAGGGCTAGGCCTATGGAGGGAGTAGCAATTACATGGAATCAATTAGCACAAATTTGCAACAAAATATCCATGGTTGTACCAGTGAATTAATTTGAATTTTTAATAATATTTTTTATACACTCTTTTTCGATAGTAATATAGCCTTGAAATTCATTCTAAGAAAGACAATCAATGGCAACACTGAATTTCAGGTTACACAGAGTTTCCTGCCCTGAGTATTCCTGCAGGCAAAAAAATTGTGAGATGCTCCATAACGATCTACAGTGAAATTTTTTATTGCTAGATAAAATCTCTGACAGATTTTACAATGTGTGGAGTTTTTGACTGACATTTTGAAGACAGTGGCTGTTACTTCTCAGAATAAAGTGGCAGGCCTATCCAATCTTATCATTAATATTCACTAAAATAGAGCATGCGATGTTGACTAGGTAAACTAGGGGGAACGAGGAAACTTGGAAACTAAGAATCACCAATTCCGCATGGGGGAAAAAATAAAACAAACCATTTGCCAGCTATATTTATGAGAAACCGATAAAATAGTCGTGCTGTTGCTCTCCTATGAAGGCTTATCACGAATCTTGGAGAATTCCACTCATGCCAATAGTTTGGATAATTTGGACCGGGACTCCAGCCCGATTGGTATCCAGCAGAATATACACCAAAATAACATTTATATAGCTGCTTAACCAAACATAAGTTTCACATTCAAAGATAAGCCTGAGAAGCTACTTTTGCACTTGAGATAAATTAATCTTGCTGGGAAAAATGGATAAAATCCAACAGCCATTTGCCACCCTTACTGACTCCAGCTGTTTTGTTTTAAAACCTTCTGTGCTTCACAAAGTCACTGTATTTACATCTCAGAGGCTGGGTTCTTTAGAGTTTTAATTGAGCTGTTCCATGTCATGTAATGGGTATTGGACCATCAGGCCCCTGCCAAAATAATTACAAAACCTGAATTTCTGCCCTGCTGTGAAATATGTTATTTATTTACAACAATGATTAAATGAATAATCCAATACTGTCTTCTCTGACATTCAAATACTATTGTAACCCCTACTGAAATATTATGGTAGAAAATGAAGATCAGAGTAATTTCAGATTATAAACATGAGAACATTTTACTTTTATTAAAATGTACAACTACCTAAGACACTATTATTATAACAACAATGTCCTTCACAACTACTAAATAAAGCAACTACCGGTACTAAGAAACATTATACAAAAATGAAAAGGTAATAAATTATACTAGTAGTAATAATAATAATAAATAATAATAATAATAATAATAAAATATTATAATTTTCTCCTTATTACAGAATATATCTTTTTTTATTATTTAATTGGTCTATACAGACTTTCCAAGGTGGGGGTGAACCAGTTTTAAAGTTCCGCCAATATTACTCAGCAATAGCCGATATGTTTTGTGGACTGGTTCTTTAGGATTCTGCGCACAAAACATTAACATGCTCAGATAGCATAAACCATTCTGCAGTGGAAACCTGATAATATAAACCATAAAGAAACATCACACCTGGCAAGGCAAAGGATACTACAGAAATGCATTAAATGCCAGCCCCAAGAATTAAGAATTAGCTGTTAAAAAGATGACAGCTCCCCCCCCCCCTCCTTCCCCACTGGTATACATGTGTTATGCACCAATCTAATAATTATTACATTGTCAGTTAACTCACTTTTCTATTATATACCGGCAGTTATATTCTGTTCTTTTTCGACTTTTATCAGTTTAAATTGTTTATTGTTTTATTAAAATATTGAAATAATAAACTTAGTTTAGTATTTGAACACTAATTTGAAGAAGCATTAATGTTTAAACGATATGTACTTTTACTAGATATTTTTTTTATCACAAGTGTTACGCAGAATTCTGACCACACACAATATTCCAAAAATTATATAATTATAGCATAAAACAATATATATGAAATAACAGAAATTGAAACCATACCAGATAAGGATTAAGTGTTGTTTATTGCTGAATCTATCATGTACAATATGTACATGTAGATTTGTATACATCTACCCTTTGCTTATTCCAACTTGCCTTTATACAATTTCACCAATATAACAGTACTTTGCATTGTCATCGATCATAAAAATAAAATGAATATAACGGTAATAATTATCAATTCCATTAAAAGAAATTATGTAAAAAAAAAACGACAGCCAACAAGTAGAATGTGACACTACTTTGGAAATCACATTTTCATCAGCCGTTATTACAACTGTACCAGAAAGGTGCCCCCAAATGAGCCGCGGCTGTCAATAGTGATTGATGGCTGCTCAGAAACCGACATTTCAGTCCAATTAAAGCCTTAATAACCGCCCTCATTACACGCAGAAAGCTTGCCGTTAAAATTCTGCTGGCAACATTGCATAGATCTGTTACGTCCCTTTTCTCCATTATTTTAACTTTTCGATTAATTAGCTTGCATTAGGTTCATTTATGACTCGTTCTAGACCTATATTTTTGAGCTGCATTTAATGGTACAGAAACCTTGGAAGTTATGGTGAATTTGAGCAATTTCATTTGAAACATATTTAGCAACAAGACACAAGTTGTGCATTATGAATCCATCTGGCACGTGCTCTTGATGAGCAGTTTAACTGATGTCAGAATTCGGCATGTTTTTATGAGTACCTTTACCAGTGTGTTATGAATTGCATCGTAGAAAAGATTTACATCACTGACAGCTTTTAAAGTTGCTTGTTTCGCATACACAAAAAACAAAGCTGAACAAATTTTAAGATCAATTCCTGGGTAGAACCAGTACCCTTAGTTTTTGAAAGTTATTCAGTTTTGGAGCTCTTCTGGAGAATCATATTGTTGCTTTGAGTGATACCCACAACAACACTGCAGCCATTATTAACTAGTTCATGTCATACAAGATGTTAACAGTATATTATAATTTAATGCAGTGTTTAAGACATCAACTTGTGATTGTTGTTTGTTGAAAGAAATCCTGTTTAAATATTGTTTAACAATTATTTGAAATAGATAAAAAATTATGTAACCCCTCAACTATTGTCATTAGAAAATATTTTATTGCAAAAATATATGTACATAAATTATGTGCAATGTAAGAAATTACAACAATTTTGTGAATTTTTTTTTGTGTCACTAAGATACATCGGAATATATACATTAATGTGTCGATTTAACCATTACACAATGGGGGAGGATGCCAATAAAACAAATAAATGGTTTCAATTCATGCTGCCACCTCCCGCGGGTTTATGTATAACATAGCTGCAACCATAAATCAGAAAAGCCATTTTCACAGTACATAATTTATTAGCATACATTTCACAAGTCGTTTTGTATTTGCACATTTATATGAATGCAGTTGCTATTAATACCGTTCTTAGTTTTCATTATTTTGCATATATGAGGCGTATTGTGGGAAAACCAAGCTTAATGCAGTCCGCAAAGGCTAATCCGGGACGACACTTTATGCACATGCATTAAGCCCAGTTTTCCCACGACAAGACATGACTTTTATCTTCACTTTTTTTATCTTTTTTTTTTCATTTTTATATATTTTGTTTATTGCATTTTATTTTATACATTATATATTTTTTACATTCGATATATTGTTACTTTTTTTTTCTTCTTTTTTTTCTACATTTTATATTTGTTTACATCAAAATTTTCTGTTACACTGTACATTTTTCTCAATTGTATATGTTCTATATTTGCAGGTTTATAAATGCCAGGCGGCGGATAGTCCAACCAATGATTGACCAGTCAAACAGAGCAGGTGAGGACTACACTGAATGAAATGCTTACAGATACATTACTCTTCATTACCATAGTGACATAACAACATAAACATAAAAAATTATAATAATTAGCAAATATATGTACAGTTAAAGTATCATAACTGTGTATAAACAGTCAAAAGAATACAAAAATATAACATTGGTACAGCAAGTACAATTCACATTAATTGTAATCAAAATATAAACAAACCCTAAAAAGTTTGGCATGTTTACATTTTACATATAAATTTTAAAAATTGTTTTTAACTATATCTAAGTATATATATATATTTTTTAACTTTATATACTCAAACATAATAACTATGAGTTGCATCGTTGGAAAACCGGACTAAATGCATGTGCGTAAAGTGTCGTCCCGGATTAGCCTGTGCTTTCCGCTTTTATGATATTTTCTATTTCAAGAAAGTCTCTTCTAAACATAAATCCACTGTAGGCGGAAAGTGCTGTCCTGGATTAGCCTGTGCAGACTGCACAGGCTAATCCGGGACGACACTTTATGCGAATGCATTAAGACTGGTTTGCCCACGACGCGCATCCTATATTTTAATAGTATTATGGATTCATTTCATAATTTTGTGACGATATTAAACAGTTATGTCCCTTTAAACAAATGTCATCTTATGATATCCATATTTGGCCAAGAAATACAATTTCTTCAACAAAAATCATGTTTATTTGCAAATATCAAATTTAAATAGTGAAATGTTTAACTAACCTATGTTGTAACGAAATCTGTTAACCAAATGAAAATAATGGTAAATATAAAATCAGTGGCAAATAGTAACATGGAAATTGCTGTAAGAGGCAACACTCTCAATTGCAATGTGTTACTAACTCATTTTATGAATGTGTGCAATATCAATAGATTTTTTGCTGATTGAAACAATTTAGTTCACGATGAAGTGCACTTTTCATTGACTAGTAGGTAATACTTGTCATGAAGGGTATATAGTGATGTTTTATTTATCTATGCAATTTCATGACACATTTTGACATAAACGACTACATTTAGTACGTTTAGTGTACGAATCACTTTAGATAACTTCCGAAGGTTCTTGGTTTATGTTAATTCTACGTTAATTTCTTGCAGTAGGGTATTAATTCACAAGGTATAAAAGCACGATAAAATCCATTCAAGTACCCCTAACAATAATTGGCTGCTGCCAGTGTTCAAAAGAGCATGAGTATACACAAAGAAAGTAAGTCATGTTGACGTTTATGCAATGCAGCAATGGCGTGGCACAGTAATGCACGAATTATGTCAGGTCATATACCTAAAAAATTATATTGCAGCTAAATGATATGTGGTATATTAAGGAAAAAAAAATTCTAAGAACAATGCACAATCGACAATCAATATATCAATGGATTAAAGTCAAAATGTAATATCTTTAGCTCACATATATATAGCCGCATACATGGTTCTGGTTTTAAGCTATCTACTATCTATAGGTAATTTATATGCCATGGCCAGGAAATCTTGTTATAGAACTTTGCCCTGTGGAAATGATTACGGTCAGACCATGTATGAACAATGTTTCAAACATGGTAGTTCATGTATCAAACATGTCCAGAAAACATGTTCCGGCTTTGTTTCGAGATTGTTATAAACATGTTTGAAACATGATCGATCATGTTTGTAAAATGGCCACCATATCCAGAACATGTTTGATCATGGTCAAGAGAAGTTATGAAATGACCATATTACAGCAACAAATTTAATACCATTATATGGTAATGATATGACCATCAAAATGACTATGTTTTGGCCATGAATAGACATTAATACAGCTTAGTTTTGGTCATGTATTGACTATGTTTGAATCATGTTTTTACCATGTTTCTAAAATGGCCCTCACCGTCATAACATTGTCTGTTCATATTTGGCAAACCATGTTGCAACCGTGGTCATTGAATACGTTTTACCTCTGTTATGGATATGTTATGACCTTGTGGAACCATTCTGATCAAGGTCAAATCAGTCCCAGATCATTTCCACAACATGGACATAACATGGTTATATGAGAGTCTAAAAAGATATGTTTGAGTCTTGATGTGGCAATGTTTCATTTCCAACACATGGTCAAACCATGTTTTAAACATGGACAGATTATGTTCACATTGGAGTCATTTGTATTGCGAGGTTATATCCAGTGTCTGGCCTGAGTTTTAATACCCCTGTTGCCAGACCTGACTACAAATAAGTCAGTAGCTAAATCATTATTTAAACAAAGATTGGAAAACAGTGAAAACAGTCTTAAACATTTAAGTATACTAATGTCCGAAATATTTGTCCGAAAAATTCATACATTTCAATGTTTTTAATTTTATTTCAAATAAATTGAACCAGGTGTTCCTTGATATCAACCATTTCTTGAAATAATTCATACCAAAACTGATTCAAAATTCAAAATGTTTCTACAAGAAGTGGAACATTTGTATAAGCTGCTAAAAAAGTAATTTAATTTACATACCATGCAGTTAACTTCGATTTTCCCTCCTATTTGAAATTGACCAATCAGAAACAACATACTTGCACATTGAATTACATTTTTTTTTACGCATTCAAGAAGATGGAAATTGAACACTATTAACACAATTACTTTCAGAAATGATATAATTTTGATAAAATACATACATAAATAAATAATATTTTTTTATTTTAAATGTTTGCGGTTGTAAACAATGGTCAAAACATTGTCACAATAGGGTCATTTTTCAACACCAATGTTTTGACCATGAAGCGACATTGTTCCAGACAGTCAAGTTAGAACTGACTATGATAATCACTGATATGGACATGATCAAAACATTGTTACAAGAGGGCCATTCCATATGCCATTGTTTTGATCATGAACTGACCAAGTTCCAGACAGTCAAGTTAGAACTCACTATGATTATTCACTGATATGGACATGATCAAAACATTGTTACAAGAGGGTCATTTTTCCATGTCATTGTTTTGGCCTTGAAGTGACCATGTTCGAGATAATTGACAGGCCTGACTATGATAATCGCTGATTTGGACATGGTCAAAACATTGTTACAAGAATGTCAATTCATTGCCATTAATTTCTAAAATGGCCAAACATCTCTATTTTAATTGCTGACCATGGTCCAGACATGGTCATCCATGATATGGCAATGTTCATTTCCGCAGGGTGTCCATAAGGCAATTGCGGAGCCTATATAAATTAGCTTGCCAATTAAAATCTGAAAACTGAAATTTGTAGTGCATTGCAAGATGTGTCCACACTTGAATGAGTAAAACATTGACGACATAAAGAATCTGCTTTACCAAACACAAAGTTCAAAATGGATGACAAAAGATTTTACTTGTATGTGTGCTGTTTTTTTTTCCATTGGCACTTGAACAAAAGAGCAAATTTCTGCTCTGCAATTCTTTCAGAAAACAAATCATGCTGTTAAATTTTCCTTTATGTTTATCGTATGCTCATTTTTGAACGTTATTTGTCCACCAAAACAATAAATGATAAATGTAAATGTGATTATAATGTGTTTTTCATTGATCGGGGATCCATAAAATTGTAATTATATGGTAAATAGACGTAACCTGCATTTCAATTCTTTGTATTTTCTTACAAAATCAGTATTTATCTTCATAATCAATGGCAGGAATACTCATTATGTGAATTTATTCTCTCATTAATTTCGCACAAGCAGAGGATTGTGACTGGAACATGAATTTACGAGCACCCAAGACACTACAGTGTCTACAGGAGTCTATACACCACATTGTGTATCGTGGCTGTGAAAATACATTTTGGAATCTATTTTCTGTTTAGCTGTTGATTTATGTTTAAGTTATATTGAAATTGTGTTTGTTTTTCGCATGTTGTTACCATAGAATTCAATGATCCTGAATGAATTTACTCCTCTGTGAAAGCCTATTGTTCATTATTAATGACTTCGTTAAAAAGTTCATTACCCAACATTTTATATTGATACCACCAATTATAAAACATGTCATTCACATTTTATTTATGAAAGGAGTAATTCAAAACACAATGAAACAATATTGGTAACTAGGTAACTATGATGGCAGGGAGAAGTTATATAAATAAAAACGTGATGTCTGATCATAAAAATTTTACACAAATTATGCCCATTTAAAATCACTAAGTTAAAAAGATTGATAAGTCAGATAACTGGTTGTGCCAATCATTTTTGCGATCAGTTGACATACGTTTTTTCACTTAACAACACAAGTCTAAGGCCGGGCCGGGCTGGGGTTAGAACTCACGATCCCCGGATTGACAGTCCAGCGCTCTACCAACTGAGCTAGCCGGGCCCGGCACCACATGTATAAGGATATAATAATATGACAACTAACATCCAATAGACAATCAATCATTTAAACACCCAGAAAATGTCCATGGACAAATAGACAGGAAAACTCCCCTGTTCAACATACTTTTTACAAACAACACCACCAAAGATAGTAATATTGTTTTGTTAACAGGTTATATATTGTAATTTAAATAATCTACGTAAAAAGAAAGAAGTTACGCAGCATGCATACAATTTGGATAAAATCTTCATCGAAATATCGTCTTACACCTCAGGTGTTCATCTTCAAGATACAAATTTAGCATCGTCCCTCTATCACTTGTCAAAAACTCATTAGTTTCAAACTTGTCAGCGCCTATCAGAAATCTGAAAATACAGATTTATCATATTTAATACCTATTTAAGCATCATTATGTATAATTCAGCACAAAACTTTTATTGTCAGTCCTTTATAATAATTTGATAGCATTAAACCATTTGTGTCACACATCATAATTTATCATATTTTGGCTATAAATATTTGCTTTCAACACTATTAAAGGGTTGTTGTTATGATTTGAAATATTTTTTTTTTTTTGGAAAATAATGTCTCTCTTCTCAGACATATAGTAAACATCAACAATTTCAAATTTCAAAATATTCAAAAAATATAATTTTAAAATTGAATTAAATAAATTTTAAGTTGCAGAATAACAAAAGAGTTTGTGCTAATTTCTGTGTTTTTGCTAACTTCTAGTTTCACATGGATTAAAAAGGGAAAAGTGATGGATACAGGTCACCGTTCATTAAGAATGCAGACATGTTAGGAAATGACATTAAAGTAATGGAAGTAGTGCCATGGTAAATGTCAGTCAATACCTGAAACCTTATCGCAAAGATAGGTATTAAGGGTGTTTCTAGAAAAGATTATGTGTAATTATTGCAGAAACTAATACAATTTGTGTCTCTTGTGCATTGTTGGTAAACTTTATTCAATGGAAGTAAGGATGAAAATAACCTTCAAAGTTAGAAATTTAATGAAAGTGAATGCAGCGTTAACTGTGCAAAAAGTAATTAATAAAGTAAAAGCGTTAACTAAGCAAAAGGTAAATTGATGAAAATTTAATTATGGTGCTAATTTGAAAGGAAAAGAACCACAAATTACATAAGGAACAAGAACTTCATTATCTTAGTAATCTACCTAAAAAGATGTATTCCACCAAATAAAAAGTAACAAGGATGGCACTGTACCAATACTAAACTAGAATTAAGTTTAACATCATGAGCACATTCTTTACTGATGCTTAACTTGTTAAACGAAAAAGAAGGAAAATAACAAAGAAACATTTGAAAAAAATGTCACTGTCATGCATCAAAAATTGACACAATTCGCGTCACACCTATCATTATGCTTTGGTCGATACTTCGCAGATGTCACATTTACGAATAATTTGCATATGGGCTTATTAGCAATTTATTAAATTTATGCACAAATCTCTTCCATTGTTGTGATTTTTATTTGAGACAGGGACGCAATCAGTGTTTTTATCAATCTTTAAGAAAGATTGCAATCAGCAAGCTGTATCATCGAAAGTCATTATCCTTTGATAAATATTGCAGTAGGGTAGCCTCAGATATGTAACTGGTTTGAGAATAATAAAGAAACAACATACAAAAAGGTTGCTCATTAGGCCAAAAATGTATATGAAATATATAAAAGTATGAGGAGAAAAGGTGAAGAAATTCAGAGAAATTGATGATGATGATGATGAAGATGATGATGAAGCTGATGGTAATAATGGTAATGACATCTGTTCTGATGCTGAAGATGGTGTTGATGGTAATGACAGAGTTTGATGATAATAATGGTGGTGATGGTGGTGGCAGAGGTGATGATGGAAATAATAATGCTGATGCAGATGATGATGATGATGGTAATGATAATGATGATGCTGCCACTGCTGCTGCTGATGATGATGATGACTATCATGATGATGATGATCAGAAAGATGGAAAAGGGGAGCAATGTTTGTAATCGCCCACAACAGTGATGATGCCTATAAAATGTTGCTTGTCGTCTGTTTCAGCTCCCGGTGCCCATGCAGGTTACAACCCTGACGGATCTCTGGCCTGGGAAAACCACAATATGCAAATGGGTGCACACAGCATGTACGGCAAATGTAAGAGACACCATTTTCTGTATTCATTCTTCATGAAAGGTATACAGATTCCTGGATTTATTTTTCAGGAAACTTGTTTATTAAGACTTCAATATTCATGTTTCACAAATCTTAGATGAATATTTATAGATTCATTCTTCGTGATAAAGTCATATTCTGTATTCATTCTTTACCAATATTTATCAATATTTCTATATTTATTTTTCACAATAGTTATTACAAATTTAAGATTAAAAGTGTAATCTTCAGGTGACTTTATACAACTTCCCCACATATTTAAATTTATTTCTGGAAACATCAAAAGGCAGGGCTTGGATATTAATAAAACACACAGCAATTTCAAGGCTTCCATAGACAGATGATAATTCTCATCCCATGTCATCATTGATTACCTACCACAGACAACAAAAAAGCTTTTGACCCCATTAACCAGGTTCAACAAGTATTTTGGACCATTAGAGGTTCCACAACAACAGCCCTTCAGAATGGTGTGGGCTTGTCATTAGCCAGAATGGAGGGCTAAATGGACCTCTGCATAATAAGCAAAGATCTTTTGATTATGTTTTCACAAGCCTTAACTACACACACCAGATGATGTATGAGCCTTACTTTTTCTGATGCTTGGATATAAATCAGGAGTAATTTCGAAATGAAGTACATAATTGCTATGAATTTATGGCTGAATTTTCACACCTGGGAGGGCAAAGTTTTTATTGTACCAGCATCTATTGAGAGGAAGGTGTAAGGGAATAATTTTAATTCAGGATTTCTCCCCTTTCTAATGAGAACGTTTCATGTTTCATATCATTACCTGGGTAGAGGAGGACATTGGGTGTTTGTTGAAAGTATTCTAAATATGTCCGTATCAAAATATGAAATGACCAACTAACTGGTTTACATATTTTACCTAATTTAAAGATGACTATTTTTTAACTTAATATGCACATTATACGGGGCATGACATGCTTCAGTAAGTAATTGCAGTGATTTAGTTTTTGTAACTTTATAGGTAATTGCAGTACCAGATTGTGGACACATTTATATTTTTATTAAAATATTGTATGCCAGTTGAGAAAAATAGTCTGTTTTTGTGTGTTGGGAATGAGTCCTATTTGAATTACCAACCGCCTTTGGAAACAAATCGCTTTAGTGTTAAAATCAGCTTTTATAATGCAGCCAAAATGTTTAAAACAGGTTGTTGTTGTTTTTAGGGGTACCAGGTATGCCAGGGGCCGACATGTACGACCCCATGAAAGCAGGGTATCCTCATATGGACAGCTCACAGCGGTACGACATGCTGGCAGGAATGCATGGCGCGGACATGTATGGTACGCCGCCCGTCAGTAGCGCATACTCACAAATGTCGCAGCTGCATGGACGTGGTACGAACTCAATGCTTATACCTGGCCACCCCCATCACATGATGATGGGTCACGGAGCACATGCCATGAGTCCACACGGAATGTCCATGAGTTCAGCCCAGAGTCCATCATTGCACGGTAGCATGGACTCCATGGGTCACATACAAGACATTCACGCTGGCTAGCGGAATAACGCTCTGCATAATCTGGAAATAGTGTGAATCAGATATTGCTGCCACACTTGTATGAAAAAAATCGGTATTGTGTCAGTGAGTCCGTGGCCGCCGGCCATACATGGGGCTAGTGCGCATACGTCTACAGGGTGAAATTTGTATTAAATTTGTCTATAAGTATTACTGTTGAACAATTACACTGCAGCTAAGAATAGAAGCTGTTGCAGATGACGATGCATCTGGAAGTAAACAGACGAGGTTTCATACAGCATGATGATGCAGAAACATTCGTCACAATACGGGTGATTATTTATCGTTGTATTAATCGATTAGTACAGTTACGTATCTACGCCATGGCAACCTGAAAGCAATAAGACCATGACTATGGTCACAAAGTACTGCTGATATATAACTACCTTGAGGAACAGTCTGGGCAACAGGGATAACATTTTAGTGAATTACGTTCAGGGAATAAAATTCCTATTGCCCTAGGTATGTTTTAACTAAAAAAAAAGTAAATCAATCGTTGAAGATAGTTGTTGTGAAGTTTTTGCTGAAAAAAAAATCACGTACAACTGAAATGGTATGTTGGTGCAGAATTACTGAAGATATTATAGAAATAGTAGGGCTACTCTGCAATATGTGACGGCAGAGTGGCCCAGTATTTTGGCACGCCGCCGAAATGTGTGCCAGGACGATAGAGTATCTTCAGGACTTCCAACTAGAGCTAGTCACTTCGAGACAGCGTACAAGAGATAGTACAGCTGATTGCTGATTTCTTCCTGAATACGATAATTGACACCACCCTTGTATTTTTGGACTAGTTCTCCTCCCTTGTTAAATCTTGTGTTTTACTTTTCCAGTATTTACCTAGTCTTATGTTATATTTGATTTTGGTTTTTGTTTTTACGAGTGTGCTCTGAGCTGTTGTTTGTTTCGATTTTTGAACGTATCAATATTCTTTGATGTGCTACCTGACTGTTTTTGTTTTGTTGTTACTGTAATATACTTGAAAGGAATTATTTTTTTGCAGCTAAATGTGATGCTTATTCTGCAAAAATTCAACAGCTTAAACCCAAATAAGAAACTTAAGTTTGTTAACCAACTTTTTAAATTTTGAAATACAAAAACTACTTTATTTCAACCATGTTTTAATGTTGGAACAATGTTACGACTGTATTGTTGTTTGTTTCCGACTCAATCTTTCTATCTAACCCCAGATTTTGTCATACAAGCATACCTCAAAGATGCATGAAGTTGCATCGGCCATATGCAGATCTGACCATGTAACGTAGTGCCACAGAAAACGTGATGCTTTGCGTAGCATTGTTTTGTAATTTTTCCATGACAGAAGAGCATTCAGCTAGACTTGTATTCATTCCATATTGCTTGCTGGGTATTTTTGTTTGTAACTGATAAAGTCACCCATCTAGATCATACAACTCTGTACCATGATTTACCTTTGCTGAATTTTGTTAAAGAACCTATTCACAATTTGCAAATTGACAATTTCCAAATATTTGTCAAAAGTTCCCAAAAGAAAAGTTTATCCCATATATGAAGAAGCTAAATAACACTACTTTGCCTAACCAAAAACAAATATTATATACAGAAAATAAATATTAAAAGATTTTCATTCGGGGGGACTCAAACATACGACCACTGAGATGAAAAATATGTCGTGCTAACTTCCTGGCCATTCTGGCATCAATCATAGTAGTGAATTTTAAACGTTATGTAAGTGATACACGTGTTTTCCAAAATACAGATGAAAAGTGTACAAACACTTTATAATTTAATCATTTCAGTTGATCATGTTCCATAAATGACCCTATATGTCCAAAACATTTCTGTGTCTGTATTGTTATTTCATTATATAATTATATAATGTATTTTCTTTTTGGGATCTATGACAAAAAATTTGAAATTGTCAATTTGCAAATCTGTGAACAGTTCCTTAGAAATCACTTTTTTGTTTGTCAGTTGACACATTTTGTTTCATTCGCTGGTCAGTGTCGCAGTATCAAAATGTTGTTTGTGAATACATTGCCTGTAAGGTGTGTTACCGCAAGAGATCAAAATTTTGGGTACCAAAGGCCAACATTTTGTTTTTACTTTTTCTTTCAATAAATTTCCACAAACATGTTAGTTTTAGAGTAACTGTTGTATAGCTGGAGCAGAAAAACAGATGTGAGCTCTTTTTAGTAATATTTTAAGGAGAAAAGATAGTCCTCTAATTGTCAATAAAATGTATATAGGTTCACACTCAGAGAAATTAACAAAGTTTTGTAAATATATATGTGCTATGTATAGAACTCTATTTGTGTACCTATATAGTGATGGTAGAAAAGCAATTTCAAACTGGGTTTGCGTCATGATGCAAATCGATAAGCCAGTGTACATAAAAAAAATGTATTATTAAGAAGGTGGCAGATGGTTTTGTATCATAAACATATCCAGAGATTAAACATTTGTACAGACAAACAATAAAAAAAGATCTGAAGACGCCACGTCGTAATCCTTTTCAACAAATTGCTTTTTATAATTTAATCAATTTACAATTGTATTTCTGTTTTTTTCTGATCAGTTATAAAACGCTGTTCACTATACTGTTCATTTGTTTCATTATAATACAGTTTATAATATGTATTGAAACAGTAAGGCATTTTATATTATCTATATTTGAATCATGTCCAATTATTATGAAAACTACAAATTATGATGCAGTATTGTTTATTTTTTCTTTTACTTAATATTTTTGTAAATTCTGTCTTGCATTGTCAGCTTTTCCCATGGTCTGAAAAAGCCAAGCATTGTTTGTTTAATTGTCTATGATTCAGTTTGTAAAATGCCTGTTTAAAATCAAAGAAAGTGTCTATATATTTTTATCCTTGTTTAAGTGTTTGAAAAAAGAAACAATATTGATGCCTATGCCTACTGCTTATAACAATTAAGGCGTAAAAAAATATGTTTGTTTCAGGTTACATGACCAAACATATTAGGGTAGGTAGGTAGGGATTTATTATACCTCCACAAACAAAGTTTAGGGGGGGGGGGATATAGGAGTGAGCTTGTCGGTCTGTTGGTTTTTGGTTTCCGGATGATAACTCAAGAAAGGCTTGACATATTCAAATAATTTTTTGTACACATGTGTAACATCATAGAATACAGGTCAAGTTTGATGTTGGTTGCAAACCACTAAATTTTGACAGAGAGCCCCTTTTCGACTTTAATTCCTTAAAAACATGGTTTCGGGATGATAACTCAAGAAAGGCTTAACATATTCAAATAATTTTAGGTACAACTGTGTGACATCATAGAATACAGGTCAAGTTTGATGTTGTTACAAACCACTACATTTTGACAGAGTTATGGCCCCTTTTTGACTTAAAATTCCCTAATAACATGGTTTCCAGATTATAACTCAAAAAAGGCTTGACATATTCAAATAATTTTTGGTACACATGTGTAACATCATAGAGTATAGGTCAAGTTCGATGTTGGTTACAAACCACTAAATTTTGACAGAGTTATGGCCCCTTTTCGACTTAAAATTCCCTAAAAACATGGTTTCCGAATTATAACTCAAGAAAGACTTGACATATTCAAATAATTTTTGGTACACATGTGTAACATCATAGAGTACAGGTCAAGTTTGATGTTGGTTACAAACCACTAAATTTTGACAGAGTTATGGCCCCTTTTCGACTTAAAATTCCCTAAAAACATGATTTTCGGACAATAACTCGAGAATGGCTTGACATATTCAAATAATTATTGGTATACATGTGTAGCATCATAAAATACGGGTCAAGTTTGACTTTGGTTACAAACCACTAAGTTTTGACAGAGTTATGGCCCTTTATTATGACTTAAATTCCCTAAAAACATGGTTTCCTGACGATAACTCAACAATGGCTTGACATATTTAAATAATTATTGGTACACATGTGTAGCATCAAAAAATACAGGTCAAGTTCAACTTTGGTTACAAACCACTAAATTTTGACAAAATTATGACCCCCCCTTTTTGACTTAAATTCCTGAAAAAACATAAACAGTAACTCATGAAAGGCTTCACATATTTAACTTAGTTTTGATACATAGGTGTAACATCATTAAATACAGATCAAGTTCAACTTTGTTACAAACCACTAAATGTTTACAGAGTTATGGCTCCTACTGAAATTAATTTTTTCCAAATACACTGTTGACCATTCACAAATTAAAGCATTCTCACTGTCCATTTCTTTCGAATGGATGTCATAGTTTTGTGACAAGGCCATATTGTGGGGGTAAATCGGTCAGTCATGTGAAAATTCTTGTTTTGTTTAGTGTAAATGGTCAACTTGAAGATTCTACAACTGAATACCGTAAATGTCCTTATTGACGCCCATGACCTAATAGTTATTTTTTGGTCCCAAAATATTTTTTGTTGATCTATTTTTTCGAAAATTAACGAAAAACTAAAGTTATTTTGATAGAAACGATTAAATAGACCGCCATATTTATTCCGGAATTGCACAATATATAAATAAACCTATGCCCCACTATACGGGTTACACGCAACCATATATGAGGCAAGTAAATGGGACCACAAGAATTCCTTACGATATTATGAATATTTATTATAAGAACATGTAATAACAGTTTGCGCACACAAAGCAACTTTCACGCTTCCCACGTGGAGGTTTCAACAACAAGCGCTGTCAAAAGCAGTCAACCAGAATGTGCGTCTGCAGTGTCACATTTCATTACGTCGATCATGTTAATAATTTAGACTGCACCATTGTGCATTATGTCGTGCGAGTGAGCTCGTCGTGTCGATCGACGATATTAATTTAGACAGTACCATCGTGAATTTTCTTTTGCGGACAAAGCCCTTCGGCCGTATTTAGACTATACCAATGTGTATTACGTCACTGGAAAGTGCGCATACATGAATAATGGCAGAATTTTAAAAAAATGGCTCCATTTAAACGCGCAGGGGTCCTAAAATGATACGCGCCCTGCGCGTCAAAAAGGACATTTACGGTAAATATGCAAAACATATCGGTAATATCCTTAAACATTGTTTTGAATTGGATGCTATCAAAATGAATATATACGTAATTTAACCAAAAAACATTGAATTATTGAAAAACATAAATAAAACCAAAAAAATATCCGACAACCTCAATAAAATGTTCTAGGATCAGGGCATTTTTTTAGGGTACGTCGGGTAACCTGAAACAAACATATTTTTTTTATGCCTTACAGTTACAGTTTTCATTAGTGAGAATATGAGTACAATTTTTCAGATAAAAAAGATCCATGAATAAATTTTCATTTTTATAATAAAGTTTTAAAATGAGTTTCAACCAGACCAGAAGGGAAAGAATAGGAACTTTACAATTTTGTTATTCCAGACATGATTAGTTCATTTACATGTTAAACACTTGCTTTACGGCCATCTTGAAAAAGAAAACAACCGGTAATGAAGTATGGGTAGTTGATAATGTTCAACACCTAATTGATAATTTGCTTGTATTCATGTGTCACTGTGTGTCTTCTGAGTCGTTACACCTTTGGGTTAAATCGTGACACCTTTGGGTTAAACAAACGGAATGTTTGTCATCCAAATAAGTAAGAAAGTGTATTCAGTCGGAAAAAATTATCTCTGCCATACAGTATTTAACTGCAGTGAAAAGATGTGTATCACTTAAAAGCAGTTGTGTTTAGCATCAACATTTCTTTTGTATGAAAAACATCTGGAGATCAGTGCATAATTATAAATTAAAATTTTTATTCTCTCAATTAATGTGGCATTTATTAGACATGTTTCTTTATTTCGTTAAATAAAAATTAATGTTAAAATGAACTTAAACAATGGATCATAATACCTAAGTTTCTGCGATCAAGTTCCTACTTTCAATGGGAATTTTAATATGATAAACCTGCATGATTATAGGCGAAAAATACCAGTAAATAAAAAATAAAGAAATAAATCAAACTGTTTTCACTGTTGTGGAGAACATATCAAAACTTGTTTGTAATCACTTATCAGTATTATTGTGTGTCAATTCACTTTTAATTGTTGTTGCTCTCTGTTTACTGTACATGTACTTCACTGGAATATTTTTGTTGTTTTATTTTTGCTAATAATTATTGAAGAACTTGTCGTTTTATTGGGTTTTTGTTATGGAATGAACATGCGGTGAAATAAAAAATACATTTAAGTATATAGTAAACATATACAATACATATAACTGAGACCACCGATACATAAAATGTTGTTGAATAGTTATTCAGCCTTTCGACTTCTAAGTCTAAAGTGAACTATTTTATTATTGTGATAAATACTACCATTTATATTCATGCAGATCTAATCCTGGCTTCATTATGAGAAAGAATGAACATTCACATTTGGGTATTGTCTGAATACCGTGTAACATCATTCATAATTCATACATAATATGTGAACCTAACGAATATACTACAAATATAATATTAGTGAAAAGGGTAAAAATAATAGAATGAATGAAAGAATTAATGGTGTATGATCAGGTATATATACAGTTATAGTGTAAGGTACCCATTCAGTTTGCTTCAAACCTTAACCACTAACTAAGCAATCTCAGTTAGTTGAATTTTAATGTATGTAATTTTGAATGTATTATTGTTAAAGTGATGAATAGTTTTCTATACATTGTACAATTTCAACATAATACATATAGTTTACTGTATATACATACGTTTTAATTTCAATTAAACTAATTTTCTGTACAATAACTCTTAATAACATATTTTTACTGTTTGCTGCTAAATGATAAAAGCAACCCACACAAAATTCCTAACCAGTGGGCCATATAGAAATAAAATACACACAATTTTGTCTCTTTAAGCAAAAACATACACTGGCATAAAAATTAACTAGGGTAAAGTGACATGATATATAATAAAGTGCTTGTTTTTCAACTCTTACAATATTCATCAGTATTTTTACACAAAGTGATGTCAGTAAATTATCTAAAAGGTCCGTGTTTGTTTCAGACAAATTTACTTGTTTATAAAATTCATATCATTCAAACATTGAGCGAGTGTATTACAAAAAGAATATTAATGCGAACTCTACCAAAGATCATTTAGTTTATAAATTATATAATTTAGAAATCCTTGATTTAATTTTCGTATATTATTGTGCATGTTTCACCCACACTCCATTTGAATGCACTTTTTACATGAAAAACTTAATTACTCAGTCTGTACAATTCAGATATTTTGGGATATTTATATATATTACAGCTGTATATACAGCTGTATACCTAACTAATGAATATTTAAACAAAAATGCATCTGTGTTGAAATACCATGTTGTTGTTTTCTACAACAAATAAGCTCCATTTCATTATGTATCAATATGCATACTGGGCCTAATATTTTAACAAAAATGCACAATTTGTAAAAACATTTCATAATATATATAGGATTCTGTTATACTAAGTGTATAATTCATGTTTTCATTTTAAAATAGAAGCGTATGATACACAATCAAAAATCAAATTCATGGAAATTACACATTTTTTACTGCAACCCCTTGTTCATTTAGTATTAATTTACGAAAAGTTAATTGTCAGATAAATTGAGATGCTGTCCACTTATACCCAGGTACATGTGCAAATCCTAGGCACTTAGTTTTTTAACAAACATAACCTTAGTCCTATGTATATAAATACACCCGGTCGCTCACTCACCATTTTCTGTCGTAACTGGTTTCAATGTAAACAATTACATGTACATGTTTGGTTCCCAAAATCAACATAGTGCATGCATTTGGGCCGGAATAACCAGTCAATTGACTTCCGTTACGATCAAAAATGGCGAGTATCCACTACCTTGTGTATATTTATAATAAACAGACTAGAATTATTTTTTATTTTTGAAACAACCAAGAGTCTATGCTGCATAGCCATTTCACAAAACTCTTAAGAACAACCGTCTTCCAAAACGACACTGTTCCTCTTGATATTTACAAATACTGCTTTCTGAGAGCAAATGCTAAATAATCAAAACGTTTGTTCATGTGTGTTATACTTGTCAGTTTAATGTTATGGATTTAACTTTTGTTTCAACTTATTTAATAAATAGCAATATGTGTTAGCTACCATTTGTAAATTGTTTTAGTTTAAATATTTTTCTGTTGTTAAGTTTGATACCTAAGGATAAACATCTATCAAGTCATTGTGTAGTGGTGGCCAATTTTATTGAGCTTTAACTTCAGTTATCACATAATATATTGTTGAATTGTTGGCAAATCTGCATAATCAAGTAGCGACGTATTTGTGAATTCGGTATTGTGAATCACTATTGTTTAATTATTGTTCATTGAATGTGAAAATTATCTACCTTAACGAAAACAGTAATTACGTTGATCAATCATACTTCGGTAAATTATTTTGAATAAAAATTACAATTAAAATGGTTTAATGTCTGTGCTTAGCATATTTGCAATTAAGATAATTTGCTATTTATTGCGCTAATTTTAGGATGATGGAGCATTATTTGTTAAAATCTATTTTCGTACCAAATTTAAAAACAATCCCTAGAAGTGTTACATAAAAATGAACATTTTTACAAAATTCTGATTAATCAATCATACTCCCTCCAAATTTTATGATCAGATGTAATCTTTTTAATATGTATTTGAAAGGTCATTCATCATTTTATTTTATTTCCTTATTCTCCGAACCGTCCATTCAAAAGTTATAGCGGGCAACTTTAATAATTATCATCTACTAAGCAAAGGTACGAGAAATCTTGCAATTTGTGATGTTGTTTTCTGCTGTGAAAAGAACATTTGATGCGTGTCATAGGAAACCCAGGCTAAATGCATGTGCTTAAGGTGTCGGACTGCACAGGCTAATCCTGGATGACACTTTACGCACATGCATTAAGCCCGGCTTTCCCAGGACACGCCTCATTTAAGAAAGCTTTGTTTTAAAAGTGGCAGAATCTCGGAAGTATTATATTATATATATATTATATAACATAAAACATTTATCAGTGAATCAGTACAAAAACATTTATGACTGGTTATGTTTCTAAAATCAAATGCATCAATTCTGCTCTAAACATTATTAAATAAGTATATAAACAAAAATGAAGCATAATTATCACTTTCCTTGAAAAACACACTTTTAGCATAATTATTACTTTCCTTGAAAACAAACTTTTAGCTTTTACAATAGCACTTTTTGTTTTATAAGTGCTAAACAATTACACTAACTCTTGATTCACATGAACCTTAGTTATACATGTAAAAGTATTTGGTATTATTACATTAAACAAAACTCATCAGAATAGGATTCTTGCAAGAAACAGTTGCTACATCAACTACCTTGCAGCTGTTTGTTTGTCTGTCTGTATTTCACTTAAACCACTGTTTTATGTATAGTCATGATATGGTGAACAAGAACAGAGAAATAAACTTTAATTTTTGTATGTTAAAATACAAATCATTGTTTGTCATTATTGCTTCTGAAAGGAAGTGTGTGTAAGCACAATCAACTGCAATCTGGTGTAACTAGCACAACCACACACCAATATAAATGAATGCAATCATCTTCACCCAAGCTACAAGAGAATCAATTTACAACAAGAGCTGGGCTGATTTGATTGGTTATCAAGCTTGGCTGAGACATTATAATAACAAACATTTTCATGAAGTTTGGTGAAGATCAGATCAAAACTGTTGGACTTAGAGAGCGGAAACCACTAACTAGAACTCCGCGAGTAGGATGTGTCGCCTGCGGGGGCATTACTCAAGTATGATAAGAGCAATTATTCCAAAAACGGAACTTGACCTTCCTTCTTTGCCTACGAATACTTCCATAAAGTTTCATAAAGATTGAGCAAAAACTTAAGTTATTGTCTGCGCAAGCCTTATTTGATTTATTTTTTTATTTTTTTTACAGGGGCATAATTCAGGTACAATGAGAGCAACTATGCTGAAATTCAATCTTAAGCTTCCTTTTATGCCTAATAACACTTCCATAAAGTTTTATAATAACTGTAATAAGCACAAACACTTTTCAAGTTATTGTTTGTGCAAACTGAAGGGGACGCTGCCGCCGCAGTTGCCAAAAAGAACCCCTATATGACAAAAAATGCCAATTTAAGATAATTCAAGTGCAAAAACTCCACAATTCCTGGAATGATTTGGCTGATTATCAAACTTGACCTAGATATTATTATTACACATATTTTCATGAAACGGCTAAAAAGGCCAATTTTAGGTAATTCAAGCGACGTAACTCCACAATTCCCAGGGCGATTTGGCTGATTATCAAAATTGACCTGATTGATATTATGCCCACAAACATTGTCATGAAGTTTGATAAAGATCTTACGAAAACTGCCGAATTTAGAGAGCGGAAACGAAAGTGGTCTTCCGACAGACCGACATGGAAAGAAATATTAAACCTACAATTGACCTGTTCACCTACCTGCACTGGGACCAGAGTAATAAAGTAAGTTGATAAAATAAGTCTGATATAACAAATACACAACATGCAGTAGGAAGACATTTTTATTAGGATTTTTTCACCTTCAAAAGTTTAGTGTGTTTTCCTAGTAAAATTTCTTGAAAATCATGCACTTTTTCTTCAAAAGATTTACTTAACACGTGGATGTCTGGTTCCCTTTCACCACTTTTTTTTACAACTTTTTCCTCCACATTCTAGGGGCCTAAGCCCATTCCAAAACCACATGAAAAATTACTTGAATCGCCAGGAACAACAATAAATGAACAAACTAAAATTTACAGTAATCTGAATATATAATGTATAGCACTGATAGTTCATGTGATAGTTCAGTGTCGAGCCAAAATCTCTACAAGGTTCAATATCTTGTCGATCAAGGTCAGTCATTGTATCATTGTGCCACAATTAAATGCAATAACCTATCAATGGCTCAAAACAAATCTATGCCAACGTATATGACAAAAATATGAAGTAACATTATTTATTAATTATTATTTTTATGTAACATGGCATTGAACTGACCCATCCAAATATAGTTTGTAGAATTACGGTTAATGTATTCTTCTGATAGATGTACTAGTATCCAACACCAATGAGATACGGTACCAAGGTATTAGGACATATCACCACTGGCATAAACATACCTGGGCAAGCCATTTAATGGTATATAAAATACACAATCATGTTATCAAGAAAAGCTACCAATGGCATATACAGTACACAAGTTATGAGGACATGCTACACAAGAGGCGAAGCTATACATATAATATTTCCCAGGTTATCAGGACAAGCCTTGAATGGCATAAACATTATGTCAGGATATAGGCATATACAGTACACAATTAATCAGCACAAGCTACAAAGGGTTCCCAAGTTATCAAGTCATCCCACCACCAGCATATGGTACCCAAATCATCAGGGCATATCACCAATGGCATATGGTACCCAAGTTATCAGGATATCACCTTTGTCACATGCTACCATTGTCATCAGGACATATCAAATGGCCAATGATACCCAAGTTATCAGGACATGTCAGCAATGGCATATGGAGCAAGTATCACCAATGGCATATAAGTTATCAGGACTTATCAAATGGAATATGTTACTCAAGTTATCAAGTCATCACCATTGGCAAAAGTTATCATGTCATATCAAATGGCATATGGTACCCAAGTTATCAGGACATGCTGCCAATGCCATATGGTACCCAAGTTATCAGGACATATCACAAATGGCATATGACACTGAAATTATCAGGGTTATATTACCAATGGCATATGGTACCCAAGTTATCAGGATATATCACCAATGGCATATATTACATGAGTCATCAGGACATATCACCAATGGCATATAGTACCCAAGTTATCAGGATATATTACCAATGGCAAAAGGTACCCAAGTTATCAGGATATGTTTCTAATGTCATATGGTAGCCCAGTTATCAGGATATATATCCAACTGCATATGGTACCCCAGTTATCAGGATATGTTACCAATGTTATATGGTACCCAAGTTATCAGGATATATTACCAATGGCATATAGTACCCAAGTTATCAGGTTATGTTACCAATGGCATATGGTACCCAAGTCATCAGGATATATCACCAATAGCATTTGCTACCCAATATATCAGGATATATTACAAATGGCATTTGGTATCCAAGTTATCAGGATATATTACCAATAGCATATGGTGCCCAAGTCATCAGGATATATTACCAATGGTATATGGTACCCAAGTTATTAGGATATGTCACAAATAGCATATGGTACCCAAGTTATCAGGATATATCACCAATGTCATATGGTACCAAAGTTATCAGGACTTTGGTTATCAGGACATATTACCAATGGCATATGGTACCCAAGTTATCAGGACAAGACACCATTGACATAGACAGTACCAAAGTCAACAGGACAAGCCACTAATGGCAAAAGTCCCAAATAAAGGACACACCACTCATCAGGACATATATACAATGGCATACAGTTAAGTCAGTACCCAAATTATCAGGACAAGGCACCAATGGCATACACAGTAATCAAACTATCAGGACAAAACACCAATGGCATGCACAAAAATCAAGTTATCTATACAAACCGCCAATGGCATACACAGTAATCAAGTTATCAGGACAAACCACATATGGCATATGCAGTATTCAAGTTATCTGGACAAACCACCAATGGCATACACAGTTATAAAGTTATCTGGACAAAACACCAATGGTATACACAGTAATCAAGTTATCTGGACAAACCACATATGGCATACACAGTAATCAAGTTATCTGGACAAACCACCAATGGCATACACAGTTATAAAGTTATCTGGACAAAACACCAATGGCATACACGATAATCAAGTTATCTGGACAAACCACATATGGCATACACAGTAATCAAGTTATCTGGACTAAACACCAATGGCATACACATTTATAAAGTTATCTGGACAAAACACCAATGGCATAAACAGTTATAAAGTTATCTGGACAAACCACCAATGACATACACAGTAATCAAGTTATATGGACAAACCACCAATGACATACACAGTAATCAAGTTATATGGACAAACCACCAATGACATACACAGTAATCAAGTTATCTGGACAAACCATCAATGGCATACACAGTAATCAAGTTATCAGGACAAACCAGGCATACACAGTAATCAAGTTATCTGGACAAACCACCAATGACATACACAGTAATCAAGTTATCTGGACAAACCACCAATGACATACACAGTAATCAAGTTATCGGGACAAACCACCAATGACATACACAGTAATCAAGTTATCGGGCAAACCACCAATGACATACACAGTAATCAAGTTATCTGGACAAACCACCAATGACATACACAGTAATCAAGTTATCGGGACAAACCACCAATGACATACACAGTAATCAAGTTATCAGGACAAACCACCAATGACATACACAGTAATCAAGTTATCTGGACAAACCACCAATGACATACACAGTAATTAAGTTATATGGACAAACATCAATGGCATACACAGTAATCATGTTATCTGGACAAACCACCCATGACATACACAGTAAATTCAGTAATCAAGTAATAAATCAGGGCAAACCACCAATGACATACACAGAAAATTCAGTAATCAAGTAATAAATCAGGGCAAACCACCAATGACATACACAGAAAATTCAGTAATCAAGTAATAAATCTGGACAAACCACCAATGACATACACAGTAAATTCATTAATCAAGTAATAAATCAGGACAAACCACCAATGACATACACAGTAATCAAACTATCAGGACCATCACCAATGGCATACACAGTAATCAAGTAATCAGGAAAAATCACCAATGACATAAACGGTACGAAACTTTACAAGTTACAAGAACATGTCATCAATTGCATGTACAGTGCACAGGATATCAGGGTATGTCACAAACAATGGCATTGGTAGAACTTATTTATCATGAAAACACAACCATAAATGCTTTAGATTTAAAAACATAAATTTAACTTACCGCTTCGATAACAGCTATAATTGTGACGAGAGACGCTTCAATTGGGTACATGGTGAACTGATTGTCAAGGGAGAAAACCGTGAAAGTTTCACTGCGGTGTTACTGTAATTAACATTTTAAATGCGAACAGCGGATAAAAAATTAAATTGAAATACAACTTTCTGTACAATGTGAATGATAACACGTTTAAGTCACAATAAGAATGAACTGAAAATGTCACCGCGACGTTTTATAAGAATTATAAAATATAAATGTTAAACGGATAGGTTACAAACCACTAGTTTATTTTCGACGATGAGACTAATAGAAGATAGAAATGTTGAAATAACAGGGGATGCAAATAAGGAGAATACCATGTGGGACCTGCATTATACATAATAGTATTATTTCATTTGTAACACGGTGTAAATTTGCCTTTGGGACTTCCATTTGAAGGAATACCGGTATATATACGGTAGTGAAGACAATCAAGCAACACGATAAA
Organism: Congeria kusceri; assembly: GCA_027627225.1. Classification (NCBI taxonomy): domain Eukaryota; kingdom Metazoa; phylum Mollusca; class Bivalvia; order Myida; family Dreissenidae; genus Congeria; species Congeria kusceri. Next base: position 30,345,596 of record CM051028.1, on the reverse strand, counting down.
TGTTTTATAATAGCAACCACCAGCGGGTATTAGTAATGGTAATTGAAAGTGAAAAATGAGAAATTAGCGTCACAGTTTCTTGACAACCGGACGATATTAAGGCCAATTAAGCACTTAGATATATGGGTTCGTGAGCTTTATTTAATAAGGAACCCCTTGCAATTCCTTATGCGATAATTTTAAGTCTTCAGTGCGTCACGTTTGCATGTGATAGATCCGGTATTTTTGGCTTGATGTCGTATACTATTTGATTAGGCTAGCCATATTTTAGTGCTTATTTGGGTTAAATGGACCTCAACGTTTCCTAACTTAGTTAAACATTTTGTAAGTTTGACTTAACATTCTATTATACCTTGTATTAGCGTTTCTTTATTCATCGTACATTCGATCACGGACCGATTCTAACTTGACTGAATTATTGGGTCAAGATGGCCCTAGGTTGCTCATCTAAGTTAAAGGCATCATAATGGCTTGTACAAAATAAATAGTGTGTACATAGATGTTTGAATGTAATGTTCGAAAACTGGCCCGCCCTCCGGCAGCCTTGTTTCTAAACGGATCAAAATGATTTGTAGAAACTAGGGATGGGACCGAATACTGAAATCAATATTCGAATATTCGTTTTAGGCATTCGAATATATTCGAATATTCGTTTTGTAAATACTACTATATACGGCACTCTGTCCGAATATTTACCTAGCCGAAATATACTACGTGTACGTAGTTGTTTTACCTTGTTTCAGTGGTAAATGGGCGATATAACTTAGTGAGTGTTAGGCAAAAATAAAGAAATGTAAGGTATTGTTAAATGTATTGTTAATTAATTTGTTAATAGTTCCTTTTTGTCAGAACCGTGAAGCTTGTATCTGCTGTGCAGATTACACGTTGCCTGGGTTTGTCTAATGACCGCGTAAAGTACTTCCAAGCACGTCATGATGGCATTGTTTATTAATAAAGACTATTGTGTAATATACGGTGTTGATATAATGGAGAATAATTTACAAGTGACGTATTTTAAGATTGACCAGACCATGCTAATTTGTTGAAGAAATTGATTGGCTGATAATGGATTCATTTTGATTGGTTTACTTAGAGAGTAACTGTAATTTACTGTAAACAAGTTAACCGTATAGGTGTCACTTAAGGATAATAAACAATGTACGCCAATGTGCAAACTGTGAAACCGTGATCACAACATTTGTGGATACATGTACAATGCCTCATATTCGCGCCTCCAACAAACCGTTAAATCGCGGCCCTCGTAAAGACGAGGCCCCCTGCCAATTATCTATTGTCGTTAATTGGACATGTTTGGCATGTGTTGTAAAAACGTTACACTACCCCCGCCCACTTGCTAGGCATGAAATACGACTGGAATTCATGTTAACTTTGCAATCAAACTGGAACAAAGACATTATTTTTTAAAGAAATTTTGTTCTTTAAATAAATTTGAAAAGCGAATATTCGTATTCGTTTTTTATATTCGAATACTATCTGATATTCAAATATTCGAGTATTCGGTCCCATCTCTACTAGAAACATATCTATGAAATTATTTCGAAATCCAGCAAGTGGTTTCTGACAAGAAGACTGTCAAAGTTGCCTAGACAGCCATATACGGTCAAACTTCCCCACGCCCTGACGGCCATATTTTAACGAATTCTAATTATTTGAAGGAATTTAGTTAACAGGCACCCAAGGAACATTTCTGTGAAGTTATTTCCAAATCCAGTAGGTGGTTTCTGATGAAAAGATTGTCAAAGTTGCATATACAGCCATATACAGTCAAATTCCCCACCCCACTGGCGGTATTGTTATTTAATGAATCCAAATTATTTTAAGGAATTTGGTAGACACTCACACAAGGAAAATTTCTGTGAATTGTTTTCGAAATATAGTCAGTGGTTTATGACGAGCAGAGTGTCAAAGTTGCCTATACAGCCATCTACTGTCAAACTTCTGCACCCCTGATCGCCATGTTCTTAATGAATCAAAATTATTTGAAGAAATTTGGGTAAACAGACACCCAATGAACATTTCTGTGAAAATATTTCCAAATCCAGTTGGTGGTTTCTGATAATAAAGATTGTCAAAGTGGCAAATAGCCATATACAGTCAAATTCCCCACCCCCCTGGCGGTCATGTTTTATAATGAATCCAAATTATTTGGATGAATTTGGTTTTCAGACACCCAAGGAACATTTCTGTTATTTTTTTCGATTTTCGATATCTAGTAAGTGGTTTCTGACGAGAAGATTGTCAAAGTTGCTATACAGTCACATATACATTCCAACTTCCGCACTCCCTGGTGACCATGTTTTTAAGGAATCAACATTATTTGAAGGAATTAAGTTAACAGTCACCCAAGGAACATTTTTGTGAATTAATTTTCCAAATCCAGTAAGTGGTTTCTGACGAGAAGATTGTCAAAGTTGCCTATACAGTCATATACAGTCAAATTTCCCTACCCCTGGAGGCCATGTTTTTAATTTATCAACAATATTTGAAGGAATTTGGTAGACACTCGTCCAAGGAACATTTCTGTGAAATTATTCCGAAATCAAGTAAGTGGTTTCTGATCAGAAGATTGTCAAAGATGCCTATACAGTCATATACAGTCAAACTTCCGCACCCACTGGCGGCCATATTTTTAACAAATCAAATAATTTGAAGGAATTTGGTAAAAGGTCACCCAAGGAACATTTCAGTGAAATTATTTCGAAAACCAGTAGGTGGTTTCTGACGAGAAGATTGTCAAAGTTGCCTATACAGCCATATACAGTCAAACTTCCCCACCCCATGGCCACCATGTTTTTGACGAATCAAAACGATGTAACCATTCTTGTGAATATGCTTTTTTGATTTTAAAGTATCGTTGAAAACAAAAACATTCAAATGTATTACCAAAAATGCCATTGCGGACTCAATACTAGATCTAATTATAATAACAATTTACTTAATACGTCAAACAAAGCTTAACAACAGAAATTTAACAGAATATCTGTTTAAAACGATTAAAACTTTATACAGATTTTCTGCGTACTCAGTATGCTGGTAATTGATGGTAACTGCACCGATGATGAACGTTCATGCGAGTTCCTATAATAGCATTAAAACTGATACTAGCTAGCAAATGAATTGCACGGTAAATTTACCCATGCCCTCCGTATTTCGTACTATTAGTATACAACCCAACATAAATTTAGCTACAACCCAAAGGTCACTCCTGCTAATTTATACTTGCATTTCCCATATTACCTTATTTGCACTTCCGTGTCTTCCAGATTGTAGAAGACATATCAATAAGTGTATTATATGTGAAATAGACCGTTATAGAAAACGAGAAATATCTTTTAAAAAGATATTCGGCGTATGATGTAAATGTTTGTAAAGAGTGTAAATTTAATATCCTACATGAATATTTAAAACTGTTGATTTGATTCATAAACGAACAGTCTTTTTTCTTCATAGATCGTAATTCTACACGCATTTAATATTATTGTTTCGATATAATTTATAATATAATAAATAAGTACATTTTCATTATCGAATAGCGAACTCATATTTTTATGTGAAACAGTAGTATGCAATGCTTTTATACTTGAAATAAATACACACAGAATAGCATTATTTCATGTCAAAGAAATTAACTGATGAACTGTCCCAGGTTTTAGATCATTGCTACTTGAATTTAACCCAAATAATTCAGACTCATCTGCGCATCAACGTCAGTATGTTTATCTATACAAAGCAAAGATAAGCAATATAGATCTATAAAGAAAATTAAGAAATATATATACATATAGTGTTTGTATAATTTTTTTTAGTATACAATCCATTTATTCATAGTCTATATAAATACAATGTCTATTTGTAGATTTAATAGACTCAACACGAGAATTTGGTAGACACATCAGTAAATAACTCGAAAAACAATGATGCAGAGCATCAAAAGACGCCGTGAAACTATGAAAAGTCCATATGTTTAAGATATCTTCATTATGTAATGTCCGTACAATTAACCGATCTTAGAGCCTCATATTTTTCGGCGTATGTTGTAAATGTTTGTAAAGAATGTAAATTGAATATCGTACATGAATATGTAAAACTGAAGCGAATGTTGATTTGGTTTATAAACGAACAGTCTCATTAAACGAATTGTTTTTCACATATCGTTATTCTACACGCATTTAATATTATTTTTCGATATTATTTAAAATAAAATAAATAAGTAAATGTTTATTATCAAATAGCGAACTCATACTTTCATGTGGCTAGCTCCTAATACAGTAGTATGAAATGTTTCTATATTTGAAATAAATAAACAGAATATCATTGTTTCATGTCAAAGTAATGAACTGTCCCATGTTTTAGATCAGTGCTACTTGAATGGATCAAATAAGTCAGAATCATCGGCTCATCAACGTCAGTATGTTTAACTGTACAAAGTAAAAGTAAGCATTTTACAATTACACAGAAATATATATATGTGAAGTGTTTGTATTAAATTATTTTAGTATATAATGCATTTATTCATAGTCTATATTAAAACAACGTCTATTTGTATCTTGAATAGCCTATACACGAGAATTTCGTAGAAGCATCAGTAATTCACCAGAAAACCAATCACGCAGAGCATCATAAGGCGCAGTGAAACTATGAAAAGTCCATAATTAAGTTTAAGCTATCTTCATTATGTAATGTCCGTGCAATTAAACGATCTTACCGCCTCATATTTTTCATCAGTGATTCTTTTTTTATCTAAATAGTATTTGTCAGGCAAATCAAAATTTACTAGAAGTTACATTGTTTCCAAGAAAATAATGACGTTAATGAATATCAGAGTTGATCACGTTTGTAATGGAATAAGCATTTATACTATGCGTTCCAAATGAAAACACTCGTCAGGGCATATTCATCGCAATTAAAAATAATGATTTGACTTCATTTTGTGATAACAAAAACGTACATGCAATTCTAAATTATTCTTTATAAATAGATCTACCAACCTTTATTCAAATTAAAACGCATGGTAAGTTTATAAATATAAGTAATTACAACTATTCAGTGTTGTTGACGAGTATACTATTAATAGGCGCAGGTTGGTCAGCGAGTGTATCTGGAATGTTGCGTATCGAATATGCGATAATAACGGGGCCGGGATTTCACCAAGGTCATTATACACGGCCTGTAAACACTGGCTTGTAAATTAAAAATGAAAATTGAGCCAATCCAACTTCCGAGTCGTAGCTCAGAACTGGAAATTAGTCAAAAACGTAAACAAAGTAAAAAGGTATGTCTAGATTTGTCCAATTTGGCTCATTTTTCCATTCACCTCCAAAAAGAAATGGAGCCAATTTTTTTTACAGGCAGTGGTGGGTATTTCTTTCAAACTAGCCGATGCAATGTTAGGATTTATTCATTCGGGACTACTGGCCGGAAATGTTCACAACATTCGATTGGGTGTTGAGAAAGGTCAAGAGTTGGGTTAAACAGCTACGCCGAAATAATCAATACGAATCGTAGCAGTCATACTTTTTTGAAAAGTGTACCAGTTTTGTCCAATCAAATACTAAATTGGATTTATTCATTAAGGGGCTTCTGGCACAGTTCTCTACACCATTATGTGACTGGGTAATAAGGTACCGGTAGGTCATTAGGTGGCTAAAACAAAAACGCCAAAAAAGCAAACCGCAATATCGGTAAACCAAAATGTTATGATACGTTGCCTAAACAAACTCATGAAAATCTTCGCATTCCAGCCGTAACTATCCGCCACTTTCCGCCTTACATCGGCGTCTAAATCCGCTCCATCGGTCGCGACGTAACCATTCTTGTGAAACTTGCAAATACATCAAGTGTTCGTGATCCTCTATGGACACACGGCACATTCCTAAGTACTTTATAACGATGCCACGAAACAACGAAAAGATAATAATGTATCCACCTTCTTTACGGCACAAACTTCAGAGTTCTCTGGAAATCTAGTTTAGCAGTGTTTGTCAAGTAATTAGCGCGTCTTTCGTTGCGTGTTAATATGCATTCTTTTACACGTCATTTCGCTGGCGACACCTAGCGTAAAGCACGGCTCGTTTCAACATGATTCTATTATTTTGTCATTTTGGGGCACACGGGCGTAGACAAATTGTCAGCTAACAATGTGTTTCAAAATATTAATAATCAAAGTAGAAACGACATAACGTTTAGTTTGAAAAATAGTGGAAACCATATCAACAAGAGTTGATCAAAAGTAAGCTCAATAGGGACAAACGCTCCCCTCACCCCCGGGACAAAAATGACCGCTCATTGTTTTTCAAACCCGGATCTTAGTCCGCCCGAATTTTGACGACCCGGACTATTGTCCGCTCGATGAAATTACACCCCGGACAATGATCCGCTTGTGATAAATTAAAAATATGAATTACATGACGCACGTATTTGGAAATTGGTGGGACGCTCTTTCTTTTGTTTAAATTTATTTAAACAATAATGTATTTGTTCGACAATGACAGCCGATTTGCCCCAAATATACTAGTAATATGACCTTCACATTGCAGTACTATAACGACTCATTATAGCGTACTCAAAATTATATTTAGTACAGTTGTATTTTTATCCGATGAGTAATTTCGACGAGCGGGCAATTGTCAGGGTCGTCACAATTCTGAGCGGGCTCATGTCCGGGAAAAACAATAAGCGGGCTTTTGTCCAGGAGGGCTTTAACAGGATTCCAATGTAAGCTATGTGTTCGCAATGTGCTTCTGTGGTCCGGGGATGTCATGTAGCTTATCACGTGGTTTTGTAAATTACGTCTCTGACGTAGTCTAGAGGTAATTACGTACTGGCTTCATATCTCACAGGTCGACAGATCCTCGTTACACCCTTACCCACTATAGCTCATCCATGCTCGAGGTGCAGGTGCTTCTGACCGGACACTAAAACAATACCCTGGTTTGCCTCTGAAACGGTGTTTTCTGGACGAGTAATATCCGAAAATCTCGCCAAATTTCAAATTTCATTATAACAAAATAAAACATCGTCGAATTTAGGTAATCTGAAATAAAGTCAATAGTATACAATAATGATTGATCCGCAGACGCTACTTAGTGATTGTGGCTGCTGTCTCGTGTTTGGTTGGTTACTTTATTCATGATTTAAGTCAGCTACGCCACTGGCGGTCGTCAGACTGGATTTGCGGGAACGGCTGTTATACATCAACGCGTTCATTTTCGCCAAAGTCGCGAACAATTCCGCCGATGTTAATGGCGTCGTGCAAGCAGCCTGATTAGCACGAGAGAATCGGGCGCGTTGAGCGATTTTCCACGTGTACAAATCACAAAAACACGCGACAATTTCCCGAAGAATGTATCTCGTTTTGCGGCAAACGTTCGAAAAATGAATTACTGAAATTTGTTTCCGAGTTGCGGTGAGATTTTACTAAGTAGACGCGTTTTCATAATTTGCTTGAGAGACAGCCGTGAGGAAATCTTCGGTAATTTCCGCGGCGCTAATGGCCGCTGTTTATGCAATCTCCATGAAGAGTTGTCGGACCTTGTGTCACGATTAATCAGTGCCATGGAACCGTTATTACACGACGTACGGTATCGATGTCAACATCCACACAGAATGTTAGCTGGTTCCAAGGAAAACTCGTATTAAATCGCTGCCGGCATCTACTTCCACGTGACCATAGTCAAATCAGATGGTGTTAATGAAAATGGTGGATAAGCAGACGAAAATAAACTGGACACCATAAAAGCCTTGCGTTGTGATGTTTACTTTTTTTTGCAATTTTAGTTATATTTTTTTTATTTTTCTTGCAAGGATGTCACTTTTAGAGGCAGTGGTTACTGTAAACCGCTAAGGAATACGTACTTCAGCGCAGTATACGGTTGCGATGGCTCCGGATATAAAGACGTTCGCAACAAAAAGAAAATAATTGGGTTAGTTTCTCCTTTTGCTTCATTTTTTCTTTATTGTATATAGGTTACAATATACTAATTTCATCTCTAATGTCCATTCAAAATAAATATTTTGAATAGTAAAAGTTCATAAAGCATATATAATAATCAAAAACACACTATGCAATGTATTTCCAAACACATTTAGTTCAGAAATGATCCATTAAATACGTTGTTTATGTAAGCTAAAACGAAACAGGAAAAAGGCTACACAGGTACCCTATATGAAATCCAATATTTCCCAAACAAGTTCTGTGAGCCATTCTTTTTATTAATGTTTTGGTGTAAATATACACTGGTGCATGTCTGTGCGAAATTTTAAGAAAATCTGTCGTTTGGAAAAAATGTGCATTGATAAAAATAAAGTTTCAGAATGCGTTATTAGTTCCAATTTGACACACTTAAATGTCCAGTCAAATTAATTATTTAAGCAGTAAATGTAGGTAAAACTTTTTATTATCACCATACACATGTATATTGCCAAACAAAGCATGTACAAACATATCAGTTGAAAGAACCATAACCTTGTTTGAAAAATAACTATCCTATATGCTTAAAACTTTGATAAAAATCCAAACTGAAAAAGGGGCCTCGACAGGTACCGTATTCAAAACCCAATATTTCCGGAACAAGGCCGGTGACCCCTATTTTTTTAAGACTGTTTTAGTTTCGGTATACAATGACGCATATGTGTGGGATCTATTAACAAAATCTGTCGTTTGGAACAAAAGATATTCGTATAGTTTATAAATTAGTGATGTTTCCACAGGCAAATTTAATGCAAAATTCGCCTAGTTAAGCGTCCATTACAAGTCATTTGGTAAATGATAACTGTAGATAAAGCGCGTTTTATCATTAAACTGCACTTGTATATTACCAAACGAAACATTAAAAAAAAATATGCATTTAAAAATCTCCATCTTTGTTTAAATATAAACGCTTTATATTATTCAACATTCTAAGTAACACAAACTGAAAAAGGCTTCGAAAGGTACCTTATTCAAAATTCAATATTTCCGGAAAAAGGCCGGTGACCCCTATTTTTAAGACTGTTTTAGTTTCAGGATACATTGATGCATGTTTGTTCCAAGTTTTAATAAAAACAATGAAGGAAATTGTTGCGAACGTCTTTGTTAAGTGTTTGAACATGTTATTATTTCTTAGTTTCATTTGCATATTTCATGTTGTTAATATGCGTCATTTAGCTGGTGTGTATTTTCGGATTTCTGTTAACATTCTCAGTATAAAATGCAATTTACATGTAAATGAAACTACAAGTATACTCCGCTAAATAATCCATTGAAGAGCATCCTTTCAATGTGAGATATTTATTGTAATCTTATTGTAATTTGTATTTCTTTGCAGGCCAATACTATACAACACAATATTTAATGTGTTCTGGTAAATATTTGCCAGGATTATTGGCGTAAGAAACATTAAGACTTTTACAGAGCTAGACACCACACGTAAGTAACACCAACATTACGCAGGTGACCAAAGTCCTATTGTTGTTATAGGTACTGTTGCCATGTTTGTATTGCCCGAAACAAAGTGTAATAAATAAACAAAATGTATCTATGCCCGAAACTTCATTCAATAAACTGTGTGCGTATGACTTTGTTGAAACGGCAAACAGATCTGTAAGATATATCCATTGTTGGTATACTGTCAACGCAAAGATATCGTTCTATTAATGCTTTCAGACAAGTTTTATTAACATGTTTAATTATATATTATTGTAGTACAATGCCTTACGAAGAAAGTAAGTTTAGTACAAAGATCAATTAACAAAGAATGCGGTAGCGCATTGATGCGAGAGTACATGGTCGGGGATTGGAAGATATATAATATATGAGTAATTGCGTTTTTCTGCCTTGACTCCGGACAATGAACTTTTTGACGTGAACTTAGTCGCAATCGTAATATTAGCCAATGAAAAGCAACGCTACTCAAGATTAGTATGTATTAATCATTTTCATTGGTAAATATACGTTTAAGACTGAGTTTGAGATTGAGAACTTTCCTAGCCATGGGGCTTGTGTATGCCATTATCTGAACACGGTAAATGACCATTTACATGTATGTGAATCAAAATATTCTTAACAATTTTCGTATGAGGAATATGATCCTCTATACCTATAGATTACTAGTACATGTATATAAGACTGTGGTTTCGTGTGTCAATAAGAAAGACAAGCCCGGTAAAGCGCGCAAACACATATTATGTACCAAATTTACGTCTTAGGCATTTTCTTTAATGCTTTTAGTGTCACAGGAAAAAATAACTACAAAACCGGTGTGTCTAATTTGCATAATAAATACTTAATCGGCCATAAATCTAGCACGGTCTGGATGCCTCAGTGATGTTCAGTATCCCGATCCCGGTAATTACGTATGCAAATGCGGGACGGTGTGGGCATGAAACGGGCAGCAATGGGATGCCATAATTATAGGTAACCGGTCCGGCCACAAATGACACTAATTGGGACACGAGGGGAAAACAATAGCCGCGGCCTGTCGCTGTGACTCAAGTGATACCCAATAATTCACCGGGTGTTGTGCCCCGGCGCGCGAAAAGAGCACTCACGCTGAGGGATGGGCGTTACCCATCAACGTCGGACATCCCCGGGCAAGTCTTCGCCGCAATTAGAAGGTCTACGTACATTCTTAAATGATCCTAAGACTAACACGCTGAAACGGGTAAGACACACGATACGGTAACCCAATATTGCATCAAATTCCCCAACGTCCTAATAAACTAATGGGACCTACATTCAATAGTATTGTACAATTTTAATATATATCTCACATCCATGCTGATAGCATGAACACAGATTCGATCTCGTAAATTAATCGCCACGCCCTTATCATAGCCGCTCAGTGTACAAGTGTCTTCAGCAACATACCAATGACTTTTTATGAAAACAAAAAGAATATATAAGCAATTAAAAACGTTAGTTCTTTCGCACGATGGAATTGCACCCAGATTTAATATGGTATGTTAAAATCGCATGTAATATACTAGTGGTGTGTTCGTGTTTAGTTATTTAAGTCCCATTTTGCTACACAGATGTAAAACCTTGCGCTAGCGTTGACACAGTAGAACAGTTAGGCCATACAAATTTGATTCTATGTTTAGCGTCCCCATTAGTTTCCGAAACCTACCAACGAGGCAGGAAAAAACAAACAAGTCGATAAAAAAAACATGTTTCTTTCACAACTTATTCATGGCAGTGGTACAAGCTAAAGGAAATGTTTACTTGCAAAACTGTTATATATCATCTTCATATTGGGATCCTACTGTAATACAGTAATCTAACTTTGTAAATTGATTAGTTGCACAAATATAAGTAAAAACACCTTAAAGTCCTTTTTTTTCTTTTTCCCCCAAATTATTTTATGCTTTCCAACTCGGTTTCACATTGTCAATTTTTTTTTTTCGTTCAGTCATCTGAAAAACCTACCAGCCTGAGGACGCTAAACACATAATCAACTTGTTATGGCCTTATGTAGTCTATATCCCTCGATATGGTACAACTCATATTATTTTGAGATCTTCTTTATGATCTAGCCCCCCCCCCCCCCCCCCAAAAAAAAACCAAAAAAAAACAGGGCCCATATCCACAAAGCTCCTTAGTGAAAACTTAAGTAAATTTCTTAAAATCATAAAATTTCTTAATTAAGTCTATTTCTGGTTCATTTCAAGTTTATTTTGTATGAAGTGATTTCAATCTGGTAAAGAATCAACATGTGCTTCTTATTTTACCATATTTTAAATATATAAAATATTTATGTCACAAAGAAAACTGTACTTGAATTTTTCACTTAAATAGGACTTCGAAGTTAAGATTTCCCTGAGGAACTTTGCGGATATGACTCCTGGATACGTCATACATATTTCACTTTTGAGTGCCATTGTCGATATCCGTTCGTTTTCTTGTTAAAGAAAAGAATTTCACAAATCGACAGTGATATTAAAATCTTAATGATTTATTATTTACAAAAATCATATTACAAAACATTAACTTAATCACTACATAATAACCCTGACATTAATATTTTTTTTGCATTCCGTGTAACAGGTTGACACCCTTTCAAACGGTAATTTTCACGATATCGGTTACATTCTAATTTTATTTTTTTGCTTTTTGGAAAAAATCGGGTCGGCGGATCCGAGAACCAATAAATAAAAAAACACTCGCCTAAACGTGTATATGTAATAGTTTTATTGTGATATTAAACAAAGACAAATACATACGCTACAACTAGTTGTTGTTGTTTTGATTAGAACAACTTACAATAACATAAAAGGACATTTAAATACAATCGCCAGTTATTTCCAAGGTACAATGTACGAGTCGTCATATATAGTCGTAGTCATCTATATCCCAGTATTTTAATATAAATTGTCCATCAAGTCCCGCTGTTTACATTCCGGTGTATTCCCATTATGTCATATTTATAGAGTAACGTCACACTGTTAAACCCAATTGACATATCCGTACCTATGCCTCCCTGTTCAACAGGCATTCCATGGGGACACACACGCACTCATTACCCGCGCATAAAACATTACAATCAATGAGAAAACTGTTTGTTTGAAAAAGTGTATATGCAAAAATTACGTCAAATTTGCCGTAATGTTCACCACGGTATCCGATCACAAGTTTATCACGCAATTGCTCAAATAAATTTCTGATAGATCGTTTCATTATCCACCATTCGTCAAAAGAAATGAACTGTGTTATGCTTTGCGCTCAATATTTTCGGAAAATCATTTCCGCGTATATCTAGTTTTGTACTTCGATACAAGGGCAAGTAGATAAATATGTTCTTGACACGCTTTACGTTCTTGCCGATCATTTATTATTGTTTGAATTAGTAAATAAACAAAGTAAAACTAGAATTGTCACATGAGTGACGGATATACCGCCACAATATGGCCTTGTCACAAAACTCAATTCGAAAGAAATGGACACAATGAGAATGCTTTAATTTGTGAATGTTTAACAGTGTATTAGGAAACAAATAATTTAATTAGGAGCCATAACTCTGTCAACATTTAGTGGTTTGTAACTTAAGTCGAACCTGATCTGTATTTTATGGTGTTACACCCATGTGACAAAAATAATTTAAATATGTGGAGCCTTTCGTGAGTTACTGTCCTGAAACCGTGTTTGTTTGGAATTTAAGTCAAAATGGGCCATAACTCTGTCACAATTTAGTGGTTTGTAACCAAAGTAGAACTTGGCCTGTATTTTATGGTGCTTCACATGTGTACCAGAATTATTTGAACATGTCAAGCCATTATTGAATTATCGTCCGGAAACCATGTTTTTAGGGAATTTAAGTCAAACGGCACCATAACTCTGTCAAAATTTAGTGGTGTGTAACCAAAGTCGAACTTGACCGGTGTTCTATGATGTGACACACGTGTACCAAAAATTATTTGAATATGTCAAGCCAATCTTGAGTCATCATCCTGATACCATGAAAACCAACAGACCGACAAGCTCACTCCTATATTACCCCCCCCCCCCCCAAACTTCGTTTGTGGGGGTATAACTTAGTTATACAACTACTACTACTACTACTACTACTAATAATAATAATAATAATAATCGTAACACATTTAACAGTAACTGTTGTGTTCTATGGCGAACCGATTCGCAGCAATGTGTGATAATACAGTTTCTGGCATTTTCTTCTAAATGTCTAATTTGGTTTTGAAATTCAAGTGACAATTATTAATCGATTATTCTGGTATACACTCAACAAAAGTTATAACGCGCAAAATGAAAATATATGGAAATAGTTGTATTTTCAACATTATTTTTGTAAGTATTTCAGCTTGAAATGTCAGCTATGATTATTTGAGTTACATGCATGTGTTCATACCAAAATATTGGAAAAAAATACGAAAGAATTTCGTGTTTGCCACGGCGCAGCTAACATTCTTGTAAATAAGGAAAATAAAATGTCCATTTGGTGCGTTATAACTTTTGTTGAGTGTATACTAGTATATACGACACATCACAAAGCTGTACACGAAGTATTGCAGACCCTTACGAGTGCAGGAAACGTTGGTGGGCTGCGCTTATTCTACATCCAAGTGTTTATCAAGGTTCCAGAAACACATAAATCTTTACAACGCTCATATATCTGTCAAACTAAAAAAAAATATTGTCGTCATCTATCAAATAAATACAGTTAATGCATTGTTTTACTTGCATATTTTATACTTTAAACGGAGTTTTGAACTTCAGCGTCCTAAAAGTGCTTGAACTGTTGTTATAATGTGTTATGGTCCACGTCTTGATTGATCAGGGGTAGTATATCAGACCACGTCTTGATTGATCTGGGGTAGTCTATCAGACCACGTCTTGACTGATCTGGGGTAGTATATCAGACCACGTCTTGACTGATCTGGGGTAGTATATCAGACCACGTCTTGACTGATCTGGGGTAGTATATCAGACCACGTCTTGACTGATCTGGGGTAGTATATCAGACCACGTCTTGACTGATCTGGGGTGGTATATCAGACCACGTCTTGACTGATCTGGGGTGGTATATCAGACCACGTCTTGACTGATCTGGGGTGGTATATCAGACCACGTCTTGATTGATCTAGGGTAGTATATCAGAAACATCTTAAGTAATATATTATCCTTAACCTTAAATACATCATTTTATTAAGCACTCTATTTTGTGTGCACAGTACAACATGCTTAGTATTTATTAATTACTAGCTATATTATTTACATATGTTTTGTTTTATTGTAAATGGATTCACATATTAATGAGTAGCTTTAGACGTAAAATATTTAGATTTTTTAACTCAAGTGACAATATATGTTAATTTTTGTAGGTGCAGGTCATAGGACCTGTCCACGTATTCGCCAACCCATTCTTTGACTTAACTATTAGGAACAGACTTAGACACAATAAATAATACACGTGTGTTGGCAAATATACAGGTACCAGTGTCGCTAATGACATTATAAATCGTTCTAAATAAAGAATGCTAAAATCAGAGTTCGCGATTACCGAGTTAGATTCAAAAAAGTGTTCCTAGACCAAGGCCCCTATTCACCAACCCCTTCTTAGACTTAAGACGTAACTGTCCAGGGCCCGTATTCACCAACCCATTCTTAGACTTAAGACGTAACTGTTCTGGGCCCGTATTCACCAACCCTTTCTTAGATTTAAGACGTAACTGTCCAGGGCCCGTATTCACCAACCCATTCTTATACTTAAGACGTAACTGTCCAGGGCCCGTATTCACCAACCCATTCTTATACTCAAGACGTAACTGTCCAGGGCCCGTATTCACCACCTATTCTTATACTTAAGACGTAACTGTCCAGGGCCCATATTCACCAACCCATTCTTAGACTTAAGACGTAACTGTTCTGGGCCCGTATTCACCAACCCTTTCTTAGATTTAAGACGTAACTGTCCAGGGCCCATATTCACCAACCCATTCTTATACTTAAGACGTAACAGTTACGTCTTAAGTCTAAGAATGGGTTGGTGAATACGGGCCCAGGACAGTCTTAAATCTAAGAATGGGTTGGTGAATACGGGCCCTGGACAGTTACGTCTTAAGTCTAAGAATGGGCTGGTGAATACGGGCCCAGGATAGCCTGAAATCTAAGAATGGGCTGGTGAATACGGGCCCAGGACAGCCTGAAATCTAAGAATGGGTTGGTGAATACGGGCCCTGGACAGTTACGTCTTAAGTCTAAGAATGGGCTGGTGAAAACGGGCCCTGGTTGTATGACCACAAATATTCGTAAAATTAATACTTACAAAGAATTTTAATCTTACATGTACAGAATCCTGATTCCGCCAATTAAATTTTGCTCTCTACAAGACCGCGAAAATGCGACAACTCGAAATCTATTTCGCATATTCGCTTTCTGATAATTATTATTTCATATAAACATAAATATGGGGGATTATTATCGTCCTAACATTTAAAACATTGTGTCTCCACGCTTTACCAACGTATGAAATCTGCAGTATTGTAAACAGCAAAATCTAACTGGCAGAAATAGGATTACGTTTACAGGAGACAAACGTTCGACTAAGAGTTGATACTAATTTACAGCAAAGAGAGATGAAAATGAAGGTTTTAGCTTTCATGTTCTTCATACATTTGTAAACCAAATAGAAGTACTGGTATATTTTGTCTACTATGAGTATTTGTCTACTCTCTAGGATACACAGAGGCTTTGAATGAACTAGAAAAACTGTATTATGTCATAAACACACCATTAAAATTTAATATATAATTTAAAGGTTATTTTACATTTATCTCATAATTAACAGCCTATTTAAATAAATTGACGCATAATACTTATATACTGAAATGATTTCATGTACGAGTATCTACCCGTGATATTTTGCATATTATAACAAAGGCTATTACGTAATTACAATGATATATAGAAGCCTTGAAATTAAGTATTAAACATAAAATCCTTTACATAGGTAGACCTACACTGCCATTCGTCAAAGAAAATGTAGCAGTAAACACCACCCTTAGTTTGTGTATATACGCATGCTATGTACCAGACAGTAAAATCCTCGTTGCTATATTAATATGTATATCATTAAGACATAATGTTGACTTATCGTTGTTTATCGGCAAATAAACACTGATATGGAGTTCTAATGCATGAGGGCGTTAGCCTGAGTCGTTTAATGGCCACACATCAGAACGACAACGAGTTGTTTATTGGTCGATAAACAACGATAATGTTAAAATTATTTCGTTTCCCTCATGATTTGACATATATTTTTTTGCAATTGTAATGAGAACTATATTTTAGTATGCTCTGCTCAGAATTGGGACTTTTTTGCGTTGTTTATTGGGTAGTTTAACAACGATTATTTTGTTTTTTGTCTATAGTATAATGAGCGAGTATCAGGTTAGAATTATTCTTTAATTTCGTGAGTTCATGTTACCTCATAAGTTCATGTTCTTTAATATAACATCATCTGCATTACATTAGCTAGATTAAAACAGCATGCTCATTTTTTACAAAGTGGCAAGAGTTGACGAGCATATGAAATAATCCTGATACATATTCAAGTAGTTAAGATGATAATTATATGATAAATGTACAATGAATGATAGATGTACCGGTAATGCAGATATCA
Source organism: Congeria kusceri (assembly GCA_027627225.1). NCBI lineage: Eukaryota > Metazoa > Mollusca > Bivalvia > Myida > Dreissenidae > Congeria > Congeria kusceri. The sequence continues at coordinate 30,328,464 of CM051028.1, read as the reverse complement.
ACAATAATTCTAATACTAGTAATACGGTAATGAAGATATGCACGTGCTGTTCACCTTTTTATATTGGATAATAAAATAGTTATGATGACACAACACAAGTTTTGATTTATGGTAACATTTGTATGAACAATCTGTATAGAAAATGCAACTCTATACCTAACAAATTAAAAATGGATGATGGGCAACGAACTGAAGCACTGGAAACCTCAACGATGTAGGTAAAATGCAAACTAGGTATAAATTTACATGCATAATTAGATGATAGAATATATATCATGAAATGTGTATGCACCATGGGCTTGATTTTAAATTAGTTCATTTGTTTCCTTTTTTAGTGGTCAAAGGGAGATAATTCATTTAACTTGCACACATTGTTTAAACATGAATTTCTTACATTTGAATCATAATTTTCGTATTTATTTTTTCCTCCGTAAATTACCTGTTCAACATTGAATCGTTATCATTAATATTTTAAAATGATTTTAATGAGCATTCTAATACATGTAATTTATATTACATTATACCAACTTGGTACATACTATCAACTGGAGAAACATAACAATCAAAGGTTAAAACTTGAAGTTGATTCATCATACTTGATTTGTTTGTTTGTATTTTTCGCCGTTTGTAACAGTATTTCAGTCATATCATTAACCTACTCACACTTTCTGGGCAAGCTTAGCCGCTCTAAGCGGTTTACCAGTACTAAGTGCACATACTTATGCCAGTAACTGACATCTGCTACTTGAATCAGAGGTAGGGGGATAATGGGCGTAGAAATAATTTCATGACCAATCACCACAAAAGTTGTGGCCGGGCTGGGGCTCGAACTCACGATCCCCTGATTGACAGTCCAGTGCTCTACCAACTGAGCTAGCGGGGCGCGTCATCATACCTTAAGCTATGTTGATTATGTCATGTTGTTATTCTTTATAACATAAGGCCTAGTTTTACAGTTCTTTATTCCTCCCTCCCCCCCCCAAATCTGGGGTATTGTACTCCAGTGTATTGTCACCCTGGTGTGGTCACAGTGTGGCGACCTCATCAGCTGAGATCAATACACTGCTGAGGCAATGAGATAATTGGATTACCACCCATGTGTGACTAACAGCATTAAAGGCCTAGTTTAAGGAATGTCTGACGTCTCTGTGGGGTATTCCACTCTGTGTATTGGTCCACAATACAATCTCTTATCAATATCTGCAGTTTTTCTCTCAGCTGACTGGGCAATGGCTAAATGCACTGTTTCCTCTGCATCTGTGCATTGATCTCAGCTGAAAAGGGTCGCCACACTGTGTCCACACTGTGACCACAGCAGGGTTCTATTACACAGGGATATAATACCCAAGATTTGGGAGCGGGGGGGGGGGGGCGTCAAACAATTAGGCCTATGAATACATTAAATTAATTAAATCAAGGTACCCATTCACAGTTATTTATATTACATTATACATATTTGTTACAATACTGAGCAATTGCCATCAGATTTAAGATTTATTTATAACCAGATCATTTAATGAACATAAGATATGCATAGCAAAGCAACACATACAAATTCCATTCTGGTCAGAACATACATTTTACATTCTTTCAATGTCTTTGCTTACTTGTACTTAACATTAAACAGTCTAAATTTCGATAAAAAAAATCATTAACTAGAACGCCGCAAGCTGGATGTGCCGCCTGGTGGGGCATAACTTAAGTACAATAACAACAATTATGAAGAAAACTAAACTTAACCTACCTTTTATCGCTACTAACACTTCCCTAAAGCTACATAATGATTGCACAAAAAATTCTCAAGTTATTGTCTGCACATAAGGGGCTGCCGCCACAGCCAAAGTAACCCCTAAATGTTGCCTTTACAGGCGACACAAAAAATACTTCATGAATAACATTCGTACATAATTGTTATTTGCATAAACAAATAAGGCCATACAACAATAATTATTTAGCCATAGCCCAAGACATGACCTACCCGTACAGCACTGTTTCACTTTGTCTGGTTTACCATACAGCTTTAACAAATTAACATGAGTACATGTATGACGGAACTATAACACAGTCTTCACAATAGTTCTTTGGACAATTTCAACTTGCCTGAAACCACCTGAACATGTCCAAAAATAGAAAATAAAGCCTAGAGATTACCTAAACAGTGCAAATTATAGTGATGCTTAAATGCGAGTCAGAGAAAATCAGGTGAAAGAAAGAAAATCAGGTGATAATCATCATTAATGATATATTTTGAGAAAAAAATATGGATAGTGTATTTTTGTTTAATTTATTACATTTTTAAATTTCGTAATTATGCATCTTTCCTGCACTTGCCCTGTCGGGCAGACAGATCAAAAGTTTAACTTGCCCAACTAAATGTTTACTTGTTCCAGGCTTCGGGCAAGCGGGTTATTTTGAAGACTGTAAAACTATGCACATAATTAAGTAACACCAGAGAAATATCAGAACCGAGTCTATGTGGCAAACCACTATCTCTTCACCTTATTTGTCTGAAAATGTTTCGTTTTGGCCTTCACAGATTTTACAAGACTGGCTAAACTATCGTCTTTAATGGCCATCTTCTCAGGCTCATTCAGTTTCACTTTCTTGACATTACTACTCTTGTCCGAGTTATTGTCACTTTTTCCCCTTTTATTTCCCTTTGGGTCCTTATTCCTCTTTAGCTTCTCTGTGATCATCAACTCTGTTCCCTTCGTCTTGCGGAATTCCGGAGCAGAGGGGTCTATGTTGAACAAATGGGACTCGTACACCGCAGAAAAACGTGGGTCAGCCACATTGACCTATAAACAAAATGGATGTATTTGAATAATGCAGATTTTTTATAAAGATGAGAAAACTGACACAAGATTGTTATATAAAAGATGAACAATATCACATAACTCTAACATTTTTGACATGTCATATAATTATGAGAACATTGTTAATAAAAGACAACAAATAAACATTCAGCATCTATATTTTCTAAGGTCAAACATGAATGAACTTATCCGATTCCCTACATTTCTTTTCAGAATTACTAAAATATTTATTTAGTTTTTCCTTGTTTTATTTCCAAAATATGTTGCTTCTATCAGTGATTTTCTGTAATAATTGTTAAAGAAAGTTTTAACTACAAAACAACTGACGATCCAGAATATTGGATTGACAATGCATCTAGCCATTCAAAAAAGCTAGGACTTCATTGTTTGACAGAGATGTCTTATAAAAACATCGTAATTCTGTAAACTGCGTTTGTCGGAGATTGACCAGAGTACAATTTTTTCTCATAAATATCAGTGATCCATCAATTTGTAACTCAATAAATGAAATAAAGCAACTCAAAACTCTTCCAATGCTTATTAGTTTACACCTATGTATTTAAGCTTGACTGTGTCAAAAGCCAAAAGCATGTGGAGACACTGCTGAGTCCATTTCCTGGGCATAACCAGTACTTGATGTCTTTGAGAAAGACCATTTGAATGCTGAATCACGACCCACTGACTGCAAGGCGTGAACGCTTCCTAAGAAGGGATTGAATCACGACCTTCCAACTGCAACAAGGTGGACACTATATCCGTTACACCACTGCGACCTCTTATTGCTGTTACTCTCAACAAACCTGAAAGTCTTCTTCTATGTCCTTCTTCCCAGTTCCCTTCAATTTCTCCTTCTTCTTTTTCTTCTTCTTCTTCTGACCTTCCTCCTCGACAAGGTCGTTGAAGTTGAAATGTTTCCTCCCCTCCTCTTCCTCCCCCATCATCAAGAGAGACAACTCAGCAGCCTTCTGGGGGTCATCTGTGTCAGCAGTCGCTTGATGCTTCAGGCCCTTGTTCTTCTTTTTGTCTGAAGTGAGAAAGTAGAAAACACTAGTCCTTTGTTCATTAAAGTAGATCAAACAGTGAAAGTAGTCAAATTTAGAATGAACATGTAAACATCCTACCTACTTGTAGGCAGCAGAAACTGTCGTGTGAAATGTTTAACTGGAATTTAACATGAATCAAGATTTGCTAAAATCTGTCTAAAGTGGTTATAAACAACGGCAGAAAATCTTCTGAGACTGACTGTTCTCTAGTTAGACATTCAGTTTTAACAGACAAACATTAAGGAAGGTCACACAAGTGGAAAAAAGAAAGACAGTCTGGAAAGAAAGACACACGGTACAAAAAATTCAAATGCCTTCGAAAATTATTTCACAACAGCTTGGAACTGAGGTATTGATCATTATCACTCCACAGACCTCGCTTCTTTTTCCCTTTCTTCTCTGAGTCATCTCTGTCCATCATGAACGGGTCGATGCCATCAGGTACCTCATCATCACTGAACGCCAACTCTCCCTCTACTGGTTCCTAATTTGTAAATGATACAGTCATACACATGTACCAATACTCATAAGCCATCAGACATATTGTAAAATTAAATTTTTTGTATCTAAATTTCACACATAGTTGACAGATGGCTAATTCATGAGGTCTCGAATTCATGCATTTTGCATTTTTTCTGTATGCTTTTCATTAGGGATACAAACAGACAATTGTATTTTTTTTAAATCAAGTACTTACAGAATAAAAAAGATTTTCTGAATGCATAATAACCAATTAAATGTGTCAATCAAAGTAAATGTTCAAAGAAAACCTGTATTCAAACAGTGTCATAAGTTGATAGCTCTATGTATATAAAAATTATAACACATATGTACCATAATTAAATATACCACTTAATGACATATTTACACAGGGTTTAAATTTGCACTACTCTCGGACCCCGAAATTTAGACCACAAATTTATATTTTACAGTACAGCTTACAAAGATATCAGTCTCGCTTGACAATTTCATGTTAGCAACAGACATACATATCGATACTAGTAATACATAAAACATGTATTTTTTTAAAGACACAAATATGTATGTATCATAGTTTGTGAGTTTTTTAATGTTCAGTGTAATTGACCATTGACCTACTGACTTCAATATCAATAGGTTGACAAAAATAATTCCTGGATGACCGACATCCTTTCACATCTCAAGAATTCTCTATGTGGGAGATACGCTTAGCAATTTTTCCTTTACCTAGCTATGCATCCACTCTGAAGGTACGTTATCATGTGATTCTTTAAATCATTTTGTTTTCCAAGCAGTCAACTTACAATGAAACACACATACAATACAAAAATATATAACAAATTAAATATACATATTTGTGGTAAATTTTTACAATAACTGTCATGTTATTAACAAGATGTACCTTGTTTTCCACTCTGTCGTCATCTCTATTATCCATATCATCCTCCTCCTCCTCCTCTTCCCTCATTTTCTTTTTCATCTTCCGCTCCTCGATCTTTTTCTTCTTCTTCTCCTTGCGTTTCTCCAGATACTCTTCCCACACCGTAGAATCCTTGTTCTTCTTTTTCTTCTTCACGATTGTTTCGGTGGTTTCTTTGAGCCCTGTTTACAACATTCTCCACAGTTTTAACTTCTTAGGATAACAACGTTGATACTGAGGATTCCGAATAAGGAGCTAATTTCAATATTACAACTGACAACTATAAAAGATGACCACATGTATGTAAATGGTATCCGGACAAAAGCCCCTCGGTCTAAAAATGCACATATGGACATAAGCCCCTCGGTCTAAAAATGCACATATGGACATAAGCCCCTTGGTAGGTATGACAGAGTGGACAAAGCTCCTTGATGACTTTAAGTTGTGCTTACATCACTGGTGTTTTTATTGAAATATAAAGTTTATATTTATAAATATTAAGGGCATCTTCAAATAAACAGATAGAATAAAATGTTGTTGTTTGAAGTATAGTTGTACTTAAATGCAGTTATCAATTTGTATATTGCAATAATGAACATTTTCCTTTGATAGGATGGTACTTTCTATTGAACTTATACACAATATCATCAAGGGGCTTTTGTCCACTCTGTTAAATCTACAGAGGGGCTTATGTCCACCCTGAGAAATATACCAAAGGGCTTATATGTGCATTTTTAGACCAAGGAGCTTTTGGGCAAGGGGCTTTTGTACGACACTCGTATGTAAATAGGCGAAAATAAGTTTATAGAAAGGAAATATAAACCTTATAGAGAAAATATACAGTTTATGAAAAACTGTTCAACACCGAAGATTACAGCAGGTAATAGTCAGACTGACTTGAACCGGATAGATAATTAAGAAGAATTTACCCAGCAATCTGCAAAACTATCTTAACTTCTAAATGTACATGTAGTGTGGGCTTTTTTTAGCACAGATTATAAAACAGGAATAATCCTGTTTGAATGTATAACAAGAGAGCCATGATGGTCCAAAGCGCTCACCTGAGTACTGGCAATGACAGAGACCAGCTCTAATGTCAGATGAATGTCATTGCCAACAAAATGACCCACATCATACAGATATTCTGTCTGGCTTAATTCTGTTATTCACCTGGCAATCAACAGGTGCAATACCGATGCATTTATAGTCAAAACCAAGACCAACAAAAAGCAATCGGCGATATGTTTACAATGCCCAATCACACTTACATTACATAGAGGTTCATCCAATCTCCGAAATCATGTGAGGTTCAAACACTCAGATGAATTCCACATATGGTGTTTTGTTCTTATTTTCACAAAACAACAATTAAAACAGTCGTGACAGCGATAAAGACACCTGTCAGCATTAAATATATCATCTCTTAGGACTAGTCAATCATACAGAAAGCCGTACTGGATGTACTATTGTACTTGCATTTTAATTGCATGTTTAGGTCTTATAAATGATATTCAGCTTACCGGTTAACAGCTCAAATACCAGAACCAATTAACTGGTTTACTGAAATACTATTTGTTGCCATCCCTAGTGAAAAATAAAGTCTCAACCCTGAACATAGTCCATTTTTTGCTTTTTTTCACAAACAAGGACTATTAACTCTGTTGTTTGTATGCCCAATCTGGACAATTGTGATCAAGATTAGGTGAAAAATGAAATTTTCTATGTCGCACAAAGTCCATTTTTTGCAAGTTTTCTCATAAAAAAGGGGAAATAACTCTGTTGTTCCTGGTTCTATCTGACCCATCATTGCACCCAGATGAGATCTTATGGTCAAACAGAAACTGTGCAAATTTAGTCAACAATGAATAAAAAGTTAATTGTCAATAGAGACTGAAAGCCAATTGTTGACAAATTTTGGATTTTTTCACAAACAATGGGCAATAACTCTGGACTCAGTTGCTCAAAACTTTAACGGTCAATTAAGCTAACAGCTTTTAACTTTTGGGTAAAGTTATTTAAAGTAAATTAAATTAAGCGTTAAATTTGTTAACTCTGCCTATATTCTTAATAAGTTGCAGTGTTCTGGCGAGGCAGCGAAATAGCGATTTTATCGCATAATTTTCAACAATGTTGCAACAAAATAGGTCTTGTAGGGATTTGTGTCGCATACAAAAGTTAATGGGACAAATCGTCAAAAATGCATAACAATATGAGGACGAATTTCAAATCTCTCAAAGTGTACTGAGTACGAATCAAACTTCCGATTTAGGTCTGCTTTCTGACTGGTTTAATTAAATATGGCGCTACAATCTAAGCAAATCGAGAACATAATGTGTTTGAGGTTTATCTCCGTATTAAAGAGTATTTGCTTTATTTTGCAAGATGGAGTCATCTGCTGCGTCGCCTAGGAATTACTTAACAACATTCGAGTCTTTTTCAGCCTCAAACGTTATTAAGTAATTTCTTCTCGCAAAACTTCAAAACAGACTTGTTCGTTGGTAACAATATGAGTCTGTCCAGCGCTTCGCATGCTGCCTGCAGCCCTATTAATAAAACCACTGACTAGACTAAAACTAGAGTAGAGGTTTCTTTGACAGAAACTCAAAGTAACAGTGTCACAGAATTTGACCAAAAAACCTGTATTAAATTGCAAAATTCTTGGTTTAAAATAGCAAGTTTGCTTGCCTATAATAGTGAAGGAAATTTTATGATGAATTTTTGATGTGTTTAACTTTACTCTGTATTAAGCACTAAAGGAATAACGTTTTTACATCTAAAAGCACTAATTTAGGTTAAATAGTTAATCAGTTACTAAGATGAACAGTTTGTAAGAATTAACATTAACTGTATTTCTGATGTAACTTAACTGCTGTTGGATGAACTTACACCAACCACTGACACTTATACAAGACACAACTAGTCAAGGTTATTAAATATTGTTACAGATTTTATCATTTGTAGGAAATTGTATGTGTACTTTGTTTGTGTCTCAAAAAAAAATGGAAATGTCCCCATTTTTTCATGAGCAGTGAGACATATGTCTCACCTTTCGTGATACCTCGCCAGAACACTGTAAGTTGGGATGCTTACATAAGTTTTCAAATGTTTAATAAGCAAGTTCTTTGTTACATTAACTTTATTTACGATTAAAGTTAACAGGAGTTCGCTTAATTGACCGTTAAAGTTTTGCGCAACGAGACCCAGATCTTTCTAGTCTGATTTGACCCATATTCGATTTTGAATGAGACCTAATGGTCATACATGAACAGTGCAAGTTCGGTCCAGATTAGACAAACAACAGCACCGCCTACGGGTGCTGGATGCTCGACTTTCTCGTATTTGATAGTATTCTGGCCTTTTGTTAATAAAATGGGTTCAACATTGTGATGGAGTGTGTTGAATTTCAAGTCAATACCTCTTATTTTAGATATTGTGAAAGTTGACCTAAAGTGAAAATTCAAAGTTGAAAAAAAGGGCAATTACTTAAATGAAATCCTTGATAGAGTAACGTCCTCTTGTCTACAGAATAAATTCACCATTGTAATCAAGTGCTTTGAGTTTCAAGTCAATAACTCATACAGGTATTGAGAAATTTTGAATTTAAGTTAAAAGGGAAATAACTCCAACAAAATCCTTGAAAGAGTTACCTCCTAATGTCTGCAGAATGGGGTCAGCACCATAAACAAGTATGTTGAATTTCAATTTAATGTCTTTGATAGTTATTGAGAAATTTTATATTTAACCAAAAAATGTCAAAATATTATAAGTCCAAACAAGAGCAGATAACTCTGGAAATACAATTCACAGGGTTACCTGCCTTGTTGTAATGAATAGTTCTTTGATAGTGAACAAGTATTGAAAGTTTCAAATAAATACCCTTGATAGTTTTTGAGAAATGGACTCTGACACAAAAATTTAACCAAAAAACTTAACAAAAAAAACTTAACTAAACTAAGACGCTGACGCAGACACTGACGACAGAGCGACGACAATAACTCTACCTTTTTACTTCAAGAAGTCAAGCTAAAATGAAAACTTTATCGTCCACATTGTCCATTTTTCCTCACAAACAAGGGGAAATAACTGATGTTTGTAACCCAATCTATGTCATTTTTTGATTATTTTTAACTCTTATGCTCATACACAAGCTGTGCAAACTTGGTCAAGATCGGATGAATAATGAAATCTGTATGTTGCACAAACAACATAAAGTCCATTTTCCAGTTTTTTTTCGTCAAAAAGGGGCCATACCAATGGTGTTCCTGGTCCGATCTGGCCCATTTTTCATCAAGATTTTATTTTCATACACAAACTGTGCAAGTTTGGTCAAGATTGAATGAAAAGTGTAGTCTCTATCGCGACCGTGCACCCAACTGTTGACGCATTACGGACAACGCAGGACAGTCCCCGTACACCAATAGCTCACAGAGTATGAAGTGCTCAGGTGAGATTAAAGAAAAGGTATAAACCCCTGAGCCCATATCCACAAGGCACCATTATTAGTAAAAACTTGCTAACATTATTAAAATTCCTCTTGTCTGTAGCTTGTTCATTTAAGGTTTATTTTGTCGTAAATGGTTTATACTGGTGAAGAATGAACAAATGCATCTCAGTTTACCATATTTCCAATAAAAATACGGATTTTCACTAATATAAGTTAAGATTTTTCTTAGGCGAACTTTTAGGATATGACCCCTGTACCTGGTTCCCACGTTATCTCCATCTGCACGTCCCCCTTGCCCTTCTCCTGCTGTCGGTCAATGTCCTGAAGCAGGGCCTTGTACTTATTGATCCGCTTGTCCTCATCTTCCGATCCACTGTCACCCGCATCATCTTCGTCATCATCATCAGCAGCAGCGCCAGCCACGGCTGCATAATCAGAGGCTGGAAATTGTTTAAATATATGAAAGTTATTTATTATTCCTGGGTGAGCCCTGAAGAAGGACTAATTTCCCAGCATTACTTGTAAGGCTCTCGGCAAATATTAACATGTTTCTTAAATGGGAAATAATACTGAAATGATGCGCCTCGTGGGAAAACTAGACTTAATGCATGTGCGTAGTGTCGTCCCGGATCAGCCTGTGTAGTCCGCACAGGCTAATCCGGGACGGCACTTTCCGCGTTTATGGTATTTTCTGTTTCAAGAAAGTCTCTTCTAAACATAAATCCATTGTAGGCGGAAAGTGCCGTCCTGCAGTCCGAAAGGGTAATCCGGGACAATACTTTACGCACATGCATTAAGACCAGTTTTCCCGACGCGCCTCAAATTGTTTTTTAATGGGAAATATTCGCCTGACAAATTGAGCCCCATATAAAAAGTAACACATAATTTGTTACATGGCTTATCAATAAGACTATCCCAATCCCCAAAAAGGTTGCTTTTTTTAAAAATCGGAATGAAAAGACTATTATCAGCCTATTAAATAAGCCACTTGCCTAAAGACCATTTAGTTTATTAAGTTGTTTATTTCTATATCCTGCCCCACCCTCAATCGATCCTACCTTCTTCATCAGAGCTCGATGCCAGGTACGCCTTCAAGTTTTCCTCCTCTATCTCGTCCACACTCTTGGAGAACTGCTCCGACGTCAACTGCACACGGTCCCGGTCCGTCTCATCCCAGGTCAAGTCAACCTGGGGGTAAAATGTATATCCAGGGCCCATATGCACAAAGGTCCCAAGGAAATTCTTAACTCAAATCATATTTAAGGGAACATTTCAAATAAAAACTGTTCTTGAACAAATCTATAGAAGTATATGAAATATGGTAAAATCAGAAGCATCTGTTGATTCTCAAAGGGACCTGTTCACAGACTGAAGAATTGACAATTTTTCAACTTTTTGTCATCGATTTCAAAAATAAAAAAACAATGTATACAAGGGAGCAAAATAACACTACGGGCCTAGAAATATACTGTAAAAACTGTTTCATTTATGGGTAATCATCAGTTTAAATTGATAAAATTATCAAGCGTTTGTAACGCTAAACGATGGGATAATTGGTAGTGTTTTTGTTGTTTTCGTTGTAACTGTTGACATCACATGGAACACTTACATAGAGTAAATAATGCAGGGTGAAATATAGAACTCGAAATGGCCAAGGGGTTAAGGCGATAGCCTTTTGATCCAGAGGTCCCGGGTTCGAACCCCGGTGCCACGATTTTTTTTTTTTTCTTAATACTTTTATTGTTATTATACTTAGAAATTTAATAGCTAACTTCAAAAAATGCAAAAATCTGTGAACAAGTCCCTTTAAGCAGATTTAAACCATTTAGGACAATAATAATCTTTAAAAGAACCAGCCTCATACTACAGGAATTTTATGATTTTAACAAATTTACTTAAGGTTTCACTAAGGAGCTTTGTGGATATGGGCCATAGCCCCTAGGGTGGCATTCACAAACCTCCTCAGGGGAAATCTTAACAAAAGATGTACTTGAATACATTTCACTTCAAATTTTTTATGTGAAATCCAATGATTTCTGTTGACTTAAGGGTAAAATACAAAACATGTTAGTAATACTTGCTACTTTTTTAACATTTTGATGTAAAATGACCTATACATGAAACAGCTACATTCTTAAGAAATTTAATGAATTGAAGAAGTTTTCCATAATTATTATTTAGAAGATTTAATGTGAATTTAATAACAACTTGAGCAGACAATTTGTTTCTGAAAATATCGCATAATTTCACATACATTTTTTTAGGTTATGTCAAATTTGGGTTGTACTAGGCTACGATATATATTTCCAGGGCTCACTCTGCCATTCGCCAAATTAGCCACTGGCTACAAAATTCAACATTTGGCTGAAGACATTTCCATTTGGCTACAGCTTTTTCTGTATACAAAATGCCTTGATCGAGTAGAATTTCTTCCCAGTATGGTAAATATGGCTAAAGAAATTGGTTAGCCAGGAAAAGCCCTGTATTTGTTTGCCAGTTTTACATATGAGGCGTGTCATGGGAAAACCGGGCTTAATGCATGTGCGTAAAGTGTTGTCCCAGATCAGCATCTGCAGTCCAGGTAGGCTGATCTTTGACAACACTTTCCGCTTTTATGGTATTTTCTTTTTTAAGAAGTCTCTTCTTAAATAAATCCGCCTCTTATATTTTCATCAATGTGTTGCTGACTTGTTACAGTCAATGTGTTAATATTTTGCTTTTGAAAGAATGTTCACATATTTGCCCATCATAAATGTAACAGAAAGTTAAGTGAATATTGGATTTATTCCAAACATAAAAGACCAACTAACAATTACTTCTGGAGAAGTTCACTCTTACAGCAAAAGGAGAGCTCATATAGAGTCTTTGTATAGGCTTTACACCTTTACTGATACTCATAGTTCAACAATACAAATATTTACTTGTAGACAGTTTGTAGCAACATACTTTGGATTGTGAGAGGGCTGCATTATTGAAGAAGAGTGGTTTGTAATTGGCAGGGGCCTCTGTGCAAGAAGAAATGTCCTCACTCTCCTCAAATTCCATCTCCTCAGGAATAAACCTGGAAAATACATTCCATACCACATTTAGAATAATCCTGGAAAATACATTCCATATCACATTGAGAATAATCCTGGCAAAACATACCATATCACATTGAGAATAATCCTGGAAAAAAACATCCATATCACATTGAGAACAAGGCTTTGATAGTATTGCAAGCAAAACAGGAGTCCCCTACCAGTGAAAACCCCTACTAATTAAACATTGTGCAATACCGTCAAATCGCCCTTAATCTGTAGATGTACAAAGTTCATATTCAAATCCCATTTGTCACTGCAGTATTAAGTTGTTGTTTTTTCTATTTTAGTAACATTGACCAAACATTCGAGTTACTTTTGAGTTATTGCAGTACTAAACTGACAGAGGGCAATCATATAGTCCAGTCTGTGTACCAAGTTTCATGATCATATGTTATGTTCTTTTCGAATTATTACAGTAGTAAGTTTATTTCTATTTTAAGTAACAGTCACGTGACCGTTGACCTCTGGTGAAAAACAAATGGTCGTGTACAATCCTCACCTTGCTCTTTCTATGTATACAAAGTTTCATCCAAGTATCTTCAGTACTTATTGAGTTATCGCAGGATCCAGGTTTTGGGGACGGAACAGACAGACAGAGTGAGACCGACGGACGAACAGATAGACAGACGCACACAGACAGAGGGTTAACCCATAGTCCAATCTGTGTACCAAGTTTCATGATCATATCTTATGCACTTTTCAAAATATTACAATATTAAGTTTATTTCTATTTTTAGTAACAGTAACATGACCTTTGACCTCTGGTGAAAAATAAACGGTAGTGCATAATTTTCACATTGCTGTTGCTACGTATACAAAGTTTCATCAAAGTGTCTTCAGTACTTTCCGAGTTATCACAGGATCCAGGTTTTGTGGACGGACGGACAGACAGAAATACGGACGAACAGACAGAACAACACACAGACAGATGGCAAACCTATAGTTCAATCTCTGTACCAAGTTTCATGGTCATATCTTTTGTCCATTTAAAATTATTACAGTATTTAGTTTATTTCTATTTTTAGTAACAGTCACATGACCTTTGACCTCTGGTGAAAAAAAAGGTCGTGCATGATCCTCACAGTGCCACATTGCTGTTTATATGTATACCCATTTTCATTTAAATAAGTTTTGTACTTTTTGAGTTATTGCAGGAACCAGGTTTTGGGGACAGACAGACAGACGGACTGACAAACACACGGACGAACAGATAGAGAGACACACAGACGGATGGCAAACCTAATGTTCAATCTTTGTACCAAGTTTCATGGTCATATCTTATGTACTTTTCAAATTATAACAGTATTTAGTTTATTTCTATTTTTAGTAACAGTCACGTGAACTTTGACCGCTGATGAAAAATAAAAGGTCATGCATAATCCTCACATTGCCGTTTATATGTATACCAAGTTTCATCGAAATATCTTCAGTACTTTTTTAGTTATCGCAGGAACAATATTTTGCGGACTGACGGACGGAGGACCAACCTATAGTTCCCTCCGGTCTGGTGAAAAATAAAAGGTCCTGCATAATCCTCACATTGTCATTTATATGTATACCAAGTTTCATCAAAATATCTTCAGTACTTTTTTAGTTCTCGCAGGATCCAGTTTGTTTTAGTTTATTTCTATTTTAAGTAACAGTCAAGTGACATTTGACCTCTGGTAAAAAATAAAAGGTCATGCCTAATACTCACATTGCCGTTTATATGTATACCAAGTTTCATCGAAGTATCTTGAGTACTTTTTGAGTTATCGCAGGAAGAATATTTTGCAGATGGACGTAGTTTATTTCTATTTTTAGTAACAGTCACGTGACCTTTGACCTCTGGTAAAAAATAAAAGGTTGTGTCTAATATCCACATTATTGTTATATGTATACCAAGTTTCATCGAAGTATCTTCAGTACTTTTTGAGTTATCGCAGGAACAATATTTTGCGGACGGACGGACGGATGGACTTAGGGCAAACCTATAGTCCCCTCCAGTGAAACACCGGTAGGGGACTAATAAACCTGGAAAATACATTCCATATCACATTTAGAATAAACCTGGGAAATACATTCCATACCACATTGCGAATAAACCTGGAAAATACATTCCATACCACATTTAGAATAGGCCTTTCCCAAAACTAGGTGATCTCCCTTGGAAATTACCTCCCATTATTGCGAATTCACATCCGCCATATTTGAAACCCGACTTCCGGCGACGTTTTCCCTAGCTTGCCATATAAAGTATTATAGATCTAAGACCAAGCGGCTTTCAAAACTTGTGATGGAAATTTTTAAAACCAAATGTTTTTGATTAAATATTATAAAAAACTCATAGAGGATATATCTTACAAAAATAAATTATTGGAACTAAATGTAGTATCCTTTTAAACTCATTACTAAGGCCACATGTCCGTATGACAGGTATCTGGAAAAAAAGTAGTCTCCTTGTCTCGTCATAACTGGTTGTTTTCCATACATAAATACCACCACATGTTCTCACAATGGATACTTAGTTATCTGACTGAAGAGGGGGTCATAAAAATACCAAAGCCACAAACCGCTGGGATCTTATCAAATTGCCCTTAGAACAATACCGCTAAGCCGTGCAATTGCGTAATGCATTGATGATGAAGATCTACATGCAGTGACAACTAAAATGTCACACTTCGTCTCCATTGTTTGCGTCTCAAATTAAAGTTTATCTCACATTTTAAAATGTTGTTGTCTCCGTCGTTGTTCTTTGCCTATCACCCTATGAAATTTCGCCACCTTATTGAACAGGACAGAACATAATTAAAAGCATTGAACACTTTTTCGAATTAATAAATTGGTTTAAATTAAACAGTGAAATAATATAGCACAGCATTTAATTTTCAATTCTTCAGAATTGAAAGGTGTTGAACACTTAAGAGCTCATCGTGTTTTGTTTTTCTAAAACATACTGGAATAACTGTAGCTGCTGCGAGAATAAAATGTTGTTTGTTTACCACGATTCCGACAGAAATGAAGAAATAATCTCAGTTAGAGTAATATACATGAAGGAAAACTAAATACTTGATCAAATAGACTCAACAAGTATAAAATATTTATTCAAACCTATATCAGACTCTTCTGTTGGCTTAGTTAATTACTTACTCGTACTCTGAATTGTGTAAACGTTTTTTCAAAAATGTATATATCTATGTCTGTTTTATTATAGATACTCACCCTATTATGTACATAATTATCACAACATATCTATTTCCACGTGACATATAGACCCATTGGGTCGTGTGTTATTTGTTTCGTTGATTATATGAAGTTATCATGAACATTGTTTAAACACATGACACAATAATAAACAAATTACTTACTTAATCTCTTTAATACAACATCAGTTATAACATTTAATAAGGAGTGACATCATGTTTAGTTATTGTAATATTGTGTTAACAGTAATTAGAAAAGATAGTTGTTTTGTTACATTATATTTCAAGATTAAAGCGAAGCCTGTTCAAGCACCGTATAATATTTAGCACACAACAAGAATATCTGCAAAGAAAAAAGCTTTAAAGTTAAACACAAATGTGTATGGAATTCAAATAAGAAGTTGCTGTCAAAAACATCGGAATTACGCTCAAACTTTCTGTGATGATACCTTATTTTTGTAATTTTAGTCGCCTGAAGAATGTTAGCTTCAAGTTACTTAGCAAAATCATTTTACTCAAAACAGCTTTTTATTTATTTTATTTAATAATGCAAATTTAATACATGATGAAGGCATAGGTTATTTAGATACTGAAATCGCTATTTTTAAGTTTGTTGCATAATAACAGTAAAACGTACTGTGTACAGTTTGTTTGTCAATCTGCAAAGAGTAGACAATATTGTCAAAAATAAAAATAAAAATTTAATTAAATTGATAAATAAAGTACATGATGTACTGGCGCAGTGCCTAAATCCGCCATCCTATCCGAATAAGCGTTTTTTTACCCGCGATTTCTAATTTGTTGATCTCGATCAATAATATACTTTCCCTTAACAACGCTGACGAGTTTTCATCTTGATTTGTGCATAAATTAATATTTTATCCAATTATTTTGTACATAACCCCTAAATGCAAACAAGCTGCATGCGGGGAATCTATTTCATACTGCGCATGCGCAATTTTGAAGCCCCGCATCGTGTCCATGATAAAATTAAATTGTCGTGTTTTAATATTATGTCTATGGGAGCATGTGCAGCATAAAAATAACCATTATTCATTAGCATTACATACAATAAAAGGCGGAAAGAGCTGCATATTAAGAGCGCAAATGTCTCGCTACTTAAAACCCCTAATTATTTGCACGCAGGGCCTCAGTTTCAGAGCTATTTTTAGAAATACAAATGAGTATTTGAAGAAATTGAAACATTGTATTAACAACACACAACGAGCTGCTTAATATAGAAAATTAAATAAGAACAATAGTCAAATGTGGAATAAGAATGTCACGGTTCCTGATCTACGATTTTCATCAAGCAACTTCGGATCACCTTGTTTATTTTAAACACTAGAAAATGAACCTTAAAGAAACAAAAGTGGGAGTTTTGTCAATAGAAGTCAACAGAAGTTGCTTTGAAAACATAATTCATAAAAGAATATTATTTTCGAGCAATTTGAAAATTTTAAAGAGGGGTGGCAGATTTAGGCACTCCGACGCTCATTTTTTTACACTGTTTAGGCCTTCTATTTCAATAGATATTTTTTCATTTGCCAAGTATTTGAAATGTAACCAAAACACGCCAGTAAATACACATTAAACCTAACTTGATTTATGTGAATTTTTATGTTAATCGGTAAACAACTTTTGAAAATATCGTAAAAATACCCCCCAAATGTGGCGGATTTAGGCACTGCGCCAGTATATTATATATGAATGTTGATATTTGTAAATTTATTTTTACGACATCAACACAATTTTAAAATTGAAAATCAAATTATATTGCATGTTTTTCGGTAAATATCAATACGCTTATCCCGCCTAATAATCAATAAACGTCGCCGGAAGTGAACAGGGGACATCACTCGTGATTACGCAAGGGAGGTAACCTAGTTTTGGGAAAGGCCTATAATCCTGGAAAATACATTCCATATCACATTGAGAATAATCCTGGAAAATACATTCCATATCACATTGAGAACAATTCTGGAAAATAGATTCCATATCACATTGACAATAATCCTGGAAAATACATTCCATATCAGATTGAAAATAATCATGGAAAATACACTCCATATCACATTTAGAATAATTCTAGAAAATACATTCAATATCACATTGACAATAATCCTGGAAAATACATTCCATATCACATTGAGAATAATCCTGGAAAATACATCCCATATCAGCTTGAGAATAATCCTGGAAAATACATTCCATATCACATTTAGACTAATTCTGGAAAATATATTCCATATCACATTGAGAATAAGACTGGAAACTATATTCCATATCACAATCAGAATAATCCTGGAAAATACATTCCATATCACACTGATAATAATTAATGGAAAAAACATTCCATATCACGTCAAGGATGAACCTGAAAAATACATTTCATATCACATTGAGAATAATCCTGGAAAATACATTCCATATTACATCGGGAATGAACCTGGAAAATACAATGTGTGTCAAGATGACAGGAATTGTATGAACTGAAACGTATTTCAGTTTCCACTCTAAATTAAGTAATATTTTCAATTCCCAGATATGATGTTTATATTCTCCTCAAATATAAAATAGTTGGGTATGAACTTGAAAATCACTTAGTGTAAATATGAAAGGATTCTTATATACTGCCTCTTATTAAATTTTAGTTCTTACTGAAAATAAGTAATATTGTAAATGCCCAGACATGATTGGTATACAGTTCCTCTGATTGATCTGCAACTAATAAGGATGCATTTAAATTTCCATTGCATTTAAAGTAAAATTGTAGATGCCCAGAGTTGAAGCTTTTATGTATGATACAACTTTTTTTCAAACTTTTTTTTCTAAGACATATTATGCCAGACAATTTTGTGCTTCATTTAGTTTTATTGCACAAAAAAGAATTAAAAGTGCTAAAAATGTCAAAGAGACATTTAAACGTTCTAAATATCCCTTTAAAAAGTTACATCGAGTTCTTTTTCTGTGACAACTTGAGGACATATCGATAAAACTACTGCTCATTTTGTGACATTACCATATACACCACACATCAACAGTCTACACCAGCGACTGTTTGTGACGCATGATCAAGAAACAAGGCACAAACCATCATAAGCGGCAAGCAAACATCCGTTCTCATACCTCAAATCGAGCGTTGTACACGAAGACTCATACTCAAGACCGTCGCATTCCTTGTAGATGGAGTCGGCAGTCTCTCTGGTGTCACATTCCACGACCCCGTAGTAGTAACGTAGTCGCTTCAGCTGGTATTCCCTCAACTTCTCCATGTGGTAACTGGTTCCTGAAATATAAATGGAATAAAAACATTGTATTCCATATTGTAGATGATTTACAAGTCATGAAGTGGCACAATAGATTTTAATAAATATGCTGACAAAGTTAACCAAGAACTGATGCGGACCTGGTGCAAACTAACATATCATCGATTTATTTCAAGTTTCTTACACTTTAACCAAGGTCAAACAAGCTCATGATTTATGCAGCCTTGTCCCAAATGCAGGACATTCACCACCAAGCAGCTAGCTACTTTACCTTCATCATCCTCAGTTCGACCCTCCTCCTCCTCCCCCTCCCCCTCAATTTTGACCTCTGTGAGCTCCTTCGGTCCCTGCTTCTCCTCCTCAGCCATTCTCTCCTTGCCAAACTCAGACGGGTAAACCTGGAAACACAGTTTTGTAACTGTTAAAACCTGACATTGTAACTCTTTTAGTAAGTAGCTATATGGTACCTAATTTAGAGTCTTATGAAGATTGGTTATAAAAGTTTGGACAATTAACAAAACATTAGGTATCTATTCCTTATTAATAAGCCATTAAACAAATGTCTATTGTTACTTTAATCTGTTTAAGAGCTAAATTTGTGATAAGATCTTATATTTTCCAACATGTATAGCTCAACATTTATTCAGTGCCTAATATATTAACTAATATGGCCATAATACTGTCAAACACAAATGCTGCTCAATATTTGACAAATATATAACACGTACACTCAGGGGTGAAATCTTAAATTACCTTAATTGCCTGTGTCAGTTTGTGACAATTGCTGTTTGTCCATTCAGTAATTATATATTAAATTCTGGCAAAATGTCACTTGCCCCTGCATGCTCTGGGACACCCATGGCAATACGGACATTGCATTTTGCCACCACTGATCCAATAAGTTATTTAATCTACAGTTACAAACCTTGACAGACTTGATAAGCCCTTTTGTGGGTTTGAAGGAGTTCAACAGCATGTAGATGTCCCTGGCCTTCACGCGGTCCCAGTCCATGTTACACACAGCCAGTCTGCAGGTGGCCTCCTCCATTTCCACAACGTTTTTATCTCTCTCACCCCAGCCGTGGTCAAAGTCTAGTTAACATATTTTGGGATATAAAGTAATATTCTGGGATTACGGGCCAACTCGGTTTGCAACCCTGAAAACTTTCGAGTCCAGCCTTGAAATCATAAGCTACTTTAACCTCATTAGAACTTACAATGTTTAGCTCTTGTAGCTACTGAAGTTTAATTCAGGAACTGAAATATCTTCTAACACACTCCAAGAACAAGAACATGCCCCCAGTTAGTGCTGGACAGCCCATTTTAATTATTCTTAGCCCAAATTAGGTCAAGGTCAAAGTGAGGTTGGGTGATATGGGTGGATTGGGAATCGTCATAAGCAAAAACTTTATAAGTATCCAAGTGTTGTAGTAAGCGTTGTTGTTGCACCAAGAAATAGCCCATGTGAATTATTCTAAGTCCAAATTGTCCAAATTAGGACAAGGTCAAAGTCAGGTTGGGTTATATGGGTGGAATGGGAATGGTCATACGCAACAACTGTGTAAGTATCCAAGTGTTGTAGTAAGCAGTGTTGGTGCCAGAAGAAACGGTAAAATCTTGTTATTGTTTTGTTTGTTTGGATTTTTCGCCGTATTCAACAGTATTTCAGTCATATAACGGTGGTCAGTTAACCTACTCACACTTTTCCTGGGTAAGCTGGTTTACCAGTACTGAGTGCACATACTTATGCCAGTAACTGACAACTGCCCTACTTGAATCGGAGGTAGGGGGAGAATGGCTGTAGAAATAATTTCATGACCAATCCCCACACAAGTTATGTGGCCGGGCTGGGAATCGAACCCGCGATCCTCGGATTTGGAGTCCAGCGCTCTACCAACTGAGCTATCTTGTTAACCAAGAAATGGCACTTTTGAATTATTATAATTCAAAATTAGGTCAAGTTCATAGTGAGGTTGGGTGGATTGGGGATGGTCATAAGCAACAACTGTGTAAGTATCCAAGTGTTGTAGCAAGCAGTGTTGGTGCTAGACGAAACGGCAAAGTCTAGTTTACAAAGAAACAGCCCATTTGAATTATTTTAAGTGCAAATTAGATCAAGGTCATGGTCAAAGTGAGGTTGGGTGATATGGGTGGATTGGGAATGGTCATAATTAACAACTGTCTAAATATCCAAGTGCTGTAGTAAGCGGTGTTGGTGCTAGATGAAACCGTAAAATCTAGTTAACCAAGAAAGGGACCAATTTAGGTCAAGGTCTAAGTGAGATTGGGTGATGTGGGTGGATTGGGAATGGTCATAAGCAAGAACTGTGTAGTATCCAAGTGTTGTAGTAAGCAGTGTCAGTGTAAGACGAAACAGTAAAATGTAGTTAACCTCGTACGGATGGAATCACACAGGACAATCACTATATGCCTCCCGCATCAAGATGCCAGGTGCATAAAAATTACCATAATGAGTAGGATTTCAACTTAATATTAACATACGCATAACAGCATTTGTTTTTATCAAAACCCAAAAATGTAAATTCAAAATGCTAATTGGAGACTACACATGTCTTACAATAACACTGAAATCCAATAATCCAATATTTATGTTGTTTTTTTACCCATAACCAAAATTTTATATCAGTTCTACTAGTTTTAAAGTTTTAATTGCAAACACATAAGTTTCATGGTAAAAACGCCACCTTCTGTAGTTTTGCCTTCATCATCATCATCGTCATCACTGCTGTCATCATCACTAGAACTGCTGCTGTAGGCATTGCCAACTCCTCTCGCAAGATCCACCCCACTGTCATTGGTCTGGAACTCTTCTTCAGACTCTAGAAATCAGTGCGTGACATGTTTTTGCAAATTCCCAAAATATAAGTCAAAGAAAACATATTTTAATACAATTATACAATTAAAAAAAAAACATTTCAAAAAAAGCTAAAACACATGCTGTGTTACATTATACACAAGCATTGGAGAAATTCGCTGGTGTATGATTGTAAATAATAATTAAATAATTCTTTGAAATATTGGTGATATCATGTCCAGGGCTTTCCTTTGACCAGAGCTCCCGGGTTTTGACGCGTGATAATTTCAAAATACGCTTGTTTGACTCGCGAGGTAATTACTTTATGCGGGGCAATTTCCGGACTTGCGTCATACAGTATAACTCGGCTGGCTGATTATCCCAATCAGTTGAACAGCGATGTCAAAGTTGATAAAACACTCGGCAATTATTGGTTGGAGGCGGAGTCAATCTTTAAATAGACACTGTCCATAAGCGGTCAAGTTAGTGGCGGATCCGTGGTCTAGTGGTAACGCACTGGCTTCACAACTCAGGGGTCGCAGGTTCGAGCCTCCGCTACACCCTAACCTACTAACTCGTCTTTCACATGAGCCGTTAAACCGAGGTGCAGTGTACTAGGTGCTTCCCACCCCACACTAAAAGACCCAGGGTCGCCTCTGGAACGGGGCGTCTCCTGTATCTTGCACTGTCCCCTGTAACACAACTAACAAGTCTTCTGGGGGGCGATGGCCATATGGGAGAGAATCCCGGTGCACTCGATAAAAATGTACTACACACACACACGCGGTCAAGTTACCGTGTAGCTCCGCCCATTAGGCGGAGTTTTGTTTATCAGAGAAATCTATATTGACCAATTAAGATGCATAGTTATATATGCTTCCAATGACGTGAACAATCGACCTATTGGCGTAATATACATGTATCTACACTTTAATTAATGTACATGAGTCCGTTAGAGTATGTTTATTCCCGACCATTAAACGTTTAAAACACAATTTACTCATCGCTTCCGTTGTTGATAATATCCACATATAGTTTAGAACCTAAATATAAAGTCATTATTTTAAATGACTCCTTTATACTTTGGGTAAAATTATTAATATATTTCCAAAATTTGGAATCCGATTTCAGCGAAAATTCTGACTTTTACGTAACATTTCTTATATCCGAAATATCCAACATTAAATTTTAGTGTTCGAGTGCCATTAACACATTTTTTAATAGTCTGTGTAATTCATGTAAATCCTTTGTTTTCTAGAAAAGTGCGCGAAAGTTATGCTGACACAAACGACGTCACGTTCCACGCATGGAAAGCGTGCGTGTATCGACTATGTGCTTTACCAAATATATATACATGTCATCTGGGAATAAAAATTCGTAGTGCAAGAACTTTGAAATCTTTTCTTTTTGTATAAAACTTTCATAGTGCAAAATCTTTAAGACCTTTAGCATTTGAATAATTATTGCATTTCAGTTTATTAATATACTTTAAAACAATATTTGGGGACCGTAACTACGTACAATTTTTTAGCAAAGAAAGCCTATGTTTTATTGCTGTACATGATATTCGATTTTGTAAAAAAAAAAATAGTGGTATTTTTAGTATGTAAAGAATATGCTAAAATTGTATTAATAATTATAATAATAATAATAATAGATCTAATAATAATAATAGATCTAATAATAAAAATAATGATAAGAAGAAAAAGAAGAAAATAAATTTGACCCTAAGAGTCATTGACTCTTGACATTCAAAGTCTAAGGAAAGCCCTGATGTCTTTTCTCAATTTTAAAAGCAAAATAAGTGGATACTAAATATTTGATGTACTAAGTATTACACAGGCATGCAAATTGATGATAGCTTCTAAATTGCATGTATACCTTCCTCACTTTCCTCATTGTCATCAGAATCATTCACAACTTCTGTCTCTTGTTTCTTCTTTGCAGCAGCTTCAGAAACTTTCTTTTGTTTGCCTTTGTCCAGTTTCTTCTGTTTCTCTTTATCTTTTTTCTTATGTTTAGATTTTGGCACCTCTTCTGGTTCATCTATGTCTTGTTCAACATCATCTTCATTTGCATCAGAACTGTCTTCATCCGATAGTTCATAATATTTCTTCAAGTTCTCGTTTGTCGTCAGGTTTACTGGTCTGCCACGCTTGTCGACGGTATACTTCATTTTAAACCTCTTGTCTTTGAACATGTGCTTGAATCTGTTGTCGATTTTGACCTTTCGTTCTCGTAGCGGGACCTTACGGAATCTAGGGTCCTTCACCACATGCGCAAACCGGTCATCCTTCAGAATGTCCTCCATCTTTAATCTTGACAGTGTGTCTTAATAAAATATCTGAAAATACATTTCAGCCATTGAGAGAATGGTGGTGGGACATACTGGTAAGGGGAAAATCAATGTTGTTCAGCCTGGTAGAAAACAATTATTTGTTTTAAAAAAGCATGCGTACACGAGCAGAAAATGTGAGCCTAGAAACTGACACTGAATTTAATGGTGTCCTTTTCATAAAAGTATGAATCCAAATTAAGCCCAATCTTATATACATGTATATAGATAAACAGGATAAGTCAAGTTTATTTTAACTTTCCGGCGCTGTGTCACAATATAAGGTGTATATAATTTTTAACTATTTAATGATATGGAGTAACCCAAATACTTCTAAAGTTGTAATGCAAAAATCATTAAAAGCAGATCAGAAATTGATCTTTAGATTACAATATACTAATTCCAATCTTTATGTAATTTAATGTAAAAGCAATATATTTAACCAAAAATAAATGCAACATTTTGCACATATGGACTATTAAAGAGCATTCTAAGCTGAATTGATTTAAGCAATAAAAAGGGTATGTCATGTAATATGTAAGAAAGAACTTGACACTAAACCAAGTTGACTGTTTTATCACCATCTTTTTACCCGCTACTTTCTAGTTGAATGTAACCAGCCTCAGCGCAATGTCCTACTGTAGCCTCCAATCTTAAAACATATCAGTGATTTCAGGCCTTTTTCTACTGCTCTCACGGGTCCGATAGTCGGACCCGTTCCCAATGCCAAATATGCATAAGTTTTCCCAATTCTGACCCAAAAATTCCCAATTATAAAAAATCTGTATTTTTGTTTGTGGGGAAAATGAATGTGAAAATACGATTATTCAATACTTGACAGCCGATTTTTTTACAGTGGCTTTACATTTGGATATCTTTTTATTTTATCGTTCACATTGTTTACAATGGGAGAACATTCTAATAGCTGTGTAATAAAATGGGTAACACAAAGAAAAAAAAATTTGTTTGTCCTCTATCATGATGAAATTTAACATGAATTATGGGCAAATATTTTGTTATTTACACAAGTGGATGTGTCAGTTAAAGGAACGATTTAAATATAAGGAGGTAAAGATTTCTTTTCAAGTTGTCAAATATTTTCGCGACATCCCTAGTGATGGCACTACACGATGTTTATTAACTCATCATTAAAACTAAATCATGTAGACAGTTGATCAATTTTATTTTGGTGAAGTTGGTCAGATGTGATGCTTTTTTAGAAATATACACATACTTATAGGAAATGAGACATGCATATGATTGCAAACTCTTGGTTGCATAGCTTGCTTAGGTATTTATCACAATTTAGAGTTAAATTAAAATCATTAGTGCTGTTAAATTCTTATTTATTGATTTAAAACTGTAAATTTCCTCATTATACTTACGATTTAGCGATACAAATTTTGAAAATGTTACGTCGTGAATTTCCCAATTTAACCAAGGTACTTTTTCCCAAAAAGGTCAGAAAAAGGCCAGGATTTATTAGTGCACACCAATGCTTACCTACCAACATCTCCAAAAAAGAATATCAAAGCAAGTGTCTAAACCCAAAAACATGTCTTCCGAGTTGTTGATTTATTTAGAGAGAACGGCGATACATGTCTTATTTATTTATTGTAATGTGAACCTACCGGATCGTGACCGGTAGCTTGAGCCGACATTTTTCATCGCGAAAATACATGACAATAGAGTAAACCCTAAGACCGCGTTTCACATCCGGTAATTAATTTTGAATTCTTTAACTATTAAATACATTAAATGTGACAATAACTGTACACATACCGTAGGTATCAGGGTTTTTTTAAATTAAGACAAAATATTGATAATCGTGCTCTTGTTGTTTCCTCTTATAAAATATTCCATATATGTGATAATCGCAATAAATAGGTTATTATCCACTTACAAATGTACCGTTGTGCCGACTCGTCGCGAAAAAAACGCAACGACTATACTAAAATGTATTTAAAATTGTATAATGTCTTCCATAAAGAAAGCTCATAATTATCTGATTTAAAACAACAACACTTGTTTTTAGTTTAAAAGGTTGTGATTTAATGTGGAGCAAAACAGGAAAATGTTTAAATCACTCTTGTTGCTTCAGCTGACACTTTTGGTTCAGTACATTATAAATCAGTAATGTTTATTAAGTACAGTAAATGCAGACAGCATAAACAACGGCTGCCCGGTTCTCAGATAGACGATCGGGGTTCAATTCAAGGTCAAGTGGCATACAAGTGTGGTCAGTGGACACCAAACAGATTGTGTTTTTCGGAATACTCCGCGACCCCCCCCCCCCCCCCCGCACATACCACAAGACAGTAAGTCCACACCAAAGTCTAAAAAAAAAACATGTCAATAAAATACATTGCACGTTTTATTCAATATCTGTTCCGATATCCGACGTGTCTCGAAATTTATGACCGGTAGGTAGGTGTGATTGGACATATCCCGGATCCAAACATTATGCTGCGTCCGCGCGGAAGGACCTCATAAACTACAATTTCAAATTCACACATTGAAATGCTCTATGTGAAGCTCCTTCATCAGCATACGGCAATTGAGGCCAATGTGTCATAATGGCAACTTGTATAAAGTACAGAACGCACACATGTATTTGGAAGACAAGAGTCACATTCTGGTAAAAAAGTTTTCACCACGGTTTGCATATAAATTTGGTTGAGCTGTTGCATTATTCTTCGTTTGATTCCAAGAAAGGTGTTGTCAACGTCTTTCCTAAACTGAATTTGAGCATAATCACATCTAATACCACTCCGCGTTCAGCCAAAATGATGTAATATTAACAGTCGAATTTGGTGCTGATGTCGTGCCTCCCCTGTCCCCATATAAGCCTTGATTCAACTTTTTATGTTTTGTCACTTGCCGTTGAATCCAAAGTATTAGCAGTAGTAATAATAATAATAATAATAATAATAATCATAATAATAATAAAATCTTTATTTTTTTTTGAAGGTAACACATTCAGTTATACATAAACGCATATTAACTGATTTACAATGCGGCCTTCAATGTAAATATGAACAATTGTAAAAAAAAATAATATCTACGCAAATACATGTATAGGACACATCGTTAACAAAGATATTAATATATACATTATTTTCATTAAAAATTATAAAATATGTATATATGTACATTGTTCATTTATCACACCTTATTTCACACAATATTAATAGATTGAAAACAACACAATTAAATAAGCGACAGTCACACAAGTATACATTTATATTACACGTGTACAATTAAATTCAAGCCAAGATACAATTTATGAATTTGCGTTCAACTGATAATCCAGCAGAAACTTTTAAGAACAACTTTTAATAACTTTTCAGAATTTGATTTACGTATATGTTCAGGTACAAAATTCCAAACATTTACGCTGTCATTTTACGCCCGTGCTTTCCAACGTATTTTAGACTTAAGACTAAGAATAAAGAATATTCTTGAAATGTTATGTTTTAAGAGTGCTGTCAATTTGAACCTTACTTGGTATTCGCCCAATTAATTTGCAGCATTCATTTTTCGAATGAGTTGTTAATGCAATAAGCAACATTGGTACCAAATTGCGAATGCACAAGTATTGTTTCATGAGCCTAACTCTGTTCTTTATTCTTAAGGCTAAGAATGTGTTGGTGAATACGGACCCAGGACTATACCTATTTACTCATCTACCTGTTTGCTGTTTGTAAAAGTGAGACCTGGTAACAAAACGGTAGATATAATTATAGTATGTGGTATGTGTTGGTATTCATTCTAGACCCTATACTTACACAAAATCTTGGAAGATATCGATTATGGGCAATATCAGGCCAGGAATCCTAGAGTCATTGCGCCATATTCCTGGAAAAAAATATCAAATTGCCGTTTTCTAAACTAGAGACTTTATTTTATACTTTGACCAAACTTCCTCAGTTTGTGTATGATCATTAGATTTCGTCAGACACACAAAATTAGACTAGATCATGCCATAATCCCCGGAGTCCCCCCTTTTTGGGGTGGATGCATAGTCAAGTTGTGCAAGGTAGAGTCTTTTCATCCAATGTCGAACAAACATGCATAGTTTGCATAGTTTGTGTATGACCATAAGGGCTCAGAATAAACCAGATCGGGTTGCAAAATCATTAAGGTTATTGCCATTTGATGCAAAGGTCTATAATAGATCTCTGCTTGTTCAATCTTCAAAAGATCTCAGACAAAGTCAAACATGTTACACACCAGGTCAGTTACACGTGGACGGTTAGTGATTTTGGCCAGTGATACCCTGTCCTCAATTAGACGGAAATACACCACCACTGACTTGGCTGATTTATAATGAAGATCGAACATGACCCATAAATTAGTGGTAAATAACCATAATATCATAAATTTCTGAAACTTTCTGAAAATGGATGCTATTTTTCACGAAAGAGTAAGTTAACAATGGTATTTTAATTTATTGAATAGACAAAACTTAACAATGCTTTGCAAGTTGTCAAACTGATCGAACAATTCATCATGTTCAATTGTACCCTGCAATAGTTTTTGCATTTAATGTATACTGCACCTATTTTTCGGAAACTGGATTCGGATACAACAAACAGAGAGTAAATAAAAACTTCTTTATTATGTTACTTACTTATATTAATAATTATAGTATGTACTGTATTATTTGTTCTTACTATACCAATAACAGTAACTATGGACAACACACAAGGATGCTGGTTCCCTATTTAATGCATTATGAATGTGATTATTTTCCTCTAAAATCTAAAGGCTAACAAGTGTCATTTTCCGTGCTTTTAAATGTTTTTTGGAATTTCACTCCATAAAATCTTTGAACTTGATACTCCTGCTTAGAAGAAGATGATTCTACATGGGTATCGGGTCAACTAACTAATTGGTCCAGTCCAACTCCGACCACTATATAAATAGATGAAAAGGAGTGTTTTTCATACATTTTTAGAAGGCCTTGGTTCTTAGGTGTGCCACCAAAATAGAAACAATCCATTTTCAGTTCAGTTTATTTTACTGAACACAATATGCGAAAATAGGTTTACAAAATACAAAGTTTGAAATACATACCCATAAAAATTGAAATGCTTTGCATGGGAGTCAAGAATTAACAAATTTACCATTCTGCTTTATTTATACCTTTAAATTTATGGTAAATACCTTTTACCTGTGTATATAAATATAATTAAGGCTTTAAAAAATGTTTGTTTCAGGTTACATGCCCCAAAAAATTACGGTAGGTAGGTAGGGAATTATTTTTAATTTTTATTTTATTTTTAATTTGGTAAATGGTCAACTTGAAGATTCTAAAACTGAAAGATTATTCAAAAATGTCTCTAATATCATAAAACATTGTTTTGAAGTGGATGCTGTCATAACAAAACACTTATTTATCCAAAAAACATTTAATTATTACAAAAAAGTAAAATGAAAAAAAAAATATCTGACCCACTCAATAAAATGTTCTAGGGTCGGGGCATTTGTTTAGGGAAGGTCGGGTAACCTGAATAAACATGTTTTTTTTTACGCCTAATAAATTATGTATTGGCAAATACCATATTGTATAAACCAAGATTCAAATTTCATAACATCTGTAGCAAGGTTCCGAACATCGTAAGACATAAATAATAATTGTTGAACCAGTCAGATTAACCAATAACTATAGAAAAAGGGTCTTGTGAAAAGGCTCTCAGCTGACTCTGATTATTATTTTTATATGAGGATGCCCACATATACAAAACGGAAGAAGATATTCTGAGACCCATACAAGGGTCAAGTTTCAGACTCTTTTAAATACCAAATTCAAAGTAGAAATGTACAATCTGCAAATCAACATAAACGATTTGCACGTCAAAATGGAAATTAGATAATTTATTAATATTGAAACTAACTTGAAGGATTTCTTGAAATAGGACCACATGTATCTTAGAAAACATCGATTGAATATGACACGATTTATAATTGCACTATCCAATATTATATGTGTGCAATAAATCTCTTTTTTGGTGCACTTAACTCATCACTGTTCACGGTATTAAAGTAAGTTGGTGTGTTTGTTAATAATTAATTAATATCTTTTACTGTTACATCTATATATGAAGTTCCATTAATATTTTGGCAACATATTATAATTTGTCGATTATTAGGAGATTTTTTTAAAAAGCTGTTATATGTTTAGCTCAATAGCTGTGTGTACGGACAGTGGCTTAAAACCGAAGTCCCGAGGGTAAAGAACCTAATATCGTCTTGTTAATATCATGACTCAACTGGCATCATTGACAATAAAATGAATATTTTGTAACAATATATTTTGTAACTATATAATTATGTACATAGAAACAAATCTAATGTTATTTTTCTTTTTCGTTGTACAATAATGTTAAACTTTAGACTAGTAGATTTAGTTTATATGTTGAAGTATTTCCCCTATTGGTTTAAATAACACTAAATAATTTTTTATTGGATTTTAATTAAGTCCTGTTTAACATAAACTATATGAATACAAATTAAATAGATGAATCCATTTTTTAGCATATTTTTAAAGAGTGGGACGAATTCGGCAGTGGGCCGAATAGGACGGGACCGAGTTAGTATTAGGGCTGTGTTGACCCGGATTCTCTACTGGTATCTTCGATGTGAATAGGAAACAGCTTCCATATTTGTCTTGATTTGAGATTGTGCATGTGAAAATACAAGTTCGAATAAATGCTCACTTCAGCATAAGTTATGCATGACCAATAATTTGTGTTCGAAGATACATACACATCATGCAAAACAAATATTGTTCTTGCTTGCACCTAGTCAAAATTATTTATGATGACTGCCATGAAACCATGTCCATGTGCATACACTGAAACTGATCACTGATGCCAAGTAACATGGAATGCCAAGTGACACAGAGTAATTACAGTGTATTATGTATATTATCATGATTTGTACTTATTTACCTGACAGCAAGAGGGGCTGCTCTGTGCACAGCATTGTTTGAATAACCTGTTACAAGGACCCTACTTCTCCGCTGTGGATCTAGCCACGATTGCTAAAGAGCTCGACGAGAAGGAAAGGGAGCAAATGGCAGAGGCTGGCATACACACAGAGGGATACCAGAAGTTTTTGGAGGTGTCACAACATTGAAATATTTAATTAACCTTATAGTCTTCACAATAGGTTTAGCTCACCTGAGCACAACATGCCTGTTGTCCGTCGTGCGTCGTCCGTCGTGTGTCAACATTTTCATTCAAAGAACATCTCCTCCTAAACCGCTGTACAGATTTTTACCAAACTTCACAGAAATGATCCTTGGGCGATCCTCTTTCAAAGTTGTTCAAATCGTTACAGTCCGCTGCCTATGTATAATGTAGGTCACAAGAGCTAAAAATAGATCTAAAAACTGAAAACTTTAAAAATCTCTGAAACCACAAGGCTTGGAGCTTTCATATTTGATATCTGACATCCGCTAGTGGTCCTCTACAAAGATTGTTCAAACTATGCCCCTGGGGTCAAAACTTTCCACGCCCCGGGGGTCACATAGTTTATATAGACTTGTATAGCAAAATGACTTTAAAAATCTTCTCTGAAACCGCAAGGCCCAGAGGTTTCATATTTGGTGTGTAACATTGTTCAGTGGTCCTCTACAAAGATTGTTCAAATGATGCACCTGGGGTCAAAACTGGCCACACCCCGGGGGTCACATGGTTTATATAGACTTGAATAGCAAAATGACTTTAAAAATCTTCTCCTCTGAAACCGCAAGGCCCAGAGGTTTCATATTTGGAATGTAACATTGTATAGTGGTCTTGTACAAAGATTGTTCAAATGATGCCCCTGGGGTCAAAACTGGCCACACCCCTGGGGTCACCTGGTTTATATAGACTTGAATAGCAAAATGACTTTAAAAATCTTCTCCTCTGAAACCGCAAGGCCCAGAGGTTTCATATTTGGAATGTAACATTGTAAAGTGGTCCTCTACAAAGATTGTTCAAATGATGCCCCTGGGGTCAAAACTGGCCACACCCCGGGGGTCACATGGTTTATATAGACTTAAATAGCGAAATGACTTTTAAAATCTTCTCCTCTGAAACCGCAAGGCCCAGAGGTTTCATATTTGGTATATAACATTGTTTAGTGGTCATCTACAAAGATTGTTCAAATGGTGCCCCTGGGGTCAAAACTGGCCACACCCTGGGGTTCACATGAATTATATAGACTTAAATAGCAAAATGACTTTAACAATCTTTTTCTGTGAAACTGCGAGGCCTAGAGGTTTCATATTTGGAATGTAACATTGTATAGTGGTCCTGTACAAAGATTGTTCAAATGATGCCCCTGGGGTCAAAACTGGCCACACCCGGGGGGTCACTTGGTTTATATAGACTTAAATAGCAAAATGACTTTTAAAATCTTCTCCTCTGAAACCGCAAGGCCCAGAGGTTTCATATTTGGTATGTAACATTGTTTAGTGGTCATCTACAAAGATTGTTCAAATGGTGCCCCTGGGGTCAAAACTGGCCACACCCTGGGGTTCACATGAATTATATAGACTTGAATAGCAAAATGACTTTAACAATCTTTTTCTGTGAATCTGCGAGGCCTAGAGGTTTCATATTTGGAATGTAACATTGTATAGTGGTCATGTACAAAGATTGTTCAAATGATGCCCCTGGGGTCAAAACTGGCCACACCCGGGGGGTCACATGGTTTATATAGACTTAAATAGCAAAATGACTTTTAAAATCTCCTCTGAAACCGCAAGGTCCAGAGGTTTCATATTTGGTATGTAATATTGTATAGTGGTCCTCTACACAGATTGTTCAAATGATGCCCCTGGGGTCAAAACTGGCCACACCCCGGGGCTCACATGGTTTATATAGACTTTTAATAGCAAAATAACTTTAAAAATGTTCTTCTCTGAAACTGCAAGGCCTAGAGGTTTCATATTTGGTATTTAACATTGTATAGTGGTCCTGTACAAAGATTGTTCAAATGATGCCCCTGGGGTCAAAACTGGTCACACCCCGGGGGTCACATGGTTTATATAGACTTGAATAGCAAAATGACTTTAAAAAGTCTTCTCCTCTGAAACCGCAAGGCCCAGAGGTTTCATATTTGGAATGTAACATTGTATAGTGGTCTTGTACAAAGATTGTTTAAATGATGCCCCTGGGGCTAAAACTGGCCACACCCGGGGGTCACATGGTTTATATAGACTTGAATAGCAAAATGACTTTAAAAATCTTCTCCTCTGAAACCGCAAGGCCCAGAGGTTTCATATTTGGTATGTAACATTGTTTAGTGGTCATCTACAAAGATTGTTCAAATGATGCCCCTGGGGTCAAAACTGGCCACACCCCTGGGGTCACATGGTTTATAATGACGTAAATGGCAAAATGATATTAAAATTCTGCTCTGAAACCACAAGGCCCAGAGGTTTGATATTTGGTTAAAACAGTATATCGACACCTCGATTGGGATTGCATATGGGATGGGTGGGCTCAAGGTCACTGTTACTAAAATAGAAAAACTGTTTTTGCTAAATAACTTGAAATCTATTGAGATATTTTAATGAAACTTCATATGTAGATATCAGGTGAGCAACCTATGGCCATAGTGGCCCTCTTGTTTAAAAGGACTCGCCCAATCAGAAAAAAGTTATGAACATTGTATTATTGGAATATGAATATTTTAATTTCATAATTTGTCATCCTTCTTCTACTTGCCCTTTTGGGCAGGCAGGTCAAAATTTCAACTTGCCTGAATAGATTTTACTTGTCCCAGGCTTCTGGTAGGTGGGTTATTTTATAGGACTGCAGCAATGTGGCAAAACTGTTGTGCAATATATTGCAACATGACGAAACCACTTTGCAAGACATCAACATTAAACTAGATGTCATATCATTTCAGCAACCATCCAATAACTTTGATGACAGTGGCTTCTTCAGTGTACAGGTGATTGCGCAAGCTTTACAGGTGATGGGCCTAGAGCTGCTACCATACAACTCCTCTGCAGAAATGTCCATACTGGCAAAGCAGGATCCAACGTAAGCAAATGTGTACTGTGAATGTCTGTTTTATCTTTTTGTGGTTGAAACTGCTTGTCACCATATTAGCCAATTACTGCAGAGTTGAATATTTTGTTTAAGAAAAATCAGTTACAATTTTATTCTTGATAAATTATTAAACCCTACTGAAAAAAAGATGATTCCAGATGTCTTTTGAGTAAGAAATCTAAATTTGGCTGGTGTTTAAAAGCAGGTTTATCCCTGATTTCATGATTTTTTTTCTTGGTAGATTCAGAGTGTCCAATGATTTTTTATGGCCCCCAGAATCTTGATGTGGCAGGCATATAGTGATTGTCCTGTCCGTCCATCCGTCCATCCTTTTGTCCGTCGGTGACAAGGTTAAGTAGATTTTACCATTTCTTCTAGCACCAACACCGCTTGCTACAACATTTGGATACTTACAAAGTTGTTACTTATGACTGTTCCCAATCCACCCATATCACCCAACCTCACTTTGAACTTGACCTAATTTGGACTTATAATAATTCAAAAGTGCCCTTTCTTGTTTAACTAGATTTTACCGTTTTGTCTAGCACCAACACCGCTTGCTAAAACACTTGGATATTTACACAGTTGTTGCTTATGACCATCCCCAATCCACCTATATCACCGAACCTCACTTTGACCTTGACCTAATTTGGACAAAGAAATGGGCTATCCAGCACCAACCGGGGGCATGTGTGTTTATCAAACACAGAATTTGTTTATTGATTTTGATTTTTCATAAGGCAGCTTAAAATAATGGAGATGAAAATCATAGTATTTACTTAGTATACGTGTACATGTATTTGGTTATTTTTGTGATACTACATGTACATTCAAAGTCAAAATCTTACATTGATGCTTGTCCTTTGTCGTTTTAAGGTATTTACAACTTATGTCTAGAGAGAAACAAACATATTTGGTGATTTGCAGAGTCAAATCAGAAGCAAAAGGAAATATCTCTGCACAGCTACTTTGCATGCATCACTCAGATGCGTTATTCCATGGCGGGTATTGCCACCATTTAGTGTAGATACACTAATCAATTACTGTATACGGAAATTCTAAATTGGCGATATGTATTGCAATCTGACTAAAGTGCACAATCTTCCAACAGTAAGATCTGATGACGGCCCATGGAATTACTTCTTGAAAATCTGGAAAATAAAAAAATTATTTATATCTCAGCCAATAAGATTGTTCCTTTCGAGAAGCAATATGTCATTTGTTTTGTGTTGTAATTTACAACTAGATCTGTTATTTTCTATGTATACATGTAGAAAAGGAATTTTGCATATAATAGTAATTTCTACCACAAATGGTTGCTTTTTTTGATATCCCACAAATTGACTCTAAAATTGTGTTTACATTGAAAAAATGTGAATGTTTAATAACTACACCTTGGGATTCCAGCTAATTTCACTTTCACTTTCAAAGCAATGAAAGCAAGGCTCTTATTGGCCGACTGAAAAGGTTGTCAGAACGTGACCTTCTGCTGGTTGTCCTCAGATCCTAATGCGCAGCATATTTCAGGATTTGGTTTTAATCAGATTGGGTCAATTGGTCACAGCTATTTACAGCCAGATGAGATTCTATATACAGCTGATTGTTCCCACCTATTTACAGCCAGATGAGATCCTATATATGCAACTTCAATGAGCACTGGCTGACAGTACGGAAGATAGGCTATCAGTGGTTCAACCTGAACTCATTACTGACGGGTCCTGAACTCATCTCCGACACTTTCCTAGGAATGTTCCTTGTCCAGCTGCAACAAGACGGTATGCATGTCATCTAGGTTGTCACTATGAAATAAAAACAAAAGCATCGCCTACGGGTGCTTGACACCCGACTTTCTCACATTTCATAGAACTCTAGGCTTTTGATTATAGAATAAGTTTATCACTGTCATAAAGTATTTTGAATTTCAAGTCAATGCCTCTTATAGATATTGAGAAATTTTACCTAAAGCAAAAAATTATAAGTTGAAAAAAGGACAATTACTCAAGTTAGATCATTGATAAAGTTATTCCTCTTGTGTAAAGAATAAGTTCATCACTGTGATCAAATACTTTCAGTTTCAAGTCTATACTTTATATAGGTATTTAGAAATTTGACCTAAAAGGAAAATTGTAAGTTGAAAAAAGGGTAATAACTCCCAACAAAATCCTTAAATGAGCTACCACCTCTTGTCTGCATAATGATGTCTGCACCATAAACAAGTACCTTGAGTTTCAATTTAATGTCTTTGATACATGTAGTTATTGAGAAATGTTATATTTACCCAAATATTGTCAAAATATGCTAACTTGTAAGTCCAAACAAGTGCATATAACTCTGGTTACATGCCTTGTTGTAATGGACTAACTTTTTTGATAGTGAACAAGTATTGGAAGTTTCAAATGGATACCTTTGATAGTTTTTGAGAAATGGACTCTGACAAAAAAAACTTAACCAAAAAACTGAACTAACGCAGTTGCAAACAGAAATAGCTTGACTTTTTTTCTTTGAAAATTGAGCTAATAAGTAGCCAAAAAGATTTTGCAATACCTGGGTCTGTATTCAGCAACCCATTCTTAGACTTAAGATGTAAGAATAAAGAATAATCATGAAACTATAACATGATAAAAACTCTGTTAATTTCTGAAATTTTAGTAGCTGTTGGCTATTTTGAGTACTTATATTGCTTACATACAGGTAGCATGTTGGATCTGATTTGTGTACTCAGTAAATGGACTTACTCTGTAATTTTCCAGATTACACAATTAAATAACACATTAACTAATTCATAATTGTTCAGCTTGTTATTATTATTAATTAGTGTTGAAAAACTTTTAAGCAACAAAGAATTATTTGTTACTTCAGGATAAAAAATTTCATTAGCATGATAATTGAATCATTATCACCAAAAATCAATTGTTCATTCCATCTCATTCCAGGATACTCAATATTCATCGTCAATGGTGACCTTGCTGAGTGTGAGGCCGACCCTCTGCTTCGCCTCTGCCCAGCAGTTCAGCCAATCAAGCCGCGGCTGATCACAGAGCATGCTCGGGGGCGGGGCGTCCAGGAGACGTCCAGCGGTGGTGACGATGATGTGGCGAAGGCGATGGCGATAAGTAAGAAGCTGAATGAGGCGGACGATGTCTCACTGCAGAGGGCGCTCCAGTTGAGTATGGAAGGTATGTACTGTCACTGCAGAAGGCGCTCCAGTTGAGTATGGAAGTGTGCTCCAGTTGACTATGGAAGGTATGTACTTTCATTGCAGAGGGCGCTTCAGTTGAGTATGGAAGGTATGTACTCTTACTGCAGAGGGCGCTCTAGTTGAGTATGGAAGGTATGTACTGTCACTGCAGAGGGCGCTCTAGTTGAGTATGGAAGGTATGTACTGTCACTGCAGAGGGCGCTTCAGTTGAGTATGGAAAGTATGTACTGTCACTGCAGAGGGTGCTCCAGTTGAGTATGGAAAGTTGTACTGTCACTGCAGAGGGCGCTTCAGTTGAGTATGGAAAGTATGCACTGTCACTGCAGAGGGCGCTCCAGTTGAGTATGGAAGGTATGTACTGTCACTGCAGAGGGTGCTCCAGTTGAGTATGGAAGGTATGTACTGTCACTGCAGAGGGCGCGCCAGTTGAGTATGGAAGGTATGTACTCTCACAGCAGAGGGTGTTCAGTTGAGTACGGAAGGTCTGTACTCTCACTGCAGAGGGCGCTCCAGTTGAGTATGGAAGGTATGTACTCTCACTGCAGAGGGCACTCCAGTTGAGTATGGAAGATCGTTCCAATTGAGTATGGAAGGTATGTACTGTCACTGCAGAGGGCGCTCCAGTTGAGTATAGAAGGTATGTACTTTCATTGCAGTGGGCGCTCTAGTTGAGTATGAAAGGTACGTACTTTCATTGCAGAGGGCGCTCCAGTTGAGTATGGAAGGTATGTACTGTCACTGCAGAGGGCGCTCCAGTTGAGTATGGAAGGTATGTACTCTCACTGCAGAGGGTGCTCCATTTAAGTATGGAAGGGCGTTCCAGTTGAGTATGGAAGGTATGTACTGTCACTGCAGAGGGCGCTCCAGTTGAGTATGGAATGTATGTACTGTCACTGCAGAGGGCGCTCTAGTTGAGTATGGAAGGTATGTACTTTCATTGCAGAGGGCGCTCCAGTTGAGTATGGAAGGTATGTACTGTCACTGCAGAGGGCGCTCCAGTTGAGTATGGAAGGTATGAACTTTCACTGCACAGGGCGCTCCAGTTGAGTATGGAAGGTATGTACTCTCACTGCAGAGGGTGCTCCAGTTGAGTACGGAAGGTATGTACTGTCACTGCAGAGGGCGCTTCAGTTGAGTATGGAAGTTATGTACTTTCATTGCAGAGGGCGCTTCAGCTGAGTATGGAAGGGTGCTCCAGTTGAGTATGGAAAGTATGTACTTTCATTGCAGAGGGCGCTCCAGTTGAGTATGGAAGGTATACACTTTCATTGCAGAGGGCGCTCCAGTTGAGCATGGAAGGTATGTACTCTCACTGCAGAAGTCGCTCCAGTTGAGTACGGAAGGTATGTACTGTCATTGCAGAGGGCGCTCTAGTTGAGTATGGAAGGGCGTTCCAGTTTAATATGGAAGGTATGTACTTTGATTGCAGAGGGTGCTCCAGTTGAGTATGGAAGGTATGTACTTTCATTGCAGATGGCGCTCCAGTTGAGTATGGAAGGTATGTACTTTCATTGCAGAGGGCGCTCCAGTTGAGTATGGAAGGAATGTACTTATATTGCAGAGGGCGCTCTAGTTGAGCATGCAAAGTATGTACTTCATTGCAGTTGAGTATGGAAGGTATGCACTTTCACTCCTGAGTATGGAAGGTATGCACTTTCACTCCTGAGTATGGAAGGTATGCACTTTCACTCCTGAGTATGGAAGGTATGCACTTTCACTCTGAGTATGGAAGGTATGCACTTTCACTCCTGAGTATGGAAGGTATGATTATGGCAGGGTGAATAACGTAGTCGTATAGCTTAGAGTTGGTATTGACAAAGCTCATACGGAGCTTGAACTCGAGTGAAAATTTCACATAATTCTTGCATGAAATGCAACGATTTCTGTCTACAAAAAGGTAAAATATGAAACACCTGAGTAGTGTTTTCTAGTTTGTTTGAAAAGACCATTCATGAAACAGCCAAAGACTTAAGAAATTTGGTTTTCCCTAAGCAGCATTGTGTATATGGACATTGGCTTTGCTTTCAGGGTAGATGTATTAATTAATCATTGAGTGTTGGATTAGTTAAAATTCATTTGAAAACAAATGGTACCATATGAGTATATAATAATAAAAACAGAAGTATTTTTAAATGTAGGTTTACCTGAAAAATAAAAATAGACTCTTACTTTAGTTCAACAAAACTGTTACTTTATAAAAATGTTTATGTGTTTGCATTGTTATTTTCTGAAGGAAAATCAAATGGTTTGCTATTGATTACAGTAACATGGGTTTATATTTCAGGATATATAGAAGAGTCTATAACAAGAATGGAAACTGGAATCTGTGATACAGAATTCATGAACAACGATTTCTCATCCGAAAGTCTTCCCTCTACCTGTGCCATTTCTCAGCCTAATTCTGGTGTCCAATCAGGAAAGACTGAAGGGGGCACCACTGTGTCATCTGCTGCAACAGGGAGTGATGTCAAATCGAAAGGTGGTGCCACCTCGACTGAAAACTCAGGACAGACTTTGGGAGGGGGGCCTGTGTCGTCTGATGCAACAGGAAGTGAGGCAAAACCTGATGCAGATGAAGTTAGACAAAAGAGACTAGCGTATTTGAGTAGATTAGAAAAATCCAGTCGCTCTAATGATAATGGTGATACATTAAAATCAAACAACACTTGTTCAGAAGTGCCAAATGGTGCCAGTAATGACCAAGCAGATGCCCTTGTTCCTGTATCAGGTAAATTAAATCTAGGATTCTGTACATTTTGGTGAGATTTGGAGCCGGGATTATACTCTGTGCTTTGTGATCATTTGCTGACAAACATGTGACCTTATCTTCAAATGACTGTGTCTGGTTTAACCATATTTACAGAAAACATTATGCTAGCATTTTATTACCACAAATTTATCAGCTTAAGGTTTCCCTGTTTTTCACAGGCAGCGACAAAAGCAGAGGGGTCATAATAAAACTGTTTCATTAACCAAGATCTTATAGTTTCGGGAAATACGGCAAAACTGGTTACATTCTGTATTTTCAGAAATGTCGGAAGAGGAGATGTTGCAGCGAGCCATAGCCATGTCAATGACCAAAGAAACCTGAGTGCAAAGTTCTAAGATGTGCCAAGCGGTTCAAGTTGTTAGGAAGTGGCGGGCCATAGATGCTGATGCCCTGTTGCTAATTGGCATCATTTGGAGCAGCTTTTGCCTAATCTCTTTGCTCAGTAGTCCCTTTGTAAGAGGTTGTCAGTATTATAGTTGGCAACAATTTAATATGGAAATAATGAATCTTACGTTAACAATTGGTTCAGTTTTACTATACTGTATTGAAGAAGCATAATGTTGTGACAGTAGCGTTAATCTGTTGTGAAATGAGCTATAGTTAGGTATTATGTGTATGGCGTATTATGTTTTTTTGCATAATACAAAGTGTTTGTTTTAACTGCGATTTTAATTTTGTTCTAATTAAACTGATCCATGCATTTTTTTTGCTGACACATGAATGCATGTACTTGAAAACGGCGAACGATCCAAACAAACAAGTATGTACTTAAAAATAGAAAAGGTATTAAGCTGCCTTTATCAAAATGTGCTGTAGTGCGAATCCCTTTGCATACAAGTTGTATATGTTGTGATTTACCCTATTTTTGATATAGACGATATTGGTTGGTTTCAGTGCATGGTCATAATTTTATTTTATGAATGATCATAAAAAAACAACAACTAGCGCATGTTATGCCAAATATAGCAGTTTGGTATCATACACTATTTTTGTGTGTGTTTTAATTCTCTCTGTGCGGCAGAGTTGACAGATACATGTAGTTACATATTGTTAATTGTATCGCCAACAAATTAATGTAAATTTTCTTTATCTTTATTTTGCCTGCTGATGCATACAATGGCAACTGTTTATTGTTTTTATGCCCCTGGCATCTTGATGCGGAGGCATATAGTGATTGTCCTGTCCGCCCGTGATTCTGTCCGTC
Organism: Congeria kusceri; assembly: GCA_027627225.1. Lineage (NCBI taxonomy): Eukaryota > Metazoa > Mollusca > Bivalvia > Myida > Dreissenidae > Congeria > Congeria kusceri. Next base: position 30,286,850 of record CM051028.1, on the reverse strand, counting down.
CGTACAAGATTAACTAGATTTTCCTGCTTCACACTTGGATACTTAAACAGTTGCTGCTTTTGACCATTCCTAATCATGCATATCACCCAACCTCACTTTGACCTTGACCTAATTTGGAATTAGAATAATTCTAATGGGCTATTTTTTGGTAAACTAGATTTTACAGTTTGTCTAGCGCCAACACCGCTTACTACAACACTTGGATACTTGCACTGTTGTTGCTTATGACCATTCTTAATCCACCTATGTCACCCAACGTCACGTTGACCCTGACCTAATTTGGAATAAGAATAATTCGAATGAGCTATTTCTTGGTTAACAAGATTTTACTGTTATGTCTAGCATCAACACCGCTTAGTACAACACTTGGATACATAGAGAGTTGTTGCTTATGTAAGGGAAAGATCAAGGATCACAAAAGGTACAGGGGTGACATCTGAACCAGTCTGTTTACATTTTCTAATAATTTGCTAAATCCAGGGTATTTATTAGTCTAATGCTTGTGATAGTGGTTGTTGAGCATAGTCTTTGCATTTGTCATTAAATATTTGCATAAATATATTAAATTTCAAAAGCTGTTCAACAATTCTGTGTTGACCAGCCCAGGGGGGCAGCAGGGGGGGGGGGAACAAAAAGGGGCAGGGTGCAGCACCCTGCTATTTTGCTCTAGATCTTTCCTGACAAGGTAAAGTTATGACCATTCCTAATCTACCCATGTCACCCAACCTCACCTTGACCTTGACCCAATTTGGACTTTGTAAAAGGGCTGTCCAGCACCAACCAGGGAATGTATGTTGTAAATATTGAACACAGCGTCTTGTTACATTGATATTCTTGCTTCCAAAATGTAAAAAATGGTGATAAATAATTTAAAAGAGGACTCATATAACTAGGGGTGGAATGAGCAAATTATATCTTTTCACTGAAACTAGAATGAAATGATCAGAGTTTCATTCACTTTTGTTTTCCACTTTTTTACTACATTGCGTGTAATAGTATGATACATTAGGATTGTGCAGCAATATGATCAAATTAGAAGAGTTTTCTGTTATAATAATTATTATTAATTACAATTTACAACAGTGATACTAGTAACCAGTTTATGAGTGTGGTTAAACTAAGTATATTACTGTGGTATATTCTCTTTTAATAAATGAGATTTCTTAAGAAGTTATACTCGATACTTAACGTTACTTGTCAGTTGTGTTTATTGTATTCAGATATGAATTTTCTAGTACTGTCAAAGCATAGAAGTTAGTGTTCTTCTATCAATATGTGTTTGGTGATATTTTGTAGCTCAACTATTCACCAAATATATACTACTCACCGGTTCATCTGTGTCGGCGTAATGCTCGGGTTAAGGTTTGCGTGCAACAAGTCCATATCTCTGTAGCTGCTACAGATATTCAATTGAATCTTCACACATGTGTTCGGGGTCATTATGTGAGGTCACTGACCAAGGCCCATAACTCTGACCTGCAATTTAGCAGAATTATGCCCCTTTTTGTACTTATAAAATCTGGTTAAAGTTTGAGTGCAACAACTCCATATCTCTATGTCTACAACAGGTATTCCATTGAAACTTCACATGCCTTCAGGGTCATTATATAAGGTCACTGACCAAGACCCATAACTGTGACCAGCATTTTAGCCGAATTATGCCTCTTTTTGTACTTCGATAACTCAGGTTAAAGTTTGTGTGCAACAACTCATATCTCTTATAACTACTACACATATTCCATTGAAACTTCAAACATGTCTTCAGGGTCATTATATAAGGTCACTGACCAAGGCCCATAACTCTGACCTGGAATTCAGCAGAATTATGCCCCTTATTGTACTTGGAAATTCAGGTTAAAGGTTGCGTGCAACAACTCCATATCTCTATAACAACTAAAGATATTCAATTGAAACTCTAAACATGTCTTTGGGGTCATTATATAAGGTCACTGACCAAGATCCATCACTCTGACCTGCAATTTAGGAGAATTATGCCCCTTTTGTACTTAAAAATTTCAGGTTAAAGTTTGCATGCAACAACTTAATATCTCTATATCTGCTATAAATATTCAAATAAAACTTCTCATATGTCTTCAAGGTCATTACATAAGGTGACTGGCCAAGGCATATAACTGTGACCAGCATTTTAGCAGAATTATGCCCCTTTTTTGAAGTGATAAAAGCCAATAACTCTGACAAAGCGGTTGAATAGTCGAGCGCGCTGTCCTGAGACAGCTCTTGTACTTAGAAATTCAGGTTAAAGTTTGCGTGCAACAACTCCATAACTCTATAACTACTAGAGACATTCAACTGAAAGTTTACTCATGCCTTCAGGGTCATTATATAAGGTCAGTGGCCAAGAACCATAACTGTGACATCTTTTTAGCAGAATTATGCCCTTTTTTGTGCTTAGAAAAGTCAGGTGTTTGCGTGCAAGAGAAAATTCAGGTTAAGGTTTGCGTGCAACAAGTACATATCTCTGTATCTACTACAGATGTTTAATTGAAACTTCACACATGTGTTCTGGGTCATTATGTAAGGTCACTGACCAAGGCCAATAACTCTGACATGCAATTTAGCAGAATTTTGCCCCTTTTTGTGCTTAGAAATTCAGGTTAAAGTAAACATACTTGAACATCTCTGAATAAGCCTCTAGGTTATGAAGCCTTCCAGCTTAATTAAATCTAAACCAAAATATCACTTTAACATGATGAGTTTAAATGACAAATGTTTGACGATATTATTTTGTTTTTGTTCTTTGTTCTGTAAATGTGATAACAGTATGAACAAGTATTCAAAACAAGTCCCACAGATAGTTTTTGCCAACATATTTGTAAATACATGTATTAGTCTGTTAAACATAGAAATATTGTATTCACATATGTCTTTCACATGCTTGTGCCTTGATTCTATTTATTTGCAATTTTATTTTATTAATAATTTCTTGTAATTTGTATATGCCACATACTATTGTATCGACTCATTTTCTTTTCATTTCCAGTATTATCACCATCAGTAATATCAGAATTTTCAGATTGGCCTGTCTGAGGAGTAACATTTTATAGTCTGAAAGTGAATGTAGACTTTGATTTAATTGAGTGAAATTCACTTTTGACGTACAACAAAAAGACTGGAGTGAAAGTCTGTGATGAAACATTAATACATATTGTCAACTAACTGCTGTTATTATTTCTATTCATTAGATTATTGATTTGAAATCTCTTTCATGATATTAAGAATAATAGTAAAATATCTGAATGAATTTTGAATAAATTACATTCAAAATTGGGAAACTGGGCATTTCATTTGGTAAACATGGATGAAAAATTTGAATAGGATGAAAATGTGATATCCAAAGGAAGAAAACAGGTTATTTTCAGGCATATACATCTATATAAATTACTTGGAAATTCATTTTCTTTTATTAACATGTATATTTGGTATGATTTTGTAATCATAATCACAGTGACTTTATTATACATTTTGCAAAAGGGAGCAGTTTTGCTCACTTGACAAACTTCTGAATTCTTGCAATCTAAGTTCTGGTGACACGTGTGCAATAATCTTTTCCAGTCTGTTTTTTTTTGCCCCCGAAGGGAGATGAATTGTGATCGCAATAATGGTTTATCCGTCTGCCTGTCCGCCCATCCTGCTTCTCGTGCAGGGTATGACTCGAAGAGTATTGAAGGGATTCAAATGATACTGCATATAATGATAGAGGCCTTTGAGAGGAAGTGCAGAGTACAAGGACCAATACTCTTTCTTCAATATTTACAGAGTTATTGTCCTTTGGTAATTTTTTTGTGCAGAGCATACGTCCATAAGTGTATTGAAGGGATTTTAAATAAAACCAGAAATAATGATAGAGGCCTTAAAGAGGAAGTGCAGAGTACAAAAACCATAACTCGCTGTGTTGCCTTCCTCTGACAAGCACGTGCTTTGGGGACCTTGACTATGTATTTTTTATCAATGCACAAACAGTATTAGGATAAAACATGCGCGTTTTTACAACTTACAGGTACGTGTAGCAAAAATGTTTTCTCTGTTTAAATTATATGGATACTGTTGAAGAAAAAAGCTGAATTTTTAAGCTCTAAATTGCCAGTTGTTAAAGAATTTTAGTCGTGATATATGTGTGTGTTGAAATGGCGCTACTCCTTATGTGGATCACAACAACAAACATAAAAAGCCTTTTAATAATCAATTTTAGTTTGTAAGTTTAAACCACAGATGTATCTGGATTTTTGTTTTCAGAAAAAAAATTCTTAAACAAGATTCTATGTTTGATAAACGCACATGCCCCCGGTTGGTGCTGGATAGCCCATTTCTTAGTCCATATTAGGTCAAGGTCAAGGTCAAAGTGTGGTTGGGTGATATGGGTGGATAGGGAATGGTCATTAGCAACAACTGTTTAAGTATCCAAGCGTTGTATTAAGCGGTGTTGGTGCTAGACGAAACGGTAAAATGTACTTAACCTATTCACGCACGGAAGGACGGACAGGACAATCACTATATGCCTCCGGCATCAAGATGCGGGGGACATAAAAAACCATTTCCCTTTGTATAACCTACACAATCTTTTTCTGTTTCATATGGAAATATCATTGCAGAATTTGATAAACGATTTGTCAGCATCTATTTGTGTAGGAAAGTTTGCAATAACAGACATCACAAATTATAAAAGACTTGCCAGCATACTATAGTATGTTAAAAGTGTACACATTTGTGTTTATGCACATTGCATTTGATATGTGTGTAGTACGTATTACATTTACTGTTAATAAACATTATCACTTTAATGTTAAACAGTATTACATATGATAACATAGTTTTTTGTGTTATGACTTATTAATTTGAAAAAAATTTGATTTCGGCCTTTAATTGTCGTATACATTTGCTGTTTGAATGTATTCATTCTGTTTAGATGTAATAGTTTTGTTACATCATTCAAATAAAAGGAAGTTAAGACTACATATTTTTCAAGTTATCGCTTTTCAGTACGTTACAGGCTTGAAAATATACTTGTTCGCCCTAAAAGGAAGTAAAGACTGTCTTTTTTCAAGTTATCTCCATTCAATACGTTATAGGCTTGAATATGTACTTGTTTGCGCTCATGCTGTTGCTGGCCTTAAACTAAAGTTAAGCTTTTGGAGATCGTGAAAATAATACAACCAACATAATTATTTTCATGTTCAAAGCTTTATTTCTAAATTTCATATAAGCTGTGGCGAAGAAAGCACGTGAACTCAGTAAAGCCACTCCAGTAATAGGTGTCTTGTCCTTTCGCCAATAGACCTTCCAGATTTCGCTACCACAGCTCATCCTTTGGCATTGTTAGACAATTCATTTCCATAAACTGCTATTAATTTGTGCATCATAAGCTATGGTACGGTTTCTGTAAGTGTACACTAGGTTAACAATTGATTGTGTGTTATCAAAGAAAATTGGTTGGATAATCCACTCGCTCAGTTCTAATATTATTGAAATTGGTTGGATAATCCACTCGCTCAATTCTAATATTATTGTTATTTATGGAAACGCACATTTAGCTCATTCTGTTCAGGTGGAATTGGCCTGTGCATGCTTCCATTTATCAGTAGGAGTCTTTCGTAACTGAGTTTCCAACAGTTTTGAGCAAGCATTTTGCTTGTTGATGACCAGCATAGTTTCTTTATGTTGACATATTTTTCACAAAGTCTGAAAGATAAAAGGTCTGCATAACGATGCAATAGATATAGGCGTTTATACATAACGTATTACACGAATTGTCGTGGTAAAATACAAAAGTCATGCCTTTTCAGTTGTCATTCGTTGCTGGACGCAAATGTTATACCAATATTTAAAACAGATAAAGCCTTTTTAATATTTTTTTTTTACATTTTTGTAGAACCTATGTTTATATAGAATCATACGTACCGACATAATTCACTTGCCCGTCTGCCTTCGGATCCGCCACTCGGCAAAGTTCGCTGATTTCCGTGGCGTTCAGTTTCTCTCCGAGGTTTGTGAGCACGTGACGCAAGTGAGGAATACTGATGAACCCATTGTTAGCATGATCAAAGACACGAAACGCATCGATAAGCTCTTTTTGAGAGTCCGGTGCCTTCACTTTGCGAACCATCATGGTCAGAAATTCGGGAAATTCAATCGTTTCACTGTCTGAAAGCAGCGGGTCATTTTTAGGTTAAATATCCAATATGTTGATATAGAAAGGCTCAGAAAAGGTGTTTGTTGACAGCAATCTGACTAATGTGCGCGGTCTTCCTATTGTATAACATATTTTATGAGATATAATACTTATTGGTTGATTGTGTTTCAGTATTCTAGAATTTTACGTAATATGCATACGCGTTTGCCGCAAAAGTAATAAAGCATGCATAGTATTAAATCCGTGTTGAGTCATTCAAGCAAAACACACACATTTGCGTTGAAACAAAATAATCAATAAAATTACATAACAGTGGTGCATATCCCCGTCTCCCACCTACCGTCGTCATCGACCTCTCTGATCATGTCATGAAGCTCTTCGTCGGACGGGTTCTTGCCTAGGGATCTCAACACAGTTTTTAGGTCATCCACGTTTATGCTGCCCTTTCCCTCTCTGTCAAACAGACCAAATGCCTCCCGAAAATCTACAAACCAGATGTCTTCATATTCTCAAAACGAAAATGGAATTCTAAAATTGCCGAAAATGTAACATTTATTCTTCTTGGTTTGACTAATATACTAGAAGTGATACACTGTATGTGTGGTGATGATTGAGTAATAAACTAATAAGTCATAAAAACTAACCGTTGTTATTTTCTTATGTAAATATAAAACAGTACATTGTTTAATATGACAGTTTGTGAAAATTATCTTCACACCAGTAATTCCATCTGTACATAAAACACTGTATGAAAAAGAATAATATCCATTTACACACCGCCACGGTGTATAGTATAGATTTGAAAATAAAACATAATCATAATCGGATAACCACGTACGTTCGACCCATTCCGAGCCTATCCATTCATCATAATACTGGAGTGTAACGGAATGATAAGTCGTGGGTATCCGACGATGCTTATAATGGGGTCAGGCAAACCGTCCCGTCAAACCGACACTAGAGGGTCAAACCGGTCGCAGATTTATATACTAGTATTATATATAGTTATGATACCTTCAACCTGCCTTTCGGTGAGGTGCAAATCCGTCGTATCTACCCCGTACTAAAGTGCAAAACAAGAATGTATATTGTGCTAAGTTAACAAAATAAATGATTTTAAATAAAATATTTATTGAATCTAACGGTTAATCACATGCATCCACGTGTAAGTAGAATTCATTACACTTAAACACTATGCGTTTACCTTTAATATACATGCGCATGTGTTATGCTATTTTTTAAACAAAATTCCAAACTCACCATAGACATTTTATTTCCGTTTATTTCGTCAGCACTAAAGGTTTAAACAAAGTATAATGACTGTTATTGAACACGCACACACAACTGCATTGTCTTTACCAATATCGATTATTATTAAGCCTCAATCTCTTGAATTGAAACGGTTGAGGTAGTTTGAAAACTGATATACTGGCTGCCAACGAATTAAGGCAGTACACTACGAGAGGCTCATTAAAGATAATGTAAATGTTCTGAACTGAAGTAACATATAAATCAACGGAAACAATGATCGTAGATGCTATTCGTAATAGTCATTATTTGTCAGTCAATGTGCAGTCTTCATACACCTTGTCTGCATTTCGAAGTTAATGAGGTCCTTCCGCGCCTAAGCATTTTAAGACCGGGGTATGTCTCTTTACCCATACCTACCTTTCAGAGACATATGGAAAACTGGGACATATGTTGAAAGATAGATGCAATTTCCAGCTACCATGAATTTATCTTTTGTCTTAATACTTCAACATCTGATATTTCATCAATGCCAAATAAACCGTCCTTCAAATAATATATGTCATATGCTTAAATGTTTGTTGCATTAATTAAACAATCATAAAAATCGTAACCCATTGCTCTGACAGTTAATCACAAGTTGCAAATGGTACTACGTGTCGAAGTAGAATTGATTGAGGACTGGGAAGTAACGTACTGTAACCCATTGCTCTGACAGTTAATCACAAGTTGCAAATGGTACTACATGTAGAAGTAGAATTGATTGAGGACTGGGAAGTAACGTACTGTAACCCATTGCTCTGACAGTTAATCACAAGTTGCAAATGGTACTACATGTAGAGGTAGAATTGACTGAGGACTGGGAAGTAACGTACTGTAACCCATTGCTCTGACAGTTAATCACAAGTTGCAAATGGTACTACATGTAGAGGTAGAATTGATTGAGGACTGGGAAGTAACGTACTGTAACCCATTGCTCTGACAGTTAATCACACGTTGCAAATGGTACTACATGTAGAGGTAGAATTGACTGAGGACTGGGAAGTAACGTACTGTAACCCATTGCTCTGACAGTTAATCACAAGTTGCAAATGGTACTACATGTAGAGGTAGAATTGATTGAGGACTGGGAAGTAACGTACTGTAACCCATTGCTCTGACAGTTAATCACACGTTGCAAATGGTACTACATGTAGAGGTAGAATTGACTGAGGACTGGGAAGTAACGTACTGTAACCCATTGCTCTGACAGTTAATCACAAGTTGCAAATGGTACTACATGTAGAAGTAGAATTGATTGAGGACTGGGAAGTAACGTACTGTAACCCATTGCTCTGACAGTTAATCACAAGTTGCAAATGGTACTACATGTAGAGGTAGAATTGACTGAGGACTGGGAAGTAACGTACTGTAACCCATTGCTCTGACAGTTAATCACAAGTTGCAAATGGTACTACATGTAGAGGTAGAATTGATTGAGGACTGGGAAGTAACGTACTGTAACCCATTGCTCTGACAGTTAATCACAAGTTGCAAATGGTACTACATGTAGAGGTAGAATTGACTGAGGACTGGGAAGTAACGTACTGTAACCCATTGCTCTGACAGTTAATCACACGTTGCAAATGGTACTACATGTAGAGGTAGAATTGACTGAGGACTGGGAAGTAACGTACTGTAACCCATTGCTCTGACAGTTAATCACAAGTTGCAAATGGTACTACATGTCGAAGTAGAATTGATTGAGGACTGGGAAGTAACGTACTGTAACCCATTGCTCTGACAGTTAATCACACGTTGCAAATGGTACTACATGTAGAGGTAGAATTGACTGAGGACTGGGAAGTAACGTACTGTAACCCATTGCTCTGACAGTTAATCACACGTTGCAAATGGTACTACATGTAGAGGTAGAATTGACTGAGGACTGGGAAGTAACGTACTGTAACCCATTGCTCTGACAGTTAATCACACGTTGCAAATGGTACTACATGTAGAAGTAGAATTGATTGAGGACTGGGAAGTAACGTACTGTAACCCATTGCTCTGACAGTTAATCACACGTTGCAAATGGTACTACATGTAGAAGTAGAATTGATTGAGGACTGGGAAGTAACGTACTGTAACCCATTGCTCTGACAGTTAATCACAAGTTGCAAATGGTACTACATGTAGAAGTAGAATTGATTGAGGACTGGGAAGTAACGTACTGTAACCCATTGCTCTGACAGTTAATCACAAGTTGCAAATGGTACTACGTGTCGAAGTAGAATTGATTGAGGACTGGGAAGTAACGTACTGTAACCCATTGCTCTGACAGTTAATCACAAGTTGCAAATGGTACTACATGTAGAAGTAGAATTGATTGAGGACTGGGAAGTAACGTACTGTAACCCATTGCTCTGACAGTTAGATACTTATTGGTTCACAATTATATATGGGTAAGTATATTCGTAATTTCTCGTTTTTACGACTTTATTTTCACAGATGTCTTTATACGATAATCCCAATTTGACACTGGATCCATTTTTATTCATCTCAATATTATACATGCTGTTTAATAACAAGTCCTTTACAACGACTGACAACTTTCCCCCCTCTTTTTATACAAATGCACTATATCATTTTCTTTCGTTTATAAAATAAAATAATAAAACAATGTTAAACAACATGAAGTTTATTTTCGTTGATTAACAACATAAATGGTACCAAACACAGCATTGAAAGCGTTATAGTTGTTTATAAATATATAATCATAAATTAACAGGAAAGGGATTTCTTCATCAGTTGATAGTTCCAGCCTGAAATAGAAATTACTGTGATTTGTACATTATATAAGCATTAATAATAATAATAATAATAATGATAACAATAATAATTATTATATTATATTGCAATTAATTAAAAACAACAACAAAAAACTAAAAAAAGCATTACTACTACCACCACTACTACCACTGCTACTACTACTAAGAGTTCTACTTCAACTATCACTACTATTATCACTACTACTGCTACTACTACTACTTCTACTACTACTACTACTACTACTACTACTACTACTACTACTACTAATCTACTACTACTACTACTACTACTAGTACTTCTACTTCTACTATTACTACTACTACTACTACTACTACTACTACTACTATTACTACTACTACTACCAAGTCTACTACTACTACTAAAACTAAGTACTACTACTACTACTACTACTACTACTGCTACTGCTACTGCTACTACAACTACTATACCACTGCTACTACTACTAGTACTACTAAAACTACTACTACTTCTACTACTTTCACTACAACTACTTCTACTACTTCTACTACTACTACTGCTACTACAACTACTACACTACTGCTACTACTACTACTACTACTAAAACTACTACTACTTCTACTACTACTACTACTACTACTACTACTACTACTACTACTACTACTACTTCTACTACTACTACTACTACTACTACTACTACTACTACTACTACTACTACTCTACTGCTACTGCTACTACAACTACTATACTACTGCTACTACTACTAGTACTACTAAAACTACTACTACTTCTACTACTTTTACTACAACTACTTCTACTACTACTACTGCTACTACAACTACTATACTACTGCTACTACTACTACTAAAACTACTACTACTTCTACTACTACTACTACTACTGCTGCTGCTGCTGCTACTACTACTATTACTACTACTGCTTCTACTACTACTACAACCAACACCACCACTACTGCGCCACTGCTACAACTACTTATGTTACTACCTTTACCACAACCACTACTACTACTTCTACGAATATACTCGTCTAGTACTCGTATTAGATATTAAATGCACACAACAGTATGTGTATTTACGAAGTTTATGAGGTCCTTCTGCGCGGAAGCTGCATTATGTGAGAAACTAATTTACGTTTAGACTCATCGAAAGTTGGAACAAATTTTGAATCATTGCTGCGATTTCCAGCTATTTATCTTTTACTGAAATATTTTTAAATTTGGTGTAGTCTTGTGCTGTGGGTGGAAGCCAGAGTACCCGGCGGAAACCCCACCTGTCCGGTATGGACACCACCAACCAAACTCACTTGCACCGAGTGGGGAGCGAACCCGGGCAGCCTAGGTGGGAAACAAGTGTACCAACCACTGCGCTAGCCGGACAGCCTAAATGCACACAGCTATACGCAGGTCGCACTATATACCTCTCGCAGACGTTTGCACGTGGCGCAGCAGTACGTCAGCGGGTAGCTGTTGCAGTAGTAGTCCTTCCTCTTGTTCACGCCCCAGATATTCGGCCCCACTATTTCCAGAGCGCTACACTCGATGGAACCGTCTGCGATCCAGATGTATTGGTCCACACATGTGTTTGTTCCAGCCTGAAATAGAAATTACTGTGATTTGTACATTATATAAGCATTAATAATAATAATAATAATAATAATAATGATAACAATAATAATAATAATTATTATATTATATTGCAATTAATTAAAAACAACAACAAAAAACTAAAAAAAGCATTACTACTACCACCACTACTACCACTGCTACTACTACTAAGAGTTCTACTTCAACTATCACTACTATTATCACTACTACTGCTACTACTACTACTTCTACTACTACTACTGCTACTGCTACTACTACTACTTCTACTACTACTTCTACTACTACTACTAGCACTACTACTACTACTACTACTACTACTACTACTACTACTACTACTACTACTACTACTACTTCTACTACTACTACTACTACTACTACTACTACTACTACTACAACTACTACTACTACTACTACTACTTCTACTACTACTACTAGCACTACTACTACTATTACTACTAGTACTACCACTACTACTACTACTACTACTACTACTACTACTACTACTACTACTACTACTACTACTACTACTACTACTACTACTACTATAACTACTTCCACTACTACTATTACTACTACTACTACTACTATATCTACTACTACTACTACTACTAGTAGTAGTAGTAGTATCACTACTACTACTACTACTACTACTACTACTAGCACTACTACTACTACTACTAGTACTTCTACTTCTACTATTACTACTACTACTACTACTACTACTACTACTACTACTGCTACTACTACTACTACTACTACTACTACTACTACTACTACTACTACTACTACTACTACTACTACTACTACTACTATTACTACTACTACTATTACTGCTACTACTACCAAGTCTACTACTACTACTAAAACTAAGTACTACTACTACTACTACTACTACTACTACTACTACTACTACTACTACTACTACTACTACTACTACTACTACTACTACTACTACTACTACTACTACTACTACTACTACTACTCTACTGCTACTGCTACTACAACTACTATACTACTGCTACTACTACTAGTACTACTAAAACTACTACTACTTCTACTACTTTTACTACAACTACTTCTACTACTACTACTGCTACTACAACTACTATACTACTGCTACTACTACCAAGTCTACTACTACTACTGCTACTACTACCAAGTCTACTACTACTACTAAAACTAAGTACTACTACTACTACTACTACTACTACTACTACTACTACTACTACTACTACTACTACTACTACTACTACTACTACTACTACTACTACTACTACTACTACTACTACTACTACTCTACTGCTACTGCTACTACAACTACTATACTACTGCTACTACTACTAGTACTACTAAAACTACTACTACTTCTACTACTTTTACTACAACTACTTCTACTACTACTACTGCTACTACAACTACTATACTACTGCTACTACTACTACTAAAACTACTACTACTTTTACTACTACTACTACTACTGCTGCTGCTGCTGCTGCTGCTACTACTATTACTGCTACTGCTTCTACTACTACTACTACCCAACACCACCACTACTGCGCCACTGCTACAACTACTTATTTTACTACCTTTACCACAACCACTACTACTACTTCTACGAATATACTCGTCTAGTACTCGTATTAGATATTAAATGCACACAACAGTATGTGTATTTACGAAGTTTATGAGGTCCTTCTGCGCGGAAGCTGCATTATGTGAGGAACTAATTTACTTTTAGACTCATCGAAAGTTGGGACAAATTTTGAATCCTTTCTGCGATTTCCAGCTATTTATCTTTTACTCAAATATTTTTAAATTTGGTGTGGTCTTGTGCTATGGGTGGAAGCCGGAGTACCCGGTGGAAACCCCACCTGTCCGGTATGGAGACCACCAACCAAACTCACTTGCACCGAGTGGGGAGCGAACCCGGGAAGCCTAGGTGAGAAACGAGTGTACCAACCACTGCGCTAGCCGGACAGCCTAAATGCACACAGCTATACGCAGGTTGCACTATATACCTCTCGCAGACGTTTGCACGTGGCGCAGCAGTACGTCAGCGGGTAGCTGTTGCAATAGTAGTCCTTCCTCTTGTTCACGCCCCAGATATTCGGCCCCACTATTTCCAGAGCGCTACACTCGATGGAACCATCTGCGATCCAGATGTATTGGTCCACACATGTGTTTGTGGTAAGACTTTGTGCTGGAAAATGTGGACCAAATACTTAGTGCTTATTATTGCATATATTTGATGATGATATACATGTATATGTAGTTCAAGGACGTAATAAATAACTAGCGAAAGAAAGATTACATTGTCAAGCTCCGCACTATATTTTTGTGAATTTCGGACATGAGTACTGTAGTCTACATAGTTAATACAGATTGCATGTTAAAAGAACATGAAAAATAAATGATGTAATATAAAATAACGTGCATTACGTTTTTGCGTTTCATTTAGAGGTAGAACCTGCACCTAACTCAGGTACGACCTGGTCAGACCTGCTTCTACCAGTTACGACCAGGTCAATTTAGGACCTTATATTTACATCAGAAGCCGTAAACAGTAGCGGCGTACCGGAGGGTCATGAATGTCACAAACGAGGTCCGACCAGGTCCAACCAGTTCGGACCAAAGGTTTGGACCCGGTCTTATCTGTTTCAAATATGTCCTACTAGCCCGTACCTCTGGTACGACCTGGTCAGACCTGGTCGGACCAGGTCCTATTAATTTAGGACCTACTGGTACGCCATAACAAAGCATGTCACCTCGTTTACCTGGTTGTGAAAGATGCATTTACAACGGATTATTAATTGTGCAGAGGTTCTGACTTTCAGTATAGTGTGCATTATGTTGTACACTTACTACATTGTTAAACCAACGCACCGGTACATTGTTGTAATTCTCAAACACGTGTTGCAATAATCCTCCTATGAAATATGTATGTGTTTGCCAACATAAAGGAATGTACTTATAAGGGACAAATATGTTTAAAACAACAATAGCAACAAAACCACAACAACGCCATTAATAATAATAACAATAATAATAATAACAATAATAATAATAATAATAATAAGAATAATGTTTTCAACGTTGTTTTGTAAAAATGTACGTTTTAAATTACAACATGGTTCAACAGTGTTTAATTAATACTGCAGACCAATACATATGTATTGTCAATAGAAAGCTGAATACAAAAACTTATTTAAAAAAATAAACAACACAGAAACATTTTCTGGCACACTACACCATTCAAAAGCTAATAATTATTAGTAGTAGTTTTAAATTTCTGTTATACATTAATAACTTCCCAACTCTTGTCATTGTCTAATTGTACAATGTGTTTTAAATATTGCTTATCAACTAACATATTGAAATTTCATTTGGCAAAAACGCAATGTTCATGTGCTTGTAAATACACTAATTTTGTAATAAGTCTCACTAGTTAGCTCTTTATGATTAAATGACACAATCGTTAAAAGTTTGTGTAATAATTCTCATTTTTTTCTTAATTATGATAATGTTACAAATCGGTTCACAAAACCTAATATGAAAATTGAACATTTGTTTTTACAATACCTGCCACAAAGTAACTCCATACAGTCACAATTAGCACAGCTACAATTAAATATTTCATCGTGCGTTGCTGTCTGAAACTTCCGCTTAAGTAAACAAAATAACGTTAACGTATTACGTTTATATACAGTGCTGGGGGCGTTAGTGACGTCACTAAAATATCGTGCTTATGCCTCATTCGATGCTCTGTACTCTAAAACAAATGTTCACTTTATAATACGTATTATTTATTTCATCTGGATGATTCACGCAGATGTTTTTGTATTTAATAATACCTTACAGGTTTTATCCAGGAGATACGTCAATAACAATGTGTCACGTTTTTGTTATTCTTGGGATCATATTAGAAAGAAAACAAGCGTACAATCTACAATAACATTCTTGACGTTTGACATGTACATCTGTCTCAAAAGTCGTGTACGTCGTTTTATATAATGATTAAAAGGCACACGTTAGTTTGCGTAAAACAGGTCAATGCATGTTCGAGGCCTAATTGTAATTGTAGCAGCTGTTGGTGATATCGGCATTTCTTTTACAGGAAGCTCTAAATACTCAGAACACTATGGGTTTATTGCTTTTTAACTAGTTAACTGTATAAATTGATGGATGTATTATGTATTTTAAGCTATTGTTCATATGACGTTAGAAAAACTATTGTTCGCAATGTTTGAAAACCTGATGATCTGTTGATACAACGTTTGAAAAGCTATTCATCATACAACGCTTGAAAAGCTATTGTTCATACAACGTTTGAAAAGCTATTCATCATACAACGCTTGAAAAGCTATTATTCACACAACGTTTGAAAAGCTATTCATCATACAACGCTTTAACAGCTATTGTTCATACAACGTTTGAAAAGCTATTCATCATACAACGCTTGAAAAGCTATTGTTCATACAACGTTTGAAAAGCCATTCATCATACAACGCTTGAAAAGCTATTGTTCATACAACGTTTGAAAAGCTATTCATCATGCAACGCTAGAACAGCTATTGTTCATACAGTGTTTGAAAAGCTATTCATCATACAACGCTTGAACATCTGTATTGTTCATACATCGTTTGAAAAGTTATTCATCATACAACGCTTGAAAAGCTATTGTTCATACATCGTTTGAAAAGCTATTGTTCATACAACGCTCGATCACCTGTTAATCATGCTTTTGCTGGTGTATTGTTCACAACGTTTGAGAGCTTATTATCATGCAACGTTTAAAAAGCCATTGTTCGCAATGTTTGAAAAGCTATTGTTCGCAACGTTTGAAAAGCCATTGTTCGCAATGTTTGAAAAAAGCTATTGTTCGCAATTTTTGAAAAGCTATTGTTCGCAACGTTTGAAAAGCCATTGTTCGCAATATTTGAAAAGCCACTGTTCGCAATGTTTGAAAAGCTATTGTTCATAGTTCATACAACTTCCATAAGTTATTGCTATTGTTCATACCACGTTTTGAAAACTGAAAAAAACGACGTTAAGAAGACGTTCATAAGGCTTAAAAGATTCTTTAAAAATTTATTATTCATGTAGCGTTTAAAATAATTATGCAGTACACAGAAGTCATACTTCAGCCTCAAACGCAAAACTTTGTCAGAGACAGTCGTTGCAGGTCATGTTGCCAATGGTAAAAAAACAGCTAGGAGGCGTTTCACAACAGATGTTGCCATTAGCAGTGCCGCTAAATATTATGACTGCGTTGAACCACGCATAAATTGCAAACAACGGTAATGCAAGATCAGTTGGCAGTCTAGTATTTTATATTGCAAATAAATTGTCGTATATCTGGGCCGGCATTCATAAAGCTCCTCGCACTTCGTGATAATTTAGAAGGTCGCAGTCTCGAGCATTGCAATCAATAGTCTGGTCACCGGTCGTTTGTACAGAACCTCTTAAAAACGATGTACCTTAGTGGAAGGGGCAAGATATTCAGATTTTATTGAATAATTTATAACATTCTGTATTTTGAGAAGAGCAAAAAATCCTTTAACCACGTGATAAATATATATAGCGTGAACACGACATTTTATGTAATGGTTAAATGAGGTAAATATCGATGTTTTGTAGTTACATATGTCGATTAACTGGCCATTTAGAAAACGATAGTTATTCAGAGTCAAATAATAAAGAGATTCGAGATAATTATTAAGTCGGGGCCTAAATTAAATAAATAGATGCCATAAGATATAGTGTATATATGTCGTTGTTTCGAGATAAATGAATGATGATTTCGAGATAATGGATGGTAACTTCGAGATAAATATGTCTAGTGTTCGAGATACCTAAGTCGTGGCTTCGATTTAAATAAGTCGTGTAACATATGTAAGTCTTGGCATTTAGAAAAAAATGCCGGAGATTTAAATGTAAAAATCTGATTACTATGGCCACTAAATGATTTACGCGTCATATATATGGGGCGCGTCGTGGGAAAACCGGGCGTAATGCATGTGCGTAAAGTGTCGTCCCGGATTAGTATGTGCAGTCCGCACAGGCTAATCCAGGACGGCACTTTCCGCTTTGATGGCATTTTCTGTTTCAAGGAAGTCTCTTCTAAACATAAATTCACTGTAGGCGGAGAGTGCCGTCCTGGATGAGTCTGTGATTCCCGCGACGCGCCCCATATGTTTAATTGTCTCTCGGGCTTGAAGGTATATGTTCTATTAATAACATACCTAGAGATGAACGCAAATGTAAACTATGTAATGCAAACACTGTTGAATCCGAATATCATTTCTTTCTAACTTGTTCAATCTACAAAGATCTTCGAACAAAATATTGTATTCGATCCAACTGGCCAAATTTAGTAAAATTTAAAAACATTCTCTCTTGTCAAAATACTACAGTCATTAACAATGTTGCCAGATTCATTACCGATGCTATGAAACTCCGTGAGGAAAAATTACAACTATTTGCTGCTTCTTAATAAATATTGTATGAAACACTAAATATATTGTCTATTTATTACTTGTTTGTTCTCACTGCGTTGTTTTAATACATACACTTTTGTACACGATGTTTGAACACTCTTCACTGTAGTTTATGTCTATGTCTATTAACATGATTGTATTTGTATTGTACTGATGCACTTTGACTATATGTTGTTTACTTGTATGTTAATGGTCAAAGGCGTTTTGCCGATGTTCCAATAAAAAAACTTGAAACTTGAAACTATTAAAATAAATAAAAACACAGAATACAAACAACACAAACACAACAAATACAGATCAATGCAAATAAATAGTTTATTGCAAACAATGAACAAACTTCTGAGTTAACATGTAAACATGTATAACCAAGTATCCGATGGATTGACTAACGCAATGTTTACCCTTGAAACCCTTCATAAATCAAGACTTTGCGTAGGTGGTGTTATTTTGCGGTGGACATCATTAACTGGACGAATTCTGAAACAAACCTTTTGCATCATTTTATTATAAAATAAAACATAAACAGTATATTTAAATATGTAGGATCCGGACATTACACTATAGTTATAACTACGTAATTTCATTGGTATGTACCGGTAAATTTTTAGGATAACATACAAACAATTGTAAACTGGTTTATCTGAAGGGTGCAACACGTTACTTCACACTTAAATATCACACTTAATTTCAATGTTTGATATTAATGTTTGAAGTGTAAAACATTAAATGCGAAATATGGTAGATTAACTATGCGTGTTAAATATTAAGTACAACGCATATCTATCACTGATTTGTTGAATATAAACGTTATATTTCGTTCATTTTCACTTCAAATTCTGACAATATATTTGTTAAATGTACATAAATATAATATTTATAATATTAAGTTTGGCACACAGTAATTAAAGAATACCAACGTAATAATCTTAACAATATTTAAAAAGTTTAAGTATGAAGGGAAACGCATGAAGTAACATAAACGCTTGCATTCTCAAACGGCCGTATGCAAACTCAAGATTTATTGTCATTCCTATAGACCGCATTACGTGAGATCTTATTTCTCATCACAGTGGTCTCCCCTACCGTTTCTGCATTACTGCCCAGCATGGTAGACCACTTAGAGAATATTTAGAGCGCTCTTTTACCTTCATAATTTATTTCTCCGTCGCCATCGACATCCGCCTCTCGCAACATCTCGTCCACCTCCTCATCAGTGAGTTTTTCGCCGAGATTTAACATCACGTGACGCAGCTCGGCGGCGGAGATCCGTCCGGTGGCGTCCTTGTCAAAGACGCCGAACGCTTGACGCAGATCCTCTAAGGTGTCCGTATCGCCCATGCTCCGTACCATCATGGTCAGGAATTCTGGGAACTCTATTGTGCCGCTGCCTTTTTGCAAAACATTATACTAGAATAAGCTATCATTGTGACTATAAATAGTTTAAATAAAAAATCTAGGATTAAATCATTCGTATATGCACCCACACATTTGTTGTCTGGTGGCTTTTGTTCGTGGAAACACGTTTGGCAACAGCTAAATGTCACAATTTAATACTGTGAAATCACTTGAGTATGCGGGGTACAAATGTCGGGCTCTTGCGTACGTGGGTGGTTATTAATGTGGACTGTGACGTTAGCGGTAAAAGCGCGGCACTGAGACTGTCGCGATTATTTGTGATTTCACAGTATTTGACATTCTCTTTTGACATTGCTGTAAGCGTGCAGTTAAACTCTTTCTAGGCTAACTCTCATTTGAACAGATCACAAAAGTTACTCACCGTCGGCGTCCACCTCGTTGATCATGTCCTGCAGCTCGGCCTCAGTGGGGTTGCCTCCCAGAGACCGCATTACCGTCCCTAGTTCGGTTGAAGAAATTGTTCCGTCACCGTCCTTGTCGAACAGACTGAACGCCTCTTTGAACTCTGCGGAGGTTACACACAACTAAGCAAGGTAGATTATAATTTGTTGATGAGCATATCAATGCTGGAAAAAATATGTGCATCTGCATAGCATGGGCGTTAGTACCCATACCACCCGTTGGTATTTATGTTTCTATATGCTTATTTGATAAAACTGTAACTCTAATTTTAATGGGACTGAGTAAAAGCATAATAGAACAAACATGCCAGTGTATTCTTATTGTGATCTTGTATATTGCTTTACCTGAAATTTGTTCCTCTGTTAGATGAGCTTCCTGGAAAATAAATACAATGCTGATTTTCACAGTTTCCTCAACTGTCCTATCCCTATAATAATTACAGCTAAACGCCGTTACTCCGTAAGATGACGTAGATCTATCCCAATTACGACACATCCGAATACAGACATGTTTAAAAGTCTCAATGGGTACAAATGTTCATTAAATCCTAATATTAAAATATTATTCAATGTACATTATACCAACCTGTAAAGCTAAGCCATTTATCAATAATTCAATGTAAAGACACGTTTTATCAGTTATTCTTCGGAAACACTCACATATTTTGAATTTGCATTGCTCACAAAAATGCTACGAAAAAAAAAGATTCAACAATATTAAAGTTGAAAGCTAGAATTCAACTTTCTCAATAAAACGTAATGGAATAGAAAATTAAACATCACGAATAAGATCAAATGATCGTTTTTGCAATAAAATGTAAAGGTGAATTTCCAATGCCGGAACAGTTTACAACTCATTTACTAATTATAATACAAGTATTTTATAACATATGCAATCTTTGTTAATACAATTAACGTATGTTAAGCTATTAACTTACCATTATCGCAAAGCCGATTTTATATAGAAATAGTAATAAACACTGATAATGAGTACTAGTATTTTAACTCATTTATGCAACAAATATGATCATGGAAGATCATTTAGGCCAACCAAAATAATTATAACTTTATGCGACTAAAACAGACTAAACCAATGTACACATGTACTTAAATTTAATATGATTTACAATATTTATTATTTGACGGCGTTTGTTGATATTAACCATAATATGCCTAGAAAATAACAGCTGTATAATATTAGTTAAAATATTAATTGTTCGACGGCGTTTGTTGAAATTAATGATAATAATAGAAAATAACAGCTGTATAATATTAGTTACAATATTAATTGTTTGACGGCCATGGTTGAAATTAATCATAATATGCCTAGAAAATAACAGTGGTGATTTCATGGGAAAAAAGAAACACGTAATTAGCGTTGATAAACGCTGCCTCCAGGTATTGATTTTTTATTTTTTCTAAACGAGATATATATTATTTTCATGAATGAACTTGAAAACGCTATTTTATTTGATTCGCCCTATGGCTTTTGAAGTTAACTAGATCGGGTTTTAAATACCGCAGTGCGACGAGGTAAATCCTATTGTTTTAATGGAACAATTGTAAGATCATAGATGCGTGGTGCTATATAGAGTTAGTTTGTTTGTTGAATGTAGCTTCAATTAAATCTGCTGTGAATCAGACATAAAATGCTTTAAAGTATCTCTTCCACTCTTATAATGCCACTTAAAAATGCAGTAATATTTGTCGGAGTACACTTAATATTTGCAATATTGAAAAGCCGTGTTTAAAACAATCGATAAAGCTTATAATACATATGAATTATTAATATACATGTTCATTTAGCCACCATTTCCAGTCTGATTTAAAATGAATAAACCAATGAATAAGTTACACATCACACACATAGCTTTCCATTAAATATTATTCATTCATAAAAACAACAACAAATAAATCTAGAATACTAATAGCAATTTATAAAGTACACGCCGTTTAACTCCACTCACGAGGAACTACTTTATTCTTCCGTCATATTCATACGCGGAAATCAGGAGCATGACGAATCACAGCAAATCTTTTTTTTTTTTACTTGAATATCTGAAATATTCCCGCTTTCCGCTTAATAAAATAAGCAAAACTACTATAATTGCAGTTTATTTCATTTTAGTGTTTCATTCAGCAACATGGATATAATTTGTTTGATTTATACGTTATAAAAACGTCTGGTATGCGTTATATGACACAGTTGCAGACGACTGCGATTCAAAGCTCCCTTGCACCTCGTGCACAAACAAGTTTTATATCCATTTGCCAAAGTTCTGTGCAGGTGCTGTCCGCTAAACCGGAAATGTCACATCTATGGATCGTTGGGAAAGGTAATAATCCATGTATCAGCGACATGCATATTATTCACGACTCTCTGTGCTACCTAGATGTGGACTACAGCTCGTCCTACGACCCTGTGAAGGTATAAAGTATTCAATCCTGAACATACTCTTAAACATACTTTATTCGGCACTTCTCGGTCTTTTTTGATGATGTTCGAGTTGTATATTTGATCAATCGGAAATACTCAGTGGTTTCCGGAAAAATAACCGGATTCAATGTCCAAAGAGTTCCGTTTGATTTCTAAAGCATTGAACATTTTCGGAAATCAAATACGCATCCTATGAACAACTGTTGACCGAGTGCTTCCAACGACGTTCTCGTATGCTTATGATTATTTTGTGAGTCTTATACTTTCAGGCAAATCTGTACATCAAACTGTCAGCTGTGGCGTACGCGGCCCCGGCGTTTTTCAAGAAATGTATTGCAACCATCCTTCCAGAGGAGGACTTCAGGCCCGTGGTAGCAACCAGAAACAACTGCGATACATCACCCGTATTTGACTTCGAAGAATGCTTTGTATACTTAGCAATATCCCACTCAAGAAAGACCATTGTTGTGAGCTTCAGGGGAACTACGTCAACTCTTCAACTACTGGATGAAGTGAAAGGAGTGTTAGCAGACATCTTGATAAACCTTGGGCCCATCCCAAATCTTTACAACTACATCCGGTTTGTCTTGAACGAATTGTATGACCCATGGTTACTCAGAAGTTTAATACAACTAATCTACTTATTACTAGTATGATTCCTACAAACGTTGTAGTAGCCAGCCACTCTCTTGGGGGAGCTCTAGCCTCCCTGGCGGCATATAGACTTGTAGCAGACAGACACATCTCGAAGGACAAACTGTCATTGTACACCTATGGCAAGGCAAGGTTAGGAGACAAGAGGTATGCGTACAATCATGACTTGTTTTTACGAAATAGCTGGAGAATCATGAATGCCGGAGACCCGGTCGAGGGACAGCCGCCTGTCACATCCGGGTACTATCACCACCGCATGGTAGTGCTTTATCCTGATTCAAATCTAAACGACTCGGCTTTTGTCGTCTGTAAAGAAAACGAGGATGCTGTGCCACTCAAAAACTGTCGTCTGATTCACGGTGTTCTTGTGTGGAGTTTCCCTTAACAAATTAAGTGTCTCCAAAGGAGACTTTCCAAGCTGCTGACAAAACTTGCGGACATTTTGCGACTTTTTAACGCAGCGACTACGGAGCGTTGAAACTTGTTTACATGAGCATCCAACAATCGAATGTTTTCAAATTTTAGTATGACGTCATTCTAATGACAATACGTTAATTTTTTCACCCATTTCGGCGTTTAATAATTCGACGTATATGTCGTGTTTTGTGAACTGCGCCGCAAAAGCCTTACCATGGTTATTAAAGGCTAACTATGACGGTACTGGACGATAGCGTCTGTGTGTGACTTTGATACGGACTTCTGTGGCTGGACGAGACCGTCCGGAAGTACTTTCAACTTCCGGAAGGTCAAAGGGCCGACTGACAGGGGAAGGGTCACAGGACCGTCTTATGAGAGACACAATTCCACTTCAGGTTCTATTTAAACAAACAAATATCATCTATATATTAGCATATTAGGACGAGGACGAGTTGATAAAATAAATAAAAATCATGAAATTGTATCTATTTTATTTTGTGCCTCAGTTTGAGTTCGAGGCAAGAATAGGAAGTGGATACGGAAGCGACATAGCGATCGACGATATAAGCATCACCAGAGATTACTACGAACCATAGTTTGATACACTGCCAAATTCACTTTTTTCTTCTTCTTTTTCTTCTTTCTTCACCTTCTTCTCGTCATCATTATCTTGCTCTTGCTCTTCTACCTTCTCCTCCTCCTACTTATACTCCTCCATCTTCTCTTCCTGCCCCTCCTCCTTATCCTTATCCTTTCCTCCTCATTTCCTCCTCCTCCTCTTCCTCCTTAGCCTCCTCCTTATCATTCTGCTGCTCTTTCTTCTCCTTTTCTCCTCTTGCTCCTCTTCATTATTCTCTTCCTGCTCATTCTCATATTCTCCTTCTCCTCCTTCTTCTCCCCCTTCACATCATCATCGTGATCATCATTTTCATGACCATCATTATTATCAGAAGCAGCAGCAGCAACAGGTAGCAGATTTGCATTACCGCATTTTATCTGGGAGAGCACATTAAAATAATAAATACGCCTTTTGCATGTTTGACTATGCGTACGCGCATAAGACTATACACATAGTTTATACCGCATACAATGGCGCCTCTGTGCATTTAGTCAAAGCATCACACATCGTAAGATTTCAGACTACCTTGCAGTAGCTCTATTTATTTTCCATTGAATAAAATCTTTTGTCAATAATGTCCACAAACATATATATTTACTTCATGCATTGGTGTTGATATGCATTTTGTGTAGTTCATACTAATAATATACCATATGTGTTTCTTATATTTGATAAGTTGATTGTTTTTGTATTTTTTAAATGCTTTTTGGAATTGTAAAAAAAATAACAATTTTGTATGTTAGTATTGTTTAGTCTGTTATTTTTTATTCACAAATGAATGAAGTTTCAGTTATGATTGGTAAAAAGAGAATACTAGGGTAGTGTTGAATATAGAGAAGTTTATCTTGCGAGGCTTAGAACACCGAAAGCGCGAGCCTTGGCGAGCGCTTCCCATGTTCCACCGGAGCAAGATAAACTTGTCTATATTCAACACTAATCCTGGTATTCTATTTATCCATTTATCCCTCATTTGTTCTTTCAAACTATATAAAAACAAATGTTTAACAAACCTTTGAATTCATGAACTGGTAGTACAACTGCTTTTACTAGTATTGAATACAAATTGT
This sequence comes from Congeria kusceri, assembly GCA_027627225.1. Lineage (NCBI taxonomy): Eukaryota > Metazoa > Mollusca > Bivalvia > Myida > Dreissenidae > Congeria > Congeria kusceri. Next base: position 30,261,535 of record CM051028.1, on the reverse strand, counting down.
ACGAATTGTAATAAAGAAGTACCGGTAGTCCAAAGATTCTAGAAATACAATAAACAAAGCCTAGGCTGTTAACAAGTGTTATTGTATATGTTTGTGTTATTAGTACAAAATAATAATCGAATATTAACTTTAAGGACCTTTAAAGTCTACAAAGACACAACTGCGTAATGATCCTTACAATTTATGATCTATAAATAAATCAATACATATTAAATGAACATGACCTTTCAAAACTCGGAAACGTGTGTGCAAATTTAATCTGATAGTTTTCGAAAACATGTTTGCGTATTATAAATACAATGGATGTAAATTATCTACAAATTACTGACCAAAAAATGCTATCGGCAAAAGTAAACAAAGCAACTGTTTCATAAAAACGTAGTCCGTGCACGTGACACGTATATTACCACGGTGTGGAACACAGGAATACAGTTAAGTTTATCCCACGGGGTGTTATTTCGTCAATGATAGCGTACTCAAGATGGGATAAATTTAATTTAATAAAACAGTGCCCTGATTAAACCAAGTCACCTTATTACCTAGAAAAATTCGGAAAGCACAGACCTCTGTCAAGCGAGCCGACTTGCGATATCTCACAGTACAAAAGATTCCTTTAAAAATGCATGGGCCCAGAGGTGATCCGGATGATCATCACAATCGTATCAGTTCTTCCTTGACCCATTCCCAACCTTGCCAGAAAATCCGTTTCTAACCTTTTTTAGTAAACTAGCTAACTAGCAAACAGACAAACCAATGCCGAAAAAAACACCTCCTTGGCGGCGGTGAATACTAGTATTGCCGGCAAACCTAGTCATAGCGCCCAACTTGGAGACCTTGAAGACTGGGATTGTAACCACCAACAGTTAATTCCAACCAGTCTGTATATAATTTTACCCTGATTTTAAATTACGCCCAAAACCCTCTCACGAATATACAAAATCACATTGGTGCGGCTATGCCTGCTTTTTGCGGCCATGCACGACATATATAGGAAGAAGAAACGTACTGGCAAACGGCGTGTGCGTTAAGGCGCGCTTTCGTACCGATTAAATGACGTCACGTCATGTTTAAGTGTGTGTAATCTCCGTTAGCTACGCGGAATTTTCACAAACTATCAAATGAAAAGTAAATAAGTAAAATGTGAAACAGCAAGAAAATCCCGTCGACGCGTCGTTACCATCTGGGTTAATCTGACTTTGAGAAAGGTAGCATATAATCTGTGATTGTGAGAGGTGCGAAGCTGACGTGAAGTGTACACGAAACAAATGGAGCAAGAACAGGTAACGTACATGTAGTTATAGATTTTCGTTTTCATTAAATACGCTTTTTTGATGAAATTAAACTTTATTTCTATAGGTCTTTGGCATGGAATTTACATAGCGTTATGGGAAATCCAATCCCGAATACAGGCATTTACGCGAATTTTACTATGGATACTGAGTGTTAATTCATATGCAGTCTTCATTTCCCAAGACCAAGAGGTAATTATTTCCGAAACGACCAAGGATCTTGGTACTTATTTATTCTCTGTTTTGACTATAGTTACATCCCCAAAAGCATTTGCAACAAAGATGATTTTTGTCCTAATGTATTTTAATGTTCCTACCCGCCTCTTCAAAGCGTTAGCGGCAAATAGCCGTACTGCTATGATTTCAATCGGTTCTTCGATCGGCAATATTCAATAAAGTGCCATTCAGGTTTGTTTATTGTTTTAGATGTGATTGAGCAAGATATAGTATATTTCGTAGACAATTAAACCTCATCGATTTAAATATCGCGTACAGAGGTATATTTAAAAGGCAACCATTGTTTTTGCGTTGAAATTCGGAAACATTTTTATTCGATAGTAATTTATAGCATACCGAATTATGTATAACAGTGTAGTAGTGCAATAAGAGGAATTGTGTGCAAAATGGTAAGAAGTTGTGTTTGTTGTTTGTATTCGGTCTGATGATTATCGGAAATAAAACAATACTTTAGGTCTTGCCTTCAAAATGTTGTCATGCAAAGAATGCTAGACGTAAATATTTCGAAATGAAAATACAGAAACTTTCAGTTTATATAGTATTCTTGATGATAAGAATAATGAAATATCGGTAAATATTTCGAAATCATATAATACAGGAAAATATAGGGCGTGTCTTGAGAAACCCGGGCGTAATGCTTGTGCGTAAAATGTCGTCACTGATCAGCCTTTGCAGTCCGCACAGGCTAATCCAGGACGGCACTTTCCACTTTTATGGCATTTTCTGTTTCAATGAAGTGTCTTCTAAACATAAATCCACTGTAGACGGAAAGTGCCGTCCCGGATCAGCCTGTGCGGACTGCACAGGCTGATCCGGGACGACACTTTTACGCACATGCATTAAGCCCGGTTTTCCCTAAACACGCCTCATATATTTCAGTTAATATACCTTTTTTTATTTTCAGAACGTTTTCCAAAGCTTGACAAATGTACAACATTTTTGTGCATACGCTGCACGGTATACAAACGCTCACTGATCGTGAGTCGTGCATGTTGCATGTTACAATGAAAGTCAATTTTTAACTAGTGCCCGTTTGCCTATCGATAAGTCATGAAGTATTCTAATGGCCAGTCGATCGTTCAGTTAAATAAAATGTAGTTTATTATTAATCATGTTTAATTTATGGTTTTCAGACCGACTTATTTTCTGAAGAGCATCTTGAAGGTATGTCAACTTATATTGTACCTGCCAGTTTGATATTTCTAAAACAGGAGAACGCGCATAAGATGTGTTGTTTGTTTTTATCACATTAGTCAATATCTTTCTTTTATTTTTATTTATTAACGTCCAATCAACAAATTTAGGTTTTTTAATACAATCTTAGTATATTATAATTACTAAATTGTTATACTTTATTTATATTATAACAATTCCATCAAACGTTGCTTGGTTGCTTCACATCAGAACCTTTATAAATACACGTCTAGTCAGTTTATATGTAAGTATTACTCAACAAAACGTAGTATCCCAATATACTATTACGAAACCTAAAGCCATTTATAGTAGTACTACTCCACACAACATTGTTTCACACCACAATATAAAGAAACATTCAATCTGTTTAGGTGCGGACACAGGACTAATAGTTAGAGGAGATGGAACAATTCAGTACCTACCAAACTATATAATTATCTATAAAATATATATTTTGTAAAACAATGGCTGTTAAAATGCGCGAACTCATAGGCGCCTACTAACATTCTATGCAACATAACATGATGTGACTGCCGATAAACTTATTTATTCAGTTATTAAAGTGGAATGTAAGACAATTTTACTAGGGCGTTCGCCGCTTCCACCCCATATAAATCCGCTTATTCTGTTGTTAATAGTAATACTTATTCACAAGACGTTGTTTTAAACCAGAATATAAAGAGACATTCAGTCTGTTCGACAAGGAGGGTGACGGGACCATCTCTCTCCGGGAGTTGGGCACGGTACTCCGGGCCCTGGGTCAGCACCCCACGGAGGCAGACCTGAATGACCTGATAGGCACCATGGAGGTGGAAGGTAACTAATAGAGGGGTGTCGTGGGAAACCCGGGCTTAAAGTATCGTTCGGGATTAGCTTGTGCAGTCCGCAGAGGCTAATCCGGGACGACACTTTCCGCCTACAATAGATTTATGTTTAGAAGAGACTTCTTCGAAACAAAAAATACCATAAAAGCGGAAAGTGTCGTCCACATGCTGATCCAGGACGACACTTTACGCAGATGCATTAAGTCCGGGTTCCCACGACACGCCTCCTATATACTACTTGACTTTTTAAAGATGTATTAGTTCCAATTACATTTGTGTGCAGCAATGTATACAATGTTCAATAGTTTTAAGAGTCGCGGAAGTGTAAAATACCGTATTTACCGTATGTATTGGGACACTTAAAAATAATTACAATTTTTCTTGTCCCAATATAAAGAGTCATAAAAAAATATTTCCCTAAAATGTGTCCCAAAATATAGGGTAATATTCGACCCAATGTATTTTCAAAAACGGGGTGTGCTTGAAAATACATTGGGTCAAATATTAGTGGTCCTCTAGTGGTCAATCGATGTGATTGTCGTTATGCCGCGTGCTTAACTGAGTGGAGCGTGTCAATTAAGAACACCGGGTAGTATAGCGTGTTAGTACACAGTGTGTGTGTGTGTAGATAATTTTTATCCACTCGAGATTCTCTCCCATATGGCCATCGCCCCCAGAAGACTTGTTAGTTGGGTTACGGAGGATAGTGCAAGATGCAGGAGACGCCCCGTTCCAGAGGCGACCCTGGGTCTTTTAGTGCCCGGTGTGAAGCACCTAGTACACTGCACCTCGGTTTAACGTCTATGCGAAAGTACACAGTTTGCACCGAGGGTCAATTAAACAGGCCCTAGACGTGTTTGTTTAGCGATAAGAACGCAGCATGTGGCACACTAATTGGCTTCATGCGAGACCCGACAATTATCACATGCTACCGGGTAGTTACCCTAATACTAGTAACTGTTAATTGACATTAATTGACAATTTTATAGTTTGTTATGAGAAGTTCCATAAATTATTTAATATGAATATCGCTTACGCACATGACGTAATACATGCATTAAAATTTTGAAAACGGTAGTCTTTGTAGTTTTTATTATATAAAAGGAGTACACTCTTATTATTTGCAGCATATATATTGCAATATACAGTGTGCAGTAGATATATACTACTCTGATCATATTGAAATCGAGAGATTTTTTTTTAAACTGGCAAAATTGAAGACAATTTACCATTATATTTTTGTGTCCCAATATTTAGGGACAAGATTAAAATTTCAAAAGCGTCACAATATTAAGGGACTCAAAAAATAATCATTTTTCCGAAAAATATGGGTGTCCCAATATTTAGGGTGTCCCAATACATAGGGTAAATACGGTATATGATGACCGATTGCAATCCTTAGCTCGATACCTACTTGGGGAGCCTTAGACTGGCATATCTCGAAAGACTGCAAATACTAATTGTAACTAGGAAACGAATCCGAAAGTGTTTTTATAAGCCTTGGGCTTTCGAAAATTTCGAGTAAAATAAATAAAGGATTTTCCCAACGTTTCCAATATTGAATCTGTCGGAATTTTCACTGTTTTTATGATCTGTATTTTTCAGATTAAATCTGTTCTCTGTGTATCATTCTAAACAAATTTATTCTGATCGAATATTTCATTCATTTATAGTTCTTTTGCTAGGCGATCGTGAGTTTGAAAAAAAATCCCTGCAAAGCAAAGGTTCAGAAACGTCGTTGTTTACAGTCTGTTGTACAGGTTAATTGCTCTGGCTCGCCTGTTGTACACTACAATTTTGAGTGTTTCTTACTGATTTGTACCTTTTTGTTTCCAGGTCAAACCACAATCGAGTTTCCACAGTTTCTGAACATCTTGGCTAAAATAATCAAGGACACGGACCCTGAAACTGAACTCACTGAGGCGTTTAAGGTATTATCTTGGAGAACAGACCCAACGGCTGCCAAATACCTCCTATCTTAGTCTTAATCTTACATATATTACACACTAGAGGACCATTTTAATATTAAGTTAAAATTTAATCGAGGCCATGGACATATTTGTTAAACCATGTTACACGACGTTTACAGTCTTTATACATAACGGATTTGATTTTCATCCAGTATATGCATTTGTATGTTGTTGTTTTTTCAATTTCGGACCA